>JAQISU010000339.1:635000-780000 GCA_029339505.1 Unio delphinus
GAAAAAAATATGGCACACAAATTTTGTCGTAAACTCTGATTTTCAGAACCACGATGGGCGGAAACAATGCTATTTATTTTGGGGTGAAGAAGAAAAACATAATAGCCTCTGTGGCTGGTAGAACTAAGGATTTTGCATAATAACATTTTTCTTAAATTAGGGAGTTCCTTGGCCATTGGATCGTTTGCATTTAGGTTAATACAACCAGTTGCATATTCTGGTGACTTAAGGTTAAAGCTCACGATAGATCATATAAAATAATGATCTATACACAACAATATTAGTTCATACATGACTTGACCCTAGCTCTGGGTCATTTAGACAATTACTAAATACATTACCGAGTCATTCGTTCCCATCTACTTCCTATGCAGAGAATTATTACAAACACGATGTTCTTATACTGTGTCGATAACGGTACTCGTATTGGCACATAAAGAACAGTCTTTCAGAATTCATCTATAAGTTAAATTTCAAAGATATTTTCAATACATTTCAAAGATTATAATATAGCTGAAATTAAGGGAACACGTTTGTTTTTTGTTAAATATCAGTCTCTTTTAAGAAAAGCTTACAAAATAAATTATTGAACATAACTAAAATGATTTTGCTGTTTTACTAATATTCGGATGTTACAGATTCGTGTTGTATTCTGAATCACATTTCTTCATGAGGAAGTTGAGACGTGAATTGCATGGTCAACAGAAACTCACCTCATATCGTTGCCCAACAATGATAATGAAATATTTCCTTGTTATAATTCAAATTACAATAACACATGAAACAAATAAACAGCGAGCGATAAATAGTTGGAGATCAATCACTCTTGTGTACAATTGTCGTGTTTGTCACTGTGGATAGTCGTGATTGATTGCATGAAAACAACTATGCTTGGAAACACGACCAATACCAACATGAGTGAACATATGATTGAAAAACTCAATAGCCAAAAGGTTCTAGCAAATATAGGAGGCATTGTCTTCATCAGCTTTTCGATGATTGTTGGAATTCCTGGAAATGTAATTGTTATATGCGTGTACCTGCGCAAATACAAACCTTCTACTCATAGGACATTTATCGTTTGTCTCGCGATGGTTGACCTAGCATCATGTTGTGTGTCGATGCCGTTTTTCATAACGGTTTTGAGATATCCAATCGCGTTCTCAAACGATGTGGTCTGCAAGATATTTCACTTTCTGACCTACTGTCTTATCATAGGATCTGCATTCATTTTGGTGACGATCGCGGCAGAGAGGCATCGTAAAATATGTATACCGCATGGAAAACAACTCTCAGAGAAAATGTCCCGATACGTGTGTATTATAAGCCTACTGTTAGCTGGTCTTTTATCCTGGCCTGGTGCTGTTTTGTACGGTAACACAACATCTACAGTTGGAACAGGTGGAATGAAAGGTATAGGATGTACTGTAAGCGACGACTTTGCAGGTACCAATTACCCAGCATACTTCAGTTGTGTGTTACTTTTCCTTTTCATTGCATCAGTTACACCTATTTCCATCATGTATACTCTAATTGGAAAACAAGTATGGAAAACGAATAAGCGAAGCTACAGAACGAATCATCCAGAAGCCTCCACATCTAATGCTGCTAACACACAGATAACTGAACTGCCTTGTTCGAAATTTGCTTATAACGCAGCAGCAACACAATCGTCGGAGGATAAAAGCAATAATATGGAAAATAACAGAATTTCCATCCTCTCATCGGAGTACAAGAGAGAGGAAGAAAGCATTGCGGTTGATATAAAGCAGACATACCACACCACAAAACCAAATGTCGACAATGGAAGCAAGAAGAAGAAAGAGCGTATTAAAACCATTGCTTTCACTCGTATTTTCTTCATCATCACAGTCGTGCTTTTTGTCAGTTTTCTCCCACACTGGGCTCTTCGTTTTGTAGATTTTCTTAACAGGGATTTTCTACAGAACTTTTCTTTTACAGAAATTGTTGCATACCAGACATTTCGATGGTCGTTCTTCATTAATATCATGGCGAATCCAATTATTTATGGATTTTGTGACAGGAAGTTCAGGCAAGAAGTCTGTCAAATGTTTGGTCTTTAGCATAAATATCCTTAACTATGAAATACATTTAACTAACAGGGGAACGCAGAGAAGGATCTCCAAAAGGCATACGGTTTGAATTTAATTTTATGGAAATTTGAAATCAATGAGGCAAGTTTCTTTTTTCGAATTGTTTAGTGTTCTATTAATTTCAATTGTTAAAGCTATAACATGTAAATACGTAAAATGCAACAGCTGGGGTGGGGAAGGCAATAGCTTCGCACAAAACCAATAGCAGGAGTTCAATACCACAGACTGTTTGTTAATGCCGTCATCCTGAGCAATATTTCTAGATCGAACCCTAAACAATTATTTTGTCAGCAATACAACAGGTTACGTTAGTTAAGGTAGATGAAATATTGTTTCATACATTGAATAATGTTATAAATAATAGGTCAAGGTAACAAGAGCATTTGAATAATAATGCCATTCATCGAACGTTTTCAGTGTCTGATGATAATCTGAAGATTCAATAAAGAACTTCATTTATTGGAATAGTTATCAATTCTTTGAGTAAAACGTCTACATTATGTAATCAACACCTCACCACGTTTCGTTTTTCCTTTTCAATTTAGTAACTATAATTGACTAGAGGATGCCCTAGGGAAACACACATGAAATGTAGTCTCTCTCTCTCTCTCTCTCTCTCTCTCTCTCTCTCTCTCTCTCTCTTTCTCATGCGTACACTCACAGACTCTAAACATTTCACAAACGCATATTTTGAGATTACCATATAATTTTCAAATGATGTGATTATTGTCGAGGTAATGGTATTACATAATTGCTTTACAGTTTACAATTACTGGCTTTAATAATAAGCTTTTACCACATTTAGCCATATTACTCCTACACTTTTGGAATTTATTTTTAAGTTGCATATTTTTTTGAGATTACCATATAATTTTCAAGCTTCGTTCTTCATAGACCCATATTGATTTGTCAGTGTCCCAGTCCTGAAAATGCCATTATTGAAATCTTAGTAATGTGATTTCTTGTTTTCGTCTTGTTATTAAAGACTGATACACCATTTACTCTCAAAGTTTCAGAAAGTTTAATTGACTAAATGAAGTTTAACTGCTCATTTAACAATAGCACTGTTCCATGAAAAGGAGTAAAAAAATGTTCCAAATGAGACATATAAACGACGGACTGGTTATCCAGCTTAGAATGTAAGTAAACAGTACTAGTGTGTCTGTGCGTGTGTTAAAAATCGATATTTGTAATTCTGAAGAGCATGTTATAATTAAGGCTATACAAATAATTTCACATTGTGTAATAACAAGATTATTACTTACCTACACCATTGTAAAATTGACATCGTGCTTGTAAAAAGTATTCGACATCTTATTTGTACACGGTATTTAACACTGTACACGGTATATAACATTGTACACGGTATTTAACATTGGTTATGAAGTTCTTTAAACTGCAGTATAGTAATCATTGTTAAACATTCAAAAGCACGCGCTGAAATACATAGGCTTGGTAAATGAGGCTCTTTCTGGTTTCATATTTCTTGCACCAATGTAAATGTTGCTTTTTGTAGCTGTATACCAAAAGTGTTTACGACAGCACACGTAATTAGACACACGTAACATTCGTCCTTGAACTAAGAATGGATATTAGTGATATTAATATCATATGTTTGTCACGAATATATATTTGTGGACGAATGGTAAACATTCATCATCCGCACACCGTATTCAGACCCTGCAACAACAACCAACGAGCTAAATTCTTATCCTGTACTACAAATGTATGTCGTTGGTTCCAGAGTGTTGGTCTAAAATAAATAGCATTATTTCCATCAGACATGAAGTACGGTCGACCTTATTAATAACGTTTTGTTTACAATTCACGTGCACCAATACTGCTGCAAATCAAATTACAACCTAAACGTGATACTACATAAATACATATATGCATGCATGCATACATACATACCTACATACATACCTACATACATACATACATACATACATACATACATACATACATACATACATACATACATACATACATACATACATACATACATACATACATACATACATACATACATTCATACATACATATACACACACACACACATACATACATACATACATACATACATACATACATACATACATACATACATACATACATACATACATACATACATACATACATACATACATACATACATTCATACATGCATATACACACACACACACATACATACATACATACATACATACATACATACATACATACATACATACATACATACATACATACATACATACATACATACATACATACATACATGCATGCATGCATGCATGCATGCATGCATGCATGCATGCATACATACATACATACATACATACATACATACATTCAAACATACATATACACACACACACACACACACCTACATACATACATACATACATACATACATACATACATACATACATACATACATACATACATACATACATACATACATACATACATACATACATGCATGCATGCATGCATGCATGCATACATACATACATACATACATACAGCAGCAGAGGAGGTGAACAGACCAACTTTTTAGACGTCAACGATGCTTCCTTCTAGTTAATATTTACTAGGAAGTCCTAATTTGTCAAATAAACTCTTCTAGTTAATATTTACTAGGAAGTCTTAATTTGTCAAATAAACCCTTCTAATAAATATTAAGAGAAGGGTCCATTTGGTAAAAAAAAAGATGCCATTTAGTTGACGTTCACCTCCTCGGCTGCTAATGCGCTAACTAAATATTTGATCAAGTCCGACACGATATCTTGTCCGAGGGTCTGATAAATTTATCGTCACAAATCCGTGTGGGATTGTCTGAGCGTGGCTAAAGAAATTTCTAAATCGATTATGATCCATATCACCACCGCACCAAGTTTGCCAAATATTTCTAAGAGTATGAGTATCAACTCCGTTAAATACACACAACATATTGCAGTTATCTCTGATCACTTTTGGTATTTGAGTGTAACGTTGAGTGATATATATCACATCGGTGTTTTTATGTCTGCCTCTGGAAAATATTCTAGCAGGATTCTTTTGATTATCTAACATGATATCATCATATACGACTAAATTGTTAATACTTCCATCAATATCATCAATACTAGGTGCCTCTTCGATATCGGTTATAAACTCAATAACACCATCGCCGTTAATTTCTTGCGCGGCATCATTAAAATCCTTTAATACTTCATAACATCGTTGATCGTCTACACTCGGAGCAATCATGTACAATTTATCCCACTTCATCCATCTCGTTATCAAATTAAGTAGCAATTGTGTTTTACCACTTCCAGATGGTCCGATGATAATCGCGCGAATAGAATTTGGTAACATTGCATGGTGTCTAATAGGTTCCCGTCGTCGAGTAGCTGAATAATCAATTACATTCATAACTGTTATATATAAATTATGGATCTATATTGTGTGAAGTGTAGGACGCGTACTGGCACAAATGACTTGACGACGATTACAACGAAAAATAATCGATCAGCGCTTTCTGGTAAATGCGTACAATGTAGTACGAAAAAATTTAGATTTACTTCCACGAAACCTTTAAAAAAAACGAGGAGGTGATATTGCAGCCAAATTGACAAAACTCCCAGGAACACCGTGGGCAAAGTATCCAGGAGAAAAGCACCTTCCAGGATATAGCTACTGTGGACCGGGAACACGATTAGATATCAGACTTGATGATGAAAATCAGCCCCGACCCGGCGAGTATCCAATAAACGCTATTGATAAGGCGTGTCATGCTCATGATGTCGCTTATAAAAGCAGCAATCTTCAACATAGACATCTCGCAGATGTAAAATTAATTCATGCGTTAAATGCTATTCCTGATAAATCCTTCAAAGAAAAATTGGCTTCGTGGTTGGTAAAATCTGCTATGAAGGGTAAATTGATGTTAGGTGCTGGTAATTGAAAATGCTAGCATTTTAATATGGAATCTATTTATTATTCTCCGAGAGGATACTGGAGAGGTTACGCAGCAATTAATAAACTAGCTAGTGCATCAAAGGTGAAAAAAACTACAGCGGCAAACTGGATATCTAAACAAGCAATATGGCAAATTTATCTACCAGCGCCTAAACAAATTAACTATTCGCATTTTGATGTTACAACACCTAATGAAGTTCATCAAGCTGATATACTATTTCTGCCGCATGACAACGGTTACAAATACGCGTTAACGTTAGTTGATATTGCAAGTCGATACAAAGAAGCAGAACCGTTAAAAACAAAATCATCTACTGAAGTAGCTTCTGCATTTGAAAAAATTTATCGACGAGGTCCTCTGCGCTGGCCAAATCTGTTACAAGTTGATCCTGGCAAGGAATTTCAAGGTGTTGTTACATCTACGATGAAACATCATAATGTCGCCATCAGACGAGGACACACTGCGCTACATCGCGATCAGGCAATTGTTGAACGGTTTAATAAAACCCTTGCTGAGCGGTTATTCGGATATCAATACGCAAAAGAATTCATCCAGGATAAACGATCCCGTGAATGGGTCAAGAGATTACCAGCTGTGATTACCGCAATCAATAATGAGATTACTAGAACAATTAATATGAAACCTGTCAACGCTATTAAGAAGGCGTCTATCAAAATGGAAATCCAAGGAATTTCACAAAAAGATTTCAAAGAACCAATTCTTGGTAGTAATGTCATTGTAAGGTACTTATACGAACCAGGAGAGCTTGAGGGTGGTAAAAAAAGAGCTACCGATCCTATTTGGAGTGTCACTACGCATAGGATATTCGGTATAACACGATCTACGGGTAGACCTCCAATCTATAGACTGGATTCAACTGCTCCTCAGCGGGGTTTTACACGCGAACAATTACAAGTGATTCCCGAAGATACTCAATTGCCACCGCGTGGTCTTAACTAGCACCTAAGGTGCTGTCACCCCGGCGTCTATTACACTCAAGACAGGTCAACATCACATTGTTTCTGACATGACCGAGATTGTTATCTTTTCTATCTACGGTGAATTGGCGAGGATCTTTATCCGAATACTGCCAACGCATTATACAATTGCAACTCGCGCAGTGATTGTTCTGTTGTTGCTTTAGTGTCTTAATTAATTCAGCATCAATGTCAAATTCTCTTTTATTTTTTTTATCCTGTTGTTTATAACCAGAGAGTTTTTTTCTGATTATATTATCATCGGTGTGTATATTACTTAATGTATTGTCATTATCATTAACCACAATTCTTCGAAGTTGGTTTATTCGCCGTACTCTGGATACTGCGAGATAAACTAAATTTGACCACTCAATATGATTATCTACTATCCAAAGAGTTGTATCGGATATAGTCAATCCCTGTGAAGAGTGTATTGTTGCTGCATAACCTAACGTCCATGGGGATTTATCAGCACCTAATGCATCTTTAACGACGCTGATATCAACCAACACAATATCATTTAATACTAAATTCTGCTTTTGTTGTTGTCCAGGAATGTCAACGTCGATATTCTGCTTTCGTGTATCCTTAGGTCTATAACAGAGTGGTACTGGAAGCGTTGCAAATTTTTCTTTATGTAGCGCAAACAACTTCATCTGAAGTGCGTCTCTGACTATTTTTCTACTCGCGATTATTAAATCATTTGGCTTCCACATTTCCCAAAAATCATTCATGGGAGTTTCAGAGATTATTTCACGCGCTATTTCACATTGGATTTTATCCGGTTGTAATCTAATTAGCGCTTTGAACTCGCGTAATTGTTCATCAAGTGATCTATGGTCGGTATTAATCTCTTCATAATAGTCTACAAACCCCTTTAACCATTCATGTGGAGATCCACCAACAAATGGCTGCGGTTGGCCGTGATCCCCACACATGACGACTTTTGTATTTTTCAATAACAACCATTCAAGAAATATCTGTAATACTGTCAATGATACCGTGCATATTTCATCCCATATTATTATTTCAGGAATGAATTTATCGCCCATTCGATCAGGAGTCCATGTATCGCCTTTCCATCGAAAGAAGCTGTGATAAGTACAGGCTTTTACTCCTCGCGCTATCATCTCTCTGGCGAGTCTGTGAGTTGGTGTTAGCACAATCATGTTTGTGAAATCCGTAGGATTTTTACGACGAAATAATTCGATTGCACGAGTTGTCTTTCCTGATCCACCACAGCCGTTTAAATAAACTGTCTTGTATCTACAAATCGGATCTGATACGGGCGGTGCAGTAGAAAATTCTGATTGAATCTCTGAGATATTATGGTTACTTTTCAAGTATTTATCATCCATAGCAACGTCTGCGGATTTACAATACTCATGTAGTGTTTCTTTTTTAAACCTCCAATTTCCCCACGCTTCCTTAGGATCTGTGAATTTAGCTACATCTGATTTGTATTTCTCATGGATATACATCGAATCAGTAGCTACTCTAACCGCGGTATTAGGAAATCTATTTATCATCGAGAATAGATTAATACAAGAATAGGCTAGCATAGAACTTCTCAATTGTGTGTATTGACAACTTTTTCCATCACAGTAGGTAACAACCGTACCTAGTTTCTTACCATTTCGAAGGACATCATCTACCCAAACATTATTAGTTCCGCTCGCAGATTTGTAAGCTTCCTCATCTAATTCCCCTGATAGAAAAGCGTTCTTACGGGTTACAAATTTCCCTTTTTTTATTAAATCAGATATTATGAAATTGTATTCTTCATCGTCTATGATTAATCTCGAAGAGTATTTTGCATTATCAAATCTTCCACCTTGAGTGAATTTACCGATTATTCTTCGTCCGAGCTCTTTAGCCTCTCTATTCCTACCTTCGAATAACCTCTTAGACCAATCTATGATTTGTTCCTCGCTGAAATTCTTCGAATTTCCATCTAGAAATTGTTTTCGTTGTTCGTTAATTATTTTTTCTAGATCGGGTTTTGGTAACCAAACATCTTTCTGAGCGTTATAACAAATAATCGCTTCACTGACAATTAATGATGTTAACATACCACAATCGATCATATATCGCAATAGCACAATTGGCATCCACGCTTTTTCATACATATGTCTACCAAGCCAAAGATAACTACACGGATGTAACCCTGTAGCTAATTCGAATGATATCACACGAGCGAACCCGGTTAAATCAAAATCAGGCAATGGACCATTAATCGCAACATGAGTCATTTCATGTGTGGGATGTCCAAATCGTTTAAAATATTCAGAGCATTCTCCATATCCGAGAAAACTTCCAGGATAACACGCGGATATATCAATTGAAATCATACAATCACGTGAGTATTTCGTATTCCACAATCCTCCATGACTTAATTCGACGCAACTCAACTTCACGTCATTGAGAAAATCACTTCGTGTTGGACGCCATGAATTCTTTTCTCGTGCGAAGTGAGCTACCACTGATGGAATTGTGAAGCTATCCGTAAGTAGTTTTTCTGTAGAAATGCTAGTGTTTCCTTCTAAATACTCATTAGCGATTTTTCTCATTCTAGTATCTAATTCTTCAGTTCGATATAATTCACCATTTGGTTTTACAAACTGATCAAATCCTATTTCCGGATCCTCATTACTCCTGAGTAACCATACTGACACAGGGTCGTCTTTGGTTAACGCGTGAATAGCATCAAATAATTTCTCTTCATAGAAATCATCCCTAGAAAATTCTTTAGGGATATATCGAACAGTTCTTTCTCGTGGAAATATATTTACCGCGGGTGTCCACGCGTGTTTGTTATGATCGATAATTTCAATTGGAGCTCCTCGCGATTGATATTTCGGTTCGTATAATACTTCTCCGGTTATTGTCGCTACCGATATTGGAAATTTTAATAATGCTTCTAATTTAGCTATATCGGAAATCCTTGCTCCATGTTGATTCACTGTTAGTTCCCATTCGGTTATTTTTTTTCTTCGTAGATCAGTTAATTTATTTCCCCGGGATGCATTTGTAAAGTGTTCTATTAACCGTGTTGCTACACAATTAAGTGGCAAAGCCACTGATGATGAAAACATCGGAGCTAGTTTTGTAATATTAGGATTATTATTTATTGGATATAACCCATACACAACTGCTGTTACAGGGTAAGATTTCTCATAGTATGGTTTGTCAATTCCAGTTAGAATTCCTGGTTTGGAATCTCTACTCACAATAACAGTTTTTTTATCCTTAAGGATTGGGTCAAATTTATCTCTGATAATCCATTCACCTTCCTCTTCGATAATGAATTTTATTCTAAAAAAATACTTCAGTAGAGATTTCCCGCCAAGGTGTGAAAGTATCACAACTGCTCTTATATCATTCATAGTAGCATCAATTACAGGTACATTGACATCTTCATCAATAATTCGAAATGTCGACCACGTATGAGATGCTCCATCACGCTTAAACTCATTAAAACAGTCGCTGATTTTACTCAATAGTGGTTTATCATCTACTAGACTTTTAGGTATATCAGAGATTCTATCGAGATTAAATCTAACATTTTTCCAAGGCTTAATTTTCGATAATCTCTTGAACTCCTTCATATTATAATTAAAACAAGTATTTAAATAAGAAAATTTTATATAATGAATCATTGCAAATGGCTTATGATTGGATCAAAGACTCCGTGTAACAAATCATGCAGAAATGAATTCTGTGGGTATCATATGCAGAGTGTGAGAAACGGTTCGGAGGGACCTCTACCATGTTTGCATTGTGGGGTAGGTGTAAGAGGCAAGTCGCAGTTATGCATTAATTGCGGGGGTAAGCGTTATAGAGAGTTAAAACGTTATTATGACAAGCGAAGAATCAAAAATCCTGACGACGTCAATGGCAAAATCATAAAAACTACGGCTGATTATATAAAAAGATTTTCCAATGTTATAATTCAGCCAATTAACGAATTAGACAAATAGATATATTATATATAAATGAGCCAAGAATTTCAAAGACATCCTGTTATTAAAAATTACGAAGCTTCTAGTGATGGTGTTGTTAGACACAGTAAAAATAAGAAATCTGTTGGGCGGGATAATGGTATGGGTTATTTGATATTTAAAGCTGGAGGGAAAATGTATCTCAATCACCGTTTCGTTTATGAAGTGTATAATGGATTAATCAAGGATGGCCTTGTTATTGATCATATTGATGGTATTAGGACACATAATTCTTTGAATAATTTACGAGCTGTTACACAAAGTGAGAATACTGCATTTGGAAATACTGGTACTTGTAAATCAATTGGGAAGAGACCAGTAAGATCGTTTAATACTGACACGGAGATGGTATTTCAATCAATGTCAGAAGCTGGTAAGTATTTCGATATTCACACCTCCTCGGTACAAAAAGTAGCAGAGGGAATTTATAAGACCGCTTTTTCAAAGCGTTTTAAAAACAAAATTCAGTTTTCTTATGTAGGGAGATAACTCCGTTAGGTATAACACGTGTGAAATCCGTAGGATTTCCACCAATGACAGAGTTACGGATCTTAAACACGGAAACGCTAGTGTTGGAAAATCTTCGATTTTTCATTGGCTGTTATAATTAAATAAATCTGAACAAAACACAATCAATTTTGTCTTTTTTCAAGTATTAACAGAACTGTTTTATAAACACGTCGTATTTAAACATTTTTTTTAATGTCTGTTTCAAGTATTATATGTGTTTTCAACGTTGTCAGTGATCGCTAATAAACAAACAAATAATTACAATCACTACACCTATTTTATATCACCTCGTCGTAATGAGTGTATATATATACAAATTCGTTCTTATTATAATTGGGCATTTAGCCGAAATTCAAGTGTAAACAAAACCACACCGTCACACGTGGTATGAACGTTATTATTGACATTCAAAACCAAAGTTTCGATTTTGCGGTTTTGTTTACACTTGAATGTAGAATAGCCCGCGTCATCCATTGTCATTGAAATCAATTCATTCATTGTGTCACCTATAATCTATTGTTGTACCGTCGTCATTGTCATTGAAATCAATTCATTGTATATACCATTGTCATTGTTCACCTATAATCTATTGTTGTGCCGTCGTCATTGTCATTGAAATCAATTCATTCATTGTTCACCTATAATCTATTGTTATGTGTTTGTCGGTTGTAACCGTTGAGCGCTGCTTGATGTATAAAACACCAAGGGGGTTCAAAACGGTGAATGTGCCGTCGTCATTCATTATATATAATCATAATCACCTATAATCGCATTAAGCTTCTGGGTATACTAAGATGATCAACACCTTAGTGTATCCAGAATTCATTTTGAAAATACTTTATTTAAACAAATATATTTTTATATATATATGAATATTGAAAATCTCAAATTGATTATTATTGAAATCAACAAGTTGAAGGATGAAAATGTAAAATTATGTTCAGGTTTGGATTGTGATCAAATTATGACCAATTTCGAGGATATACAATTTGCAGAACAGACCGGAAAATATGTCCTATCTAAAAAATATTTTTTAATTAAGAATATCCAAAAGCTTATACGTGAGAGCTTAGTAAATACTGAAGATGTTAATGTCTTCGTACCATTATGTAGCATCGTTGAACGTGTTCGAAAGCAATTAGGATTAGAATATGAACAAAAGAGACTTATTAATTGTAAAGTGAGACAATTAAAAATGTTAATGGAAAACTCTGAAGGTGATGAGCCCACGCGTAGAGAGCCTCCTTTGTTTGTATAACCGATACGGTATGAGGAAGTAAAATTATGTGTATAACAACAAGGAAGTATTAAAATGATTTGCATTTTTAGGTTAGTGATTTGCATTTCTAAAAAATGCTTTGGATTTTTTAATTAAAAATTGCAAAGCAATTTGACAATAGTAATACTCTTTCAATAATGGTAGGAGAATCATTAACAACGAGATTAGCTAGAGAAAGACTTGAAGCTCTTAAGAAAATATTACCCCTTCGTGATAGAATCCGCGAAAAACTTCAACAACGGCAATTATTTCAGACTGACTTCACAGAGGATACAGAACAACTCTTCAAACCTATTGTTAGTGCAACTGAGGGTGTGAAAACAGCAATTTCTAAACAAGAAAGCGCGCAAAAAGAGTCCTTTCTCCCTGTGTTAGAGAAAATATCAAAACGAACTAAACAAACGAAAAAATCATTAAAAACACTTCCTGGTGATATAATAACTACTGCAAGACGACAAGAAGAACAACAACGAGAACTTCAGGAAGAAATTGAACGATTAGGTGATGTTGATATTTCCTCACCAGCTGAACCTGAAGAATTTCAAGAAGAAGAAGAAGAAGAGGGAGCTGTTTCAAAAAGGGACTATCCTCCTGAAAATATATTTACAGTTGATGCGTTAAATACAATCAGAAATATCCCAACACTTGCTGGATTAGCTAAATTTACCAAAGACAACGTTAAAAAAGCGAAGAGAGTTAAGTATTTAAGAGACGACACGGCTAAGGATTTTGTAAAGGGTTCAGAAGTTTGGGCAAATAAGGTGTTTTTAGCAAACAAGAGGAAAAACAAAATCACAAAAGAAATAAAATCTGATTATGACCAATTTCTAACTATAGTAAAGGGGATCACAGTAGCACCACCAGTATACACAGCAGACCCAATCCCTGATGAAATACAAATAATGGCAGAGGCTGATTCCCAGAGTAAAACTCCAGAGTTGAAAACTCTGAAGGGTGCAACTGGTACAACTAAAAAAAAGGGTAGTGGTTTAGTTGGTAAAAATCCTATAGATTTTCACGCTAGTGTAACATGTCCTGGTAATATTCTCGGTGATATAGCACGATTAGAAGTACTTGTAGGAGGAAAACGAGCCGGGAATAACTCACTGGAAATAATCAATGAAGCAGCTGATATCTGTAGGAGATTATTTCAAGGTGGTATCATGGATATTGCAACATATAGAGATTTCATTGAGGAGTTAGCCGAAAATTCTTCGAATTTCTACGGTTATCATAGCGATTAGATAATTGGAAATGCTAGCATTTCTATATAGAGAATGATCATACACTACAACCATGATAAACCAACTAACGTCTACGTGGTAAACTCACGATTGCCAAAATACCGAGCATACTATGGAGATGGTCTCGGTAATACTATAATGGGATTATTTTCAAGAATGGCTCCAAAAGTGGCTCCGTTTGCAAAACAATTATCAATGAAAGCAATTGATGTTATCCGAGATAAGGGTATTAGCGCTGTTGGTGATCTTGCTAGTAAGGCATTTTCAGCCGCTAAGGATAAACTAACAGCGCTAGTTCGACGTAGAAATTTTTCAAAACCTGGAAATGCTAGCATTTCTAGAATGACTTCACTACCATCTACTACAGTAATGCCTACACAGGTTAGTAAAATAATAAATAACGCCGTGGATAAAAAACAACAATCATTAATGACTAACACCCAGGATAACATAACAGCAAATATGATAGCCGGAAGTGGGCTTCCGGGAAGTGGTTTTAAGAAATCTCGACAGAAACGTTAGAAATATTTATTTGAACAGGATTTCCAATTATGATAGTTATTGTAGAAATGCTAGCATTAGAAATATTTATGTCAGAATCACTTGTGATTCTATTTATTTGAATAGGATGCTCAGTTGTTATGGTTATTGTAGAAATGCTAGCATTAGAAATATTTGTGTCAGAATCACTTGTGTCAGAATCACTTGTGATTCTACTTACGTTATCTTCATTATCAGATATTTTCATCATCATTATTAAAATACACCCAACTAAATAATTAGTTTAAAAATTCTTTAGAATTTTGAAAATTATTTTTATATTATAAAATATTTATTTTTCGCTAATTTTGTTAGATTTTTTACTTTTTTTACTCATTTTTCTAGTGTTTTTACTCATTTTTCTAGTGATTTTATGCAATTCATCGACAAAATTTCATGAAAATCGAGGATGAAAACCCCAGGAATTCATTTAGAGAAAATCGATTTTGATCAGATTTTTTATCCTGTGAGGCTAAAATTATGTTGTTTCATCGAATTTTCGATGTTTTTTTTATTGATTTTGTATTATTTTTTGGCTAATCCGTCGACATAATTTCATGAAAATCGATTTTCTCTAAATGAATTCCTTGGGTTTTCAATTCAAAATTCCTTCAGAATTCTTTCAGAATTTTTGATTTAGACCATCGGATATATAATAAAAAATGTTCAAACAGAACCCTGATGTTGCATTTGACATGGAAGCCCCAGTACTTAAAGATACTTCTGTACGTGATTTTCAATTTTTTGCTTATCACGCAGTACAACCTGATCTTCGTGGAAGAATTGAACTTCAAGCTCATGATACTAGTAAATACTTTTTACCCGCTGAAGCCTTTATTGAAGTCGAAGGTGCACTTTTACAGCATGATGATACAGAATATGCAGATGATACTCAAGTCGGTTTTGTCAATAATGGTATCATGGCATTATTTGAAAGCGCTAGATATCTCATTGATGGAAAAGAAATCGAATCTATTGAACGTGAAGTTGATGTAGCAACAACAATACTAGGGCTAGCAAGATACTCTGACGATTATACAAGATCAGCCGGTCCATCTATGATGTTTGCAAAGGATGTTAAAAATACAACGGGTAAAAATCCATTTGTTATAAGACAACCAAAAAATCGTACTCATCCTAATCCTATCCCCTTTACTACCGCTGCTGCTGCTGCTGGTGCTGCTGCTATTGCTGCTGCTTCTATTGAGGATATGATTATAAACAATGATCCTGATTTCAATCTAGGAGCTGCAACACGTATGTCAATGTTGGAAGGAGATCGTCGACAGTTTTCATGTGCGATTCCGCTCCATCACATATTTGGATTTTGTAGAAACGTCAGAAAAGTTATTTATGGAGTAAAGCATACTGTAGCACTAGTGAGAAAGGGTACTGATAATAATGCAATCTGGAGGATTCCAGCAGATGGTGCAAACCCAAATACTGATGCGGGTAAAGTAATTTTATCAAAACTATCACTGTGGATGCCAGTGTTGACTCCATCATTGTCAGTAGAACCGCGGTTGCTATCATTTATGGATCAAGGGGGAAAGAGATTATTAAGCTGGTTGACAACGTCCACAGATACCATGGATTCTAATATTGATGGTACACTTACATGGCATTTGGCAGCACGACAGGGTGTTTCAGCTCCACGGCATATTTTTATTGCGCTACAGAATAGAGCGCGATTGGATAATCAAACACGTTCTCATATGATATTTGATCAACTTGGGTGTAGTGAAGTCTCGCTGAAAATAAACGGACAACAAGAACCATCAGAGGATATACAACTTAATTACGGTCAAAACCATATTGCACGAGTTTATCATCGATTGCTATCATTTATGGGACGTGATCAAAATGTAGATACTGGTCTACAAATATCACAATTGGATTTTAAAGGTCTGTATCCGATTTATTACTTTTCGTTGGAACATCTTGACTTGATGAAACAATCCGTAGTTGATATACACTTCCGAGCTCGTGTAAACCGTCCTGCTGGTATTGATAATTACAGAGCGGTTGCTGTTATTCTTAGTGATAAATCAATGATACTCGAAGGTGTTGGTGGACGAATGAGACTGGTAGATGCACCAGTGGAAAATCTTTAATTGAATTTAGAAATGCTTAAAAATTGCTGTGCAATTTGAATTTAGAAATGCTTGCATTTCCGATTTAGAATCAATCTGTTTTGTATAATGTCGTATAGTAATATCAATGTTACGTTGACACCTGGTCAGCTAAAAAAATTACAATCCAAATCAGCTAAGCAATGTGGAACCACAATAACGCTGAAACCTAATCAAATGAATGGCGGAGGGAATAAACTATCGCTGACGAAAACTCAAACTAATCATTTTAATAAAGCGCTGAAAGAAAAAAAAGGAGTTCAGGTTACTCTTTCTACGAGCGCGATTAAAAACATGGAAAAGACTGGTGGTATATTCCCGTTGTTAGGGTTGATTCCAGGGTTGATTGCCGCAGCAGCCCCAGCGGTAGCGAAGGCAGCAGCATTAGGAGCTATTGGTACCGCAGCAGGAATGGCATTGAAAAAGGCAACTGGAAAAGGGTATAAAAAAAAAGGAAAGGGTCTAAGACTACCAGGAACCCCGAGTTCATGGTACAGCGGAAAGGGTCTTCGAATTCCAGGAACGATATAGTTCCTATGTCCAATTTTGATTTAATTGATACCGCTAAAAAATTAAAAATAAAAAATTTCAGAGGGGTTTTTATGAGAGATCAGTTACCGGCACAACCAAATGATGTTGAAACCGGTATTATTAATTTAGATAACAGCACCGGACCTGGAACTCACTGGGTTTGTTACGCAATTGATCCACGTGGGATTATTTATTTTGACTCATATGGATTAGCGCCGCCGAAAGAATTTATGCGTTATATAAAAGATTTTCCAATGAGGACTTGGTATTCTACGTTACCAACACAAACAATGCTTGATCCACCAATATGTGGTAATGAAGTATTAAACGTACTTGATGCTATATCCAAAAGATTTTCGAAACCACCTCATATAGTAGTAAATGAGTATACTAGCGGCAAATCTCCTTAAAAATCTTTAGATTGAAAATCCATCGGATTTAAATGATAAAAAGATTTCTATAATAATGATTGATATTTGGGGACGACCTTTATCATCGCTGAAGAAACCTGATAGTGGAGTTGAAACCATTGATAACAAGGATATTAAAAAATTAATCGAAGATGAAATATCCGAAATATTAAACCTAGCAAATGTTGATCCTGGTGAAATAGTTGTATTTCAAGATCGTCAGGGTAAATTGAAAAGTAGTAATATCTCTCTTAATGATATTTTGGTTAAACAACGAGACGCAGTAGAGGATACTATCGCGTTATTTTCTGATGAGGGTAAACTCAAACCAGGTGTACTTGTTTCAACAATTACGGATAAATTAACAACATACGATAACACGGTGAATTCATTAAAATCGCTTAATGATAAGTATGATGATCATATAATTGTATTTGATCAGTTTACTACATTACAAAGAAATATAGTTGACAAAATTGATAAACCCCTGCTAGAATTTTTTGGAAATCCACCAGTAACCACACCAAAACTCACCACAATAAAAGATTCTATATTGGAACTAGCAACTCTTCAATCCGAATATGAAAAACACACGAAACTATTTATGACGTTTCGTAAAAACCTCATGGACAAGTTTATTGGGAGCCCATTTGATAAAATTGAAATAACACTTCCCGATATTAAAAAATCCATCGATGAACTTAAAACATTCAACAACGCAATAAGGGATGATGCAATGAGAATGATAAGCGTTGTTGAAAAAGTAAAAATTCCTCATAATAAATCTATCGTCAACAACGTAGTATACACGATTCAATACGGATCATTTATGTGGACTCCCACAAACAATATTTTAACCGTAACCGCAGCAGTCAAGGGTATTTATCGATTAACAATAGTATCACCGACTCAGTTTGAAATATCATCAAGTAGTTCATCTGGAGTCAATAATACGATATCAACGATCATCGACAAGGATACAACTGAACAATTCACGATAAAAAATACAGATGGAAATCTAGCCAAAGTTTCAGTAACGTGGTACGTAGAATTCGTAGTGGATTTAAGTAAACAATTAAATTGAAAATAAAATCCTTAAAAATTACTTTGCAATTTTGAATTTCGTAATTGAAAATGCTAACGCTTTTAAAATAAAATGACTCCATCATCGAATCAGTATCGCTATGATCAAGTCAAAGAGTTTCAAACTAAACTCAGTTCTCTCTGTGAAGAATATCAAATAAAAATCAAAAAATACAAACGAAGAATAACCACAGTTGATATCACCGTGTACTCGGTGTCAGGAGTAATCACTGCTGCTGGAATAATACTATCTTCGGTTACAATGATTGCTCCGGTCGTAGTTCCAATCGCTATTTCCGCAGTGGCTACAATTGCTGGTATATTAACTGGGATCACAAAAAAACTATCATCGTGTAGCCAGAGTAAACTACATGATTATTTAATTAAATATCATATTGCATCTGCCGGTTACTCGCAATTATCCTCGTTGATATCATCGTCGTTGGATGACACAACAATATCAGATAGCGAATTTTCAACTATGGCTCAATTGTATAAATCAACAATGCTGAAATTAGAGCAGAATAATAATAATAATGTCGTCGCAAGAACTACTTCAACAAATAGTAACAAATACAACACCAGTGAAAACAAGCACGATATCAATAACCTCAACACGTCCCAAATTTAGTGTTAATTTTCCAATTCCTGTTCCCGTGAGCGAGATCGCACTAGCAAAACTACGAGTGTATCATAGCTGGCCTAATATTAGATCGGTAGCATTTGGTGGTCAACAACCGAATAATTCCTTGGTATTTGCAAACAAGAATCGTGAAGACGGAACACCAGATTGGCAGGTTGTTTCTATACCAACTGGGTCATATCAAATCGAACAGATCAATGCTGAATTTCAACGCAGAATAAAATCTCTCACCGGAAAAGAATCAAAAATCGCTATAACAGTTCACGAACCAACATTATCATCCGCTATCGAGATAAATACAGAAGGATACGTTGTAGATATTTATCAGAGTTCTATAAGATCAGTGTTAGGATGGCCTGAATTACCACCGGATAACTCGCGAGAAAATTCGAAGGATTTTCCACCCGAACCTAAAAAATCCGATTATATCACCAACAAAATAAAACCCGTCAATGAAGTCAAAAATTATCAAGATTATGCTCCTAATAAATTCTTGAATAAAGAAATTTTTGAATCAATTTATGTTCCTCTCATTAACGGAAATTTCACAGTAATGAATAATGATTTTTCACGACTGCTAATATCTATTAAATCCGGCTCTCTCACCAAGGATGAATTTATCAACGCCGTAGAAACGGGTAATAAAATCATCGACGATATGAAAATATTTCACTCGATAATTATTCAAGAAGTATTAAATGAAGAAATCTTACATGATAAGTTTGCGGATCTATATAAGATTAATAAAACGGAGATTAAAGATTTTAAAATCCCTGGATATAACCCGGATAAACTAAAGAAACAACTTGACGATGCTATTGATATTGGGTTCAAAAGAATCCACGATAATTGGAAAAAATTGAAGAATCCTACAGCAAATATTCTGAAATATAATAATGATCCAGAAGGCGGCGGTAGACATATTGCTCCGAACAATGTGAATATTTCAACGGTGATTGCGCTCAATTTAGTATGTGACGTTATCGAAGGAAATTATCAAATAAATCTCGAACAATCAAATCAAGCTCAGCAAGGATATATTTTATATTCATTTGCACCAACGGCTCCTCCAGGATTTCTAATTATTGAAGACCCAACTAATCTAGTCTATATGCGATGTCATAATAATTTGTTAACGAGAATTAATTTTAAACTCACTGACCAATCTAATAATCTGATTGATTTACGAGGTGAGGTTTTACAAATTAGTTTATTTGTGAAATCTTAAGGACTTGATCAAATATTTAGTTAGCGCATTAGCAGCCGAGGAGGTGAACGTCAACTAAATGGCATCTTTTTTTTTACCAAATGGACCCTTCTCTTAATATTTATTAGAAGGGTTTATTTGACAAATTAAGACTTCCTAGTAAATATTAACTAGAAGAGTTTATTTGACAAATTAGGACTTCCTAGTAAATATTAACTAGAAGGAAGCATCGTTGACGTCTAAAAAGTTGGTCTGTTCACCTCCTCTGCTGCTCATACATACATACATACATACATACATACATACATACATACATACATACATACATACATTCATACATACATATACACACACACACACATACATACATACATACATACATACATACATACATACATACATACATACATACATACATACATACATACATACATACATACATACATACATACATATGATTGTTTGGCCTCATGGTTATGTGTTTATCTGGCGAATGCTTTTACAAGTGTTTGATGAGCAATCGACCATTGTGAGAATGAACATATTTTAAATTTGAACTGCATTCCTTTGTCTTGGTCATGTGTTAAAGGTATTCATCGTATATTCCTTTGTATTTAGTTATCTATTTCTCACAGAAGTGATATACGTTCATTGGATGAACATCTTTCCATCTTCATCTTCATAACGGTTATGTTATTTTGTACACTAGCATTTTGCATTTGCCAACCCACAGTAAAAATACTAGAACGCAAACACTTCTTAACTACATGTGTCTCTTGTCGACTACTTAAAGATATAAAGGATTGTTGATGATGATACTGTTGAAATAAATGATCGTACAAGAGCAATAAAAACAGATTTTGATTTGAGACATTCAAATAAATCGCTTCATTAGTGTTTTCTACGTGCTCACATTGGTGAAATGAAAATCATCGAAGATTTTTCAAATAGTATTCTGATTTTGTACCAAATTTTGTGCACCATTTTTGATTCATTATTTCGAACTGGAGATCTTTCAATTTCATTTCACCAATGTGAGCACGTTGATAATTTAATTTTAGTACAATACAAAATCATGAGAACAATTGCATCAATATGAAAATAATAGCATAGTCTCCAGAAATCGATAGGTGGCTGTTTTGTTGACGAAATGACCACGTTACCAAACGTGCAAGTTAGAAACATTTGGTGAAAGGACTGTAAACGAATTGAAAATGTAGTTCCGTTTAATTCGGTGTCTACCATTTATCCTTTAATGTCAGCTGGAACAATTGGATTTATTATTACATTGCTTATCAATTTTGTTCTTTTGAGAAAAAAATTCAAAAAGCCATTTATATGCTGTTAAATAGTGTTACACATCTCTACATTAAACAAAACAGATATTAAAAATATCTATTGGTAAAATCATATTTTGGTACTTTTAATAACATTCGTTTTAATATCCTCAAGATGTTTGCAAGCGTAAGTCATAAAAAATTATTTTACCTTGATGCTTATAGACTAGTAATTACCGGGATTAGCAATTACAATAACGTATATACTGTATGACAAATTATATAATGTAGTTCTTAGATAGGCCAGAATGACCATCTCATTTGGAATGACCATTTTATATTGTATATTGCATCTTTTCATCATGAAGGGTCACATATAATAACAATGTAATGTAAAACGCTATTTGCAACCAATCTTTATTATATATGTGCAAACAAAGCATTTCAACAAGTATTCACTCCACGAATCAGCATCTGATGCCTCTCGTATAAATGCATTTGTTATCAAACGACACAGTGAAATATTTCGTTTGCACGAGACTACATTTAATTGTTTAAAATAAAGTCTTCCTGATACAAGACCACTATGATAGACTAGACTGAGCCTATTGCCATGTTTACGTCTCAAAGAGAGATCCGGTCTTTATAGGCTTATATTCGTTGTTCAACTAACGCGCGTGAAACACTCGTTTGGACTTATTTGGACTTGAAGAAATTAAATTGTCAAACTGAACACAACATAATATACAATTTCAAGTGACCCAATCCTCTCAATTACACTACATATATAGTTCTCTACTTGACTGGACAAAACAATATTCAATTTCAAGTGCTAGAGCCTTAAGCAACTGACACAATACTCTCAGTTACACTATATATATATATATATATATATATATATATATATATATATATATATATATATATATATCGTTCTCTACTTGAAGGCAGGTCACAATTGGCATTTTCTAAAGAAAAGACATTTCCTAATGGAAAATAACCTTCTAGAATGATCCTGATCTTTACAAAACAACAAGTATTATGTACAATTCACTAGGGAATACCAAAACAGACCAAAAATAAACATTTACTTCTATTAATGATAATACCGATTTTAACACCATACACATAGATAATTATTTAGTCATGAATTAATTGCTTACAAGGAATACAAGAGTTAATTTGAGTCAAGTAGAAATTAATACACTTTTGAACAGGGACAGATCGAACATACAACGTCACAATTCAAAAGCATGCAGTGCATGGAAATAAAACTAGCAGGCTAAGAAAACTAAATGTACATAACAATACGTGAAGAAGCAAACAATGAAATGCTCCCTTAACAGAAAATTCACAAGAACGACGTTCACGTCGCAGAGCGCTGGAATGCTGAAAACGAGATTTCGATGTCTCAAGTTGCGGATAAAATCTTGGTCATTTATCAGATAGAAGTCAATAGCTCGCATATCAGGTCTTGTGCCAATAACATGTGCGTAAATAAGAATACCAACTGATGAATTATTCAGATGAGTGGAAAGAAATCTTTTCAAAATATCAGATGACTGATATTTTTTAAGTGGATTTGGATTCCATCACACTTCTATAATTCTTTGTGGATTAGATGCTTGTCCCAGAGAAACGATTTTCAAATGAAGATGATTCATTAAAGATGCATATATATATATATATATATATATATATATATATATATATATATATATATATATAAGAACAATTGAGCAATAGAGTTAATACGAGTCGCAGGAACGAAATCAATAAACAAACAATTTAATAAACTCAGCCAACCTGCAGAAGGAGACATTTAGGAAAATGTAAATCTCTTCTTAATTTCTCACAAAGTGGGCACATACCTAAATCTCCTGTTCAAATGTCTTCCTTATACATATATGATTCCGTCAGTGCTAGCTCAGAGTTGAAAGTTCAGTAGGACGCTATGAAGAAGTCTTAATCATGTATCATATTCAAGTGGTGTAACTTGTACCATTCAGTTGGCGTCGTTCCAATACACTATTGACCGTCTTTGTCATAATTTTGTTAAAAACTGTTCTGCATGCAGACTGACTGTTTTGTGTCTCATTTTTAATATGATCAGCACGTGGTGATTTATCCAAACCTATCAGGAAGGAGGCGTGGTGACTTGGCAGTTATTGTGCTGGACCTGTAACCAAAAGGAGTCCCAATCCTACAATCAAATCAGTCTGTGTTGGCTACGTCATGTATCCTCCGGCAAGACAATTTACTTAAATTGCATCAACACTTAATAACCTGTTGCGTTTAGTTTCAGTAAAAAAAGATTATACGAGTTTGAAAATTGTTTGATTCTCGCTTTATTCTAATCAATGATACATATAGTCCGAATTTCGTAAGTTGCGCTTTTATTTCAAAAACGTACCTACAAACTTACATTCTTATTCAAAATCAAGGCGCATTCCAACAACTACCATTGTAACAACGTTTCGACCTGAATTTGTGTTATCCTTTGTAAGTTTTCATAATAATCTCAGACGACTACACTGCTATTCCTAACAGATAATTAAAATAATTTCCCATCCAAAGTAAACATGCAAACCTATTTCAAATTAATGAAAACGAAACTTGAATACATTTCCACAATACGGAACTCTCTTCTTGCGACTCTTTAATTTCAAATATTTCTCTTTCGTCCGATTTCAATTAAGTTACATTCCACACAAACATCAGTAACAAAATTTATGGGCCTGTTATTATTTATGTACTGTGCTAAAGTTTAAAGGTATCAAACCATGGACTGTAACAGAATTGTTACCGAGAGGAGGGTGGATTAAATGAACAATACAAACACAATTTGTGAAAGAAAATATAAATTTATGTAATAAATTATAAATGAAAAAAATACAGATCTAACAACACAATAATTCATGCACTCAACCCACAATTAAACTCACAACCATTCACAATACATGAACAAATTAAATAACAATACTAAAGGAATCTCAGATGTAAAGGAATCTCTTGGATTATACACAGATCCAAGAATCCTTTACGAAAGTTAAATAAATGCAAGTATGATTTACGAAAAAAATAAACACAAACGACAAACTATCTATCGCACGATGGATTGCGATAACTAGCACGATCATATACTTGTATTCAATCAAGTTGCTAGCTTTTATTGATATCTATGTGATCACTTGAAATATTATTGCGATTTGACATAAGCATGCAAATACAACAATGTATTAAATTATATTACAATTTCAATACACCTATGTGTCTCCCCTGTATAACCGCACGATTCAGCAACAGTTGAATCGTCTCCCAGTTTCCCCGAGAACCGAGGGTTGACCAATACTATTATCGGACGTTTCCCTACACGGATCCACCACAGTTATACGTTCAGACAGCATACAACATCTACCAGAACCAACGGTTCCTCACTACCCTAGATGTCGACCCGGACGTTTTACAACTCTAAGACAGCTCCGACACTCGGACTTCTAGCTTTCCGGATATTTACATGTTACACAGATGTTGACGAACAGACAGTTCGACACACAGACAGATACTTCAATTCCGTTTGCACAAATTAACGGCACAAGCACATTCAGATATTTATACAGAGATGTTCCAGAACAAACAATAGATGTCCCACAACAAATCAGACGATATCAAAGACGTTTATCAAAAGATGGTATCAGATGTGTTAACAGCTACGGTATCAGAAATGGTATCAACTACGTTAGCAGCTACGGTATCAGAGACGGTATCAACGATATTATTAGATGCGCTATCAGTGATGTACTTCTACGGTATCAACGACGGAATCAACGACGGAATCAACGACGGAATCAAACGGTGACAGCTATTGTCAGATGTTATCAGATCTACGGAATCAACGATGTTATTAGATCTCCGGAATCAGCTATAATAAACAAAACCAGACTAATAATAGTTGTCTCAAAAATAATCTAAGCCGTAGATTACGATATTGTATTTAAAGTCTAAAAGTGACTAGTAATTCCAAATATTCCACGTTTAATTGCAATAAAAGCATCATTATACGAAATGATAATCTGAATAAAATTCACAATAAAACGAAATGTAAATTTAACACTCACCCCTTTGGCTGGAGATTTGCAAGACGAGGTTATCTATCCTTTGATTAGATATTTTGGTTCCCGTAAAAAATTATGATAAATACTTCGCCTTATATACTCTCAATAGGTGAACATAAATCACATCGAGCTTGCCGTGCACCACGTAAAACGAGTATTTCGGATTTCATGTAAATTACAAATTGGCACATGCAAATCGTTACACGCCACTTAATCACCCCAGGTAATGCGTGTACGACGAAATCAAGAAAATGGTGAGTTTCGTTTGCAATTCAAGTACAACAAAAATCAGTTCAAATTTTCGCCTAATTCTGTGACAATACCTTCCCCCTAAGAATAAAAATGTACACATTTTTAAAACTAACACAGAATAGAAGAAAAATAACTACTGATGATATCTTACAACATTTACACTGGTTATACTACAAACTGGATTTTATTACTGGGCAAATTCATACAAATTTCCCATCATGCCCTACTCAAGTAGTCTGCGCCTATATTTTCAACTCCCCTTATTGACATTGTCGCTTTGTCTCTTGATATACAACTTGAGCATATTCGCATGGAATGTTTTTACATTACCGTCCATGTCAATTTTATAGTCCATGTCACCTTTTACTTCTTTAACTTCATATGGACCTTTCCACTGGACTAATAACTTATTCGAACTCGTTGGAAGAAGCAATAGCACCTGATCTCCCACAAGAAATTTCCTATTACGCGCTCTGCGGTTGTAATACTTGGCATATCTGCGCCCCGATTTAATCAATTCGTCACGTGCCATCTGGCATGTACTCTCAAGTTTGTTTCTTAGATCTAACACGTACTGGTAAGTCGTTTTTATTTCCTCGTTCGCGACATCACCAGTCCATAGTTCGCGTAGTATCCGCATCGGGCCTCGAACTGTTCTACCATACAACAGTTCAAAGGGTGAGAACCCTAAACTTTCCTGCGGTACTTCACGGTACGCGAACAGAACAGCGTTTAAATAACGGTCCCAGTCTTGCGGACGTTCCGCGCACATCTTCCGTAGCATGCTTTTCAGGGTACCATTATACTTCTCTACCAGTCCATTGCACATCGGTTGGTATGGGGTAGTGTTTAGCTGTTTGATGGACAACAGCCTACTTATTTCACCCATGAGGTCAAAGGTGAATTGGGCACCACAATCAGTGAGGATTTCCTCTGGCACCCCTACCCTACTGAAGATATCAACTAATGCTTCAGCTACCCTTTCCGTTTCAATAGTTGGTAACGCTACGGCTTCGGGGTATCTGGTTGCGTAATCAACCAGCGTAAGTATGTACCGATTCTTTCTTTCGGTAACCGGGTGTATTGGTCCTACAATATCTACTGCCACTCTTTTAAACGGTGTATCTATTAATGGCATTTGTCCTAAGGGCACCCTTGTGACCCTTCCCTTACAAACGGTTTTCTGACATACGTCGCACGACCTACAGAACCGTGTGACATCGCCATTAACACCGGGCCAGTAGAATTCAGCGACTACCCTGCTAGTGGTCTTAGCCTTACCTAGGTGTCTTGCCATGCTTGATTCATGCGCCACCCTAAGTACTTGAGATCTATATCTCTGGGGTACGACCACTTGCCAATACTTCTTACCCTCCCGAGCGCTAAACTCCCTATGAATTAATCCGTTCTTGCGTACGAATCTAGAGCTACCCCCACGCTTGCAATGTTCAATCGCGCCGGACGTGATTTTCTCAACAATTGTTCTGATGGATTCATCACGTTCTTGCTCTTGTTTGAAATCATCACGGGAAATTCCTGAGATCGATTCAGGGACTATTAATTTATGAAACGCGGATTTCTCTCGCCGTGTTTGCGCTCGCGTTTCGACTGCCTGGGCCAAAGGTATTTTAAAATCGGCCATGGTTGGAAGACGGGAACCTTCAACATTACCGATCGTCAGATCGTAAATAGGATTGTCCATACAAAGGGCATCAACAGTTCCCGTTAAGAAAGGTGTTTTTACTGTGATCCTTGCTACGGGATTGCGACCCATCGTCTGATCAAGTAACATACATGGGGATTCCCACCCGAGCATTTGGTTATCCTGCACGAGACTACGTTTGATCACTACGCCCGTACAACCAGTGTCACGCAATACCACGACTTCTCGACCGTTGACAAACCCTCTCGCGGTTGGTACGCGCGCTTCAGGAAATAAACACGTGCCAAGTGAATGAATACAAGGTTCTACATGTACGTTGTTATCGGATATACCTTTACTTTGTATAGCCACTGCTACCTTATGTATAAGTGCCTTTCTTTTAGGACAGTCTTTTTGAACATGACCCAATGCATTACACAAGAAACACCGCACACGCTGAAAAACTGGATTCCCAACTGACCTTTTTACCTCAGCTGATTTTACAGGCTCCCTAGGCATAGGTCTTACAGACTGGTTTCCAGACTTAAAATCTTTTAAAACCACGTTCTGGGTTCCCCCATGAGCTTCGGCAAATAAATCGGCTTGCTTAGCCATATCTTTTACGTTTGTGAAGACTTTCTCCTTCAGAAATTGATCTAATTCTCGCCCAACTGTATTAAATAATTGATCTCTGAGCAAGAAATCAGTCAACCCTTCAAACGTTTTCACCGCTTTGCCGCATTCAATCCACCGCTCAAAATAGTTCGCAATTCTGACGGTGAACTGACCAAAGGTTTCTCCCTTATCGGGCTTGCTATACCTGAACTTTTTTCGAAAACCTTGTTCAGTGAGCTCGTACCTTTTGAGAAGTGCTTCCTTTAGGACGTCGTACTTAAACACATCGTCCCTAGGAAGTCGCGAGTATACATCCAGTGCTTTACCTTTTAATAAAGCACTCAGATGCAGCGCCCAGTCATTTTGACTCCACTTCTGGTTTTCGGCATACCGCTCAAACCGATGAAGATAACTATCTATGTTATCTTTTTCATCGTCAAAGGGAGGTAATTTGGGGCCCCTTAATTTGTTAGTGGCAGAATCGTGTTCTCTTCCAGATGTCGCTAATTCTACCTTACGCTCATGATCCCGTTGTTTTGCTCTTTCTTCTAACTCTAACATTTCTACTTTAGCTAGTTTATCTAACTCTATTCGCTTTTGCTCCGCTTCCATTTCCCATCCTATCCTATCCTTTTCGGCCTGCTTCTCTAATTCTATCTTTTCCTTCTCTAATCCTATCTTTTCCTTCTCAAATTCTATCTTTTCCCTCTCAAAGGCCCATTTTCTATCTTCGGATTCCCTTTCTAATTCCCGTTTCCTTTCATCAGATTCCCTTTCTAATTCCCGTTTCCTCTCTTCGGCCTCCCCCTTTTCCTTTTATAATTCCCTTGCCCTTGCCCTTTCTTCCCTTTCCCGGGCATGTTCTTCCTGAATAAATTTCCTTAAGCTTTCACCTTCATACCCAAATTCTTTGCCTAAGGCAACCAAGTCCTTAAGGGATGACATGACAATTGTAATATGAATATAGATATATAACCAAACCAATACTTTAAACACGTTTATACTGGACACACGGACCAAGGTAAACTAAACAAAATAAACTCCAACTAGAGTATTATCTTAACAGAAGGTCACGCTCGAATATAAACATTAAATGTATACCTTCACAAAAATGATTGACAGTTCACTTAATCCAACGATCCTACTTCTGACACCATTGTAACAGAATTGTTACCGAGAGGAGGGTGGATTAAATGAACAATACAAACACAATTTGTGAAAGAAAATATAAATTTATGTAATAAATTATAAATGAAAAAAATACAGATCTAACAACACAATAATTCATGCACTCAACCCACAATTAAACTCACAACCATTCACAATACATGAACAAATTAAATAACAATACAAAAGGAATCTCAGATGTAAAGGAATCTCTTGGATTATACACAGATCCAAGAATCCTTTACGAAAGTTAAATAAATGCAAGTATGATTTACGAAAAAAATAAACACAAACGACAAACTATCTATCGCACGATGGATTGCGATAACTAGCACGATCATATACTTGTATTCAATCAAGTTGCTAGCTTTTATTGATATCTATGTGATCACTTGAAATATTATTGCGATTTGACATAAGCATGCAAATACAACAATGTATTAAATTATATTACAATTTCAATACACCTATGTGTCTCCCCTGTATAACCGCACGATTCAGCAACAGTTGAATCGTCTCCCAGTTTCCCCGAGAACCGAGGGTTGACCAATACTATTATCGGACGTTTCCCTACACGGATCCACCACAGTTATACGTTCAGACAGCATACAACATCTACCAGAACCAACGGTTCCTCACTACCCTAGATGTCGACCCGGACGTTTTACAACTCTAAGACAGCTCCGACACTCGGACTTCTAGCTTTCCGGATATTTACATGTTACACAGATGTTGACGAACAGACAGTTCGACACACAGGTAGATACTTCAATTCCGTTTGCACAAATTAACGGCACAAGCACATTCAGATATTTATACAGAGATGTTCCAGAACAAACAATAGATGTCCCACAACAAATCAGACGATATCAAAGACGTTTATCAAAAGATGGTATCAGATGTGTTAACAGCTACGGTATCAGAAATGGTATCAACTACGTTAGCAGCTACGGTATCAGAGACGGTATCAACGATGTTATTAGATGCGCTATCAGTGATGTACTTCTACGGTATCAACGACGGAATCAACGACGGAATCAACGACGGAATCAACGACGGAATCAAACGGTGACAGCTATTGTCAGATGTTATCAGATCTACGGAATCAACGATGTTATTAGATCTCCGGAATCAGCTATAATAAACAAAACCAGACTAATAATAGTTGTCTCAAAAATAATCTAAGCCGTAGATTACGATATTGTATTTAAAGTCTAAAAGTGACTAGTAATTCCAAATATTCCACGTTTAATTGCAATAAAAGCATCATTATACGAAATGATAATCTGAATAAAATTCACAATAAAACGAAATGTAAATTTAACACTCACCCCTTTGGCTGGAGATTTGCAAGACGAGGTTATCTATCCTTTGATTAGATATTTTGGTTCCCGTAAAAAATTATGATAAATACTTCGCCTTATATACTCTCAATAGGTGAACATAAATCACATCGAGCTTGCCGTGCACCACGTAAAACGAGTATTTCGGATTTCATGTAAATTACAAATTGGCACATGCAAATCGTTACACGCCACTTAATCACCCCAGGTAATGCGTGTACGACGAAATCAAGAAAATGGTGAGTTTCGTTTGCAATTCAAGTACAACAAAAATCAGTTCAAATTTTCGCCTAATTCTGTGACATGGACAAATAACTAAATCCCGGCCAATAACCGCATTAGCTTTGCTAAAGTTATTATTACCTTGCCTTAGTTCTATCTAGAATCTTGGAATATACCAGTGAGGAACTTGCGTATTAACAAGGGTGATTATGCAGTTTTGTAGCGATAACTAAAGGAAAAACTTATTATCATTGTCATCATTCGTGACTCTTTTTACAATGAATTCAATAATATTATTTAGTGAAGTAGCTACCCCGACTACATTTGACGAAGAAGCATAATTAAAAGAAAAAATCATGCTCTCTGGGTATAATGTGGTACCACAAATTTTGAACATATTTATACTTGCGCAAAATGAAATTCTACCCATCATGATTCTCACTTTATTCTCATTAATGTTACAGATCTTCCAAAGTTCCCTATTTTTCACTCGAGTTTCGGACAATTACTTTAAAAAAATTGAAAAAATGGACCTGGTATTCACAAAAGTGGGTTTCGAAAGCTACCATATTTGTAACAACATTTATATTTGAATTACATTATCCAAATTTTGTTCAGACAACTTTTCTTCTCATTTTTTTTAATTCAATGAATTTTACATCCAAAGCAAATGAGAACGCCGACTTCAGGTTAATGAAAAGAAAGCTGGAATATCCACGATATGGAACCCACAACACAAGACCTATATTAAGTAGATTGCGTAAATTCGGATGAATGCATTCCATTTCATATTACGTAGGTTGAGCAGACTCAAAAATGAATCCTTCCATTTTATATTACGTAATCCATACAATACATATCATCCTCTTTTCGCCATGCATAACCTATAGCAATGACAGTCTTTACAACAGTGACGTAACTATCCAGACGATCATATAAAGTCATCCATAACTAAGCACATGTAACATGAATGTACTACTCCAACCCCAGCATTAGTAAGACATACACGATTCTGCCAGTTACAGAAGTCCATCGGAGGTTATAGCCCAAATTCTGTCGGAATATCATTCGCTCTCTTTTAATTAATTAGATTATTTCTACCGATAGCAGTAATTCCATGGTATGCAAGGTCTTTCCTTTTTTGACCTATGACCTTAAATCCATCCGAACACCTTTATTTTAGTAGTAAACCATGTAAGAACGGAATTCCTGTTCGGAACATCGGTTATTGATCTGAAATTTGAAAAGACTGACGCTTGATTTAAAGAAGCAGAATCAGCCCAAGTCATTAATTAGTTCCTAGTGATATAGTAATCCACGATAGACGGTCTCCACGCGTAACTCTTGTGTTTGCGTGATGCTACCTTTCACGTACGTGTCAGTAATTTAACATTTCAGTTGGATAATTATGGAAAATACTGAGGCATTTTAGTACTTCTGCCTATCGGTCATTCACAAGGTTTTGCCAAAACCAACAGGCTTTCGCAAACTTAGGTCAAATTATGTGATCTACTAATAAAGTTTGTATGTAGCGTCTTTTTGTTTCTTCGTGTTGTAAAGTTACTTTGACTATTAATGTTATGACGCCAAAATCAAGTTTTTGTTCTTCCTGTTACGTATATCTATAATATTTCTGTACTTTGCGGTACCTAATTGTATTTAATGTTTGCAATTTTTATTTCTGGTCGTAAACTTTACAGCATGTATTTAGTTAAATATTCTTTTATACAAATGATCTATAAATAGATACTTTCGTAAGTGTTGGCATTTACTAATCAAAATCGTAAGTTTTTATAGCATCGTTGGATTAAGATCTCATTGGCTGGTAGGGTTTGGGTGGATCTCATTGGCTAAAAGGGTTGGGCGGATCTCAATGCCTAAACGGGTTTGGGCAGTTCTAGAAAATATCAGTAACTTACCATTGGTTGCGCAAGGTCATGTGATTTTGAGACAAATTGAGTAGTAAGATCAGTCATGTCGGGTATATTTTGACATATTATCAAAACAAACGTTGTATATAAGGAGAGAAATGAACGATCAGACTGAGATTTATAAAGAACTTTTCAATCTTTTGGATTTATATAATACTTTATTAGAATTAGTTTGGATTCGCAACTGTACATTCCATTCCCACTTTCAATTATAATATTGATAATAAATTGTTTTGGTGAATTTCTACAGAACCTGTTTGTTTTGCTTCTATATGTTACTTAGTTTGTAACCATCGAGTGATAACACTTTCCTAACATGTAAGCCACTTGCATACCTGGTGACTATACATAGTCGAGAACATCAAATTCAAATATTTGGTAAAAATCAAATGTCTTCCTTGAGAAAAAAAAACACATTAACCTTTCAAAGATTGACATTAAAAACAACTATCATCTTCTTTTTCCCAAAGTACAAAACATAAATGATAAGTTCAGAACTGAGATGTAAAATATACGAAAATCATTTTTCTTTTTTCAGTCAGTGACCTTAGTCACAGAACTTTCATTCAATGAAATACGCTAAAACAAAATTAATAACAAACGGACGCACGGTCGAACATAATAATAACATAATACTCTCACCCTTATGACTACCGAATACAAACACAAACAAGAATTAATTTTCGTATATTCTTAAATCTGATAGGACTTATGCGCACCACGTTTACCTCAGTACTACCTGGAAAGAATTGACTACGCCTAAAGAAAAAAGCATAGTGTACTTGGATAAATTATTGTTATGTTAGTATGGATATATATAGATGTTAAAAGAACACAGAATCTGTAATCTAAAGACGATCAAGATATATGACAACTTTGTAATGCCTCTTACATAATTCAAAATAATACAAATAGAAACTCCATATACAATAAGCAAAATACATGTCTATATCTAAACTATTAATTGTCAGAGAATATACTTAAATAATCCATAAAGCTACAAACAAATCGAATCGTGTAATAACTCTCTGCCTCCATCTCCTAAACTAAAAGTAGAAATGGTAAACGTTGAACTCAGAAATGTTCCAAAGAGATAATATATATATATATATATATATATATATATATATATATATATATATATATATATATATATATATATATATATATATATATATATATATATATATATATATATGCATACATACATACACACACACACATATATATATATATATATATATATATATATATATATATATATATATATATATATATATATAGTGCATCCTTTCCTTTTTAAACGAGCACTTTTCAACGATATGTGTTTAACTAAGTCTGTTTTTTCAAATTGACTCGTGTTGTTATACCAAAATATACAAAAGTGCAACTCTAATTGCTTTTGAAACAATAAAAAGTGTAGGACCACATTAATTTAATGATACATTTTTCTAAATTATGGATAAATCACTGGTGAGTATAGCCAGTGTACCAAGTGCTTTTTCTTGGGAGGTTTCTTTTACTACCTGAAAATTAATGTTTTCCTCAGGGTGTGCATGTGTAATATTTGGTTAGAGAATGAAATCCTAATAATCGCAACCGGCGACGGACATTTCCACAAATTCGTATGATCTATCACCAGCAGAGCCAAAACGGACTAGAGTCTTTGACTTTCACTCTACGCTTGTATTTTAGACGTGGATACAAGTCATCTATATTCGCTTTAAATATAATTTTGTATTATTGTTATCTAGGTGAACAGATGATGACTGCATTGCTGACGTTGTTGATCAGCGTACACACCTTCCGCTGTGATCAAATCTACTATAAATATATATATATATATATATATATATATATATATATATATATATATATATATATATATATATATATATAAATATAAATATATATATATATATATATATATATATATATATATATATATATATATATATATATATGTAGACTAGGACTAGGAATGCTGGCATAGGTAATATAGGCAATGCTTAAAAACGTAATGCTTGAACGTAAGATTGGCCTACATAGGTATCTATAACATTTTGTGTCGCCCCAGGTATTCAGAAGAGGAACATTGGAGAACCAATAGAGAGCTCGTTAGAAACATACCATCAGAACAATACTGTGTGTGTGTGTGTACTTTGCAAAGACATGTTACTCCAATAGTCTTTGAGCAAACAAAAATTATTTGTGTTGATGTGCTGTAAGGAACCAGGACAAGCAATTCCAGACTCAATTAAAAGCTATAAAGTATTAACATGACATATATATATCCACACACACACACAGAGAATTATAAATATATACCAGACTGAACGGAAAGTGCACTTTCCCTTATGTAAGGTGTATATTTAAATTAACTATAATTAATCCTATATACCTTGAATACATTGCTTTCTTTAAGAGGAATCCGGAATACCTGTTGATAGATGAGGACCTCTCTAGTGATCAGAGGATTATATATATATATATATATATATATATATATATATATATATATATATATATATATATAGTGTATGATCAAATTGATTTTTATTCAACATCAATCATAAACGGTAACCAATTTGACTGCTTTTCTTGTACGTTTAAAAAACGATTATCCGGATTGATTTCATAGCTTCATATGCATCCATATGTTGATGTGCACCTCCTCCCACCAGAGAAACACACACATACACTCCTCACCCGACGAACACAAGCTTCAACGAAGAAACTTGACCACTGCTGATTTGCAACCTCTGCCACCGGAAACAGATCTCATCATTACTAACGTACTTAAGGTTTATAATAAAGATACACAACCAGAACGTGCTTGAACCACATGTTTCGATCAATCAGAGTTTGGATTTGAGGGAGTTCAAAGAAGACATTTGTGGCAATTAATGTTAAAGCTTACTAGATTAGATGCAGCATAGCGACACAGAAGGAACATACTGATAATTACTTAATATTGAGAACACAGTAATTAATGACTAGTATACAAATAAACTGAAACGATGTCGTTCTCTGAATCGGCTTAATGATAGGAATGTATAAAGATTTCATATGATTTAGCTATTTGTTCTCCCAATAAACGGAAATTTGGCAGTAATACACAGTGTCTGAACCAATCATGTCATCGCTTTATACTGGAAAACTTTGTCGACATGAAACGCTCATATTGAAACTCTTATCATGCAAAATATATTTAGAAAGTGCACGCAGAATTCGAAAATGATTTAGGCAAAATGCTAGCGTATTAGAATATTGTGTAACCACCTCTAACAGGCATTGAGCAAGGAAATATATATTTTTGATCAGGCCCGGCACTAGGATGTGCCGGGCTCAAGACAGCATGCAGGGCCCCAAGGAAACAAGCGAATAACGTAGTCCCAAGCAAACAAATTGCATTATTTAGTTGATTTCATGAAAGCGTGTGGCCTTTGGCGCTTGCCTCGTTCGCCTTGCCATAGAGCCGGTCCTGTTTCTGATATGATCTTATGATTTACGAAGAATAGCGTAACCATCGCGTTATAAGTGTGCTCCATGTTTCATAATCTCCTGAACAGAGAACATAACGTTTGTGAAGAAACCACTTTCTTTCTTTCAGTCTTAGTGGTCCTGAACCTTACCAGTTTTACCCCCAAATAGATAGACCATTTTCATGCACCAGACGAAAGCCATCCATAAAATAGGGCCCAGTTATGTGATGCCGAACCATGTCTTCGTTCAGTCATAGCTGCCTTGTCTTTTGACCTCTTGACTCCGAAATCAACAGGAATATTCAGCACTCCAAATGAAAGCCATCTTCAAAGTTTGGTCCAGGTCAAATGGCGTAGAACTAATACTATCGGTTATAGTGGCCTTGATCTTGGATCACAAGACGGATTGAGTAAGTCCTTACTCCAATTGCAACCTATCCACAAAGTCTGGTAACTATTGATAATGGAGACTTTACGTTAAGTTCTTGAAACCTGTTTTCTTCTTTCAGTCATTGTGACCATCACCTTTGACCTTCTGACCCCTTCCCCCGGTGAGTGATAACCTTTATTTCCAATGTGCAAAAAATCCACAAAGATGGGTAACCTAAGATTGTGCTGAATTAACTTTCATCTTTCAACCACAGCTTGCTTAATATTGGAGCCTAAAATCAATAGGTTTCTTCCTTACACAATGTGTATGGTATCCATAAAGTATGTTAAACGTAGATGGTTAACACCAGTCATTTTGCGGAAACGAAATTAATAATAAACAAACGGTTATATGGATAATCATCGCAAATTAAGGCATATTACAAGCTGTCGTTATCTGAAATGTGTTATTGTAAAAATGTAAATAATGCCCTTTAACCTCTACTTACAGATACTTGCCCTTTAACCTCTACTTACAGATACTTGTCCTTTAACCTCTACTTACAAATCCTTGCCCTTTAAAGTTTAATCTCTACTTACATATATATGCCCTTTAACCTCTACTTACAAATACATGTCCTTTGACTTCTACTTACAGATATATGTCATTTAACCTCTATTTATAGATACCTGCAGTCGTGCTGCATCTTAATGCATCACTATCAAATTAGGACAAGAATACCTGTGGCCAATTTTATAACGAAAACATAGCAATACCTACCCAATAATCGATAAAATTATGGCAAACAGAATATTAACCTGTTGCCAATTTTATAATGAAATATAGCAAAATTTACCCATTTATCAATCAAAGAAAACACTTTCATACCAACTTCACATCTCGTATAGTATACAAAAGTTGACATCGTTTCCAAAAACTGTCATATCAGCAAGTCCATTTACACCAGGTATATAGTTGTTAAAAACATACCTCGTAAAGTCACATTTTCTGTCATGATGAATTTCTATAACAATTTTCATCATAGGAAAATATACTCAACCATCAAATAAATTTGTAACGAAAGGTTGAGGGGGAGATAATAGGCCCATTGTTATCAAAGATAGCACTTATGTTGTCTACAGTGAATCTGGGGAACGACCACCAATCATGAACAGCCTGTCCACATTTTCAGAATGGCGAGGATGGGACATACTAATGCTTGATCCAGAGCTACTGCTTAAGTTATCGTTGATCCCACATAACACATCTGAAATAATAATAATAATAATAATAATAATAATAATAATAATAATAATCGCACCAGCAGAAATGCAAATAAGTTGAAAACGAAATAAATACAAAATGTTTGCCTAGAATGTCCCTCACCTCCCCAAATGCGTCTGATACTACAGTCAAATATGTAGGAGAAACCGACCTTGACTACAAATCCTCAGCCGATGTCACTGAAGGATGTTACCATAGAAACTAATTTAAAGACAATTTTACCAAATTAAAAACATGTATTACAGGTTACAATGATCTAACATTTTGATACTTAAATATGCCTCCTGTACCACCCCACTCCCGTCAGCAAAAAAGGTAGCAGGTCAAGAGATAAGGAGATCAGTGGTGAGGGTTGATCTGAAACAAAGATCACAATTTTCAATTTCAATCCGCATTGAGAAAATCGGAATGTTTCTTTCTGTTACGAGCTTGAAACGTGTAAAATTTTAACTCTGATTATTCCACAATCTATCGTGAATTTATCCTAAACAATAACCAATTATTTTTCGGGAAACTCGTTGGTTCGATTGATTACATTTTTCTTTTTAATGTGTTCTCTAAGTGAATGTATTTAATTTTCTGTCAAATTTTCGTCTGTACTGTTCTTCATTTTGTTTTTTTTAACTATTATTTTAGTTATGTGATAAAGTTGTTGTCATTTGCGTACATCTTTATCGTTACATCTGTAGTGCCACCTTTAGATGTTAATGAATATTACTTATAAGCGAGAAAATCCTCGATAAGTTGTGAAAATTTGTGGTACAATCACATTGCTTTTCTATACATACAGGCATCATAATTGTTAACACAAAACGATAATATATATATACATTATCGTTTTGTGTTGACAATTATAATGCCTATATGTATAGAAAAACAATGGGATTGTACCACACACACACACACACACACACACACACACATACACACACATAGATAGATAGATAGATAGATAGATAGATAGATAGATAGATAGATAGATAGATAGATAGATAGATAGATAGATAAACACAGATAGAGAGAAATTATGTGAATGGGTGGGGGCCAGGCGCATAACTCGTGTATGCAATGATATGGAATAAATGTAAAGAAAAACAAACTGAAGGTATCGACAGTACTAGCATGTGTACAAACATTAGTTGAAACATAACATTGATTGGTAAAGTACTGCTGCAGAAACCAGAACAATAGACCAGACAGTGGGGTTTGGGGTACAATCTCCGAAATTATAGAATGGAACGCTAGAAATCAAACTAATTAAATTCCTTTTCTGTATAAAGGAGCCAAGGGACAAGGACAAATTTGATGGGCATTTGTCTCTTAAAACTCCAGTTATCGAACCCAGATATTTAAATCACGAAGACAAATCTTTTACTACATTGTGCAAGCATTTCCTCAGAATTCGTCTTTTTAATTCAGCTTTTATTTGCAATATTGATAAAAGAAATCACGCATAGTTGGTTGCAAAGCTGAAATCAAATTAGTCAAGGCTTAGCACATAAAGGAAGTGACGGAATAATCGATATCGAACTGATTCTAAGACTCGTAATCATAACATAACATACTTGGTCTGCCTGAAATCACACTAACACTGGTGATTTTACGATATGGAAGCCAATAATTGGAGGACATTTCATGGAGGCCACGAAGAGGGGACATTTCATGGAGGCCACGAAAAGGGGACATTGTTCGGAGGCCAAGAAAATGCGAACATTGTATGGAAGCCTAGAAAATCAAGACTGGCAATCAGCAGGTAAAGCGGATGGAAATTATGCTATGCTGCAGTACGCTGAAATGGAAACATTTCAAGGATACATCAATGTACAGACTCCTATCAAATTTGATTAAATTCGAACAAACTTTGGCAAATATATGTTTTGGAATTCATAACGATAATATACGGGTCATTATTTCTATTAATGAAAATGTGGTATGCCAGCAGTCATATTCGTTAATGTTCCCATCAATATAGCACTGTATACTAATTGGTTGTATTGAAGAATCATTCCCAAAGCTAGATATTTATATTTTCTCTAGAAGACAAAATTATGTATACTTAGGTTAACTTTAACAAATATTGTCACTTTTGTAAAGAACTCGTTATATGATCAATTACCGATGTTGCGGTTCAGATTGATGCAAGATGCTAATTGGTAAAGTTTATTTCTTGATACATTTAAGCTATTACAGTTAAAATTAAATTCCTTAAGTTTCTTCTTCCAACATGTTCCTTATGCCATGTTTCCATTGTACCTAAAACATGCCCCGTTTATTCAGGATGATGCAACGAACAAAACGTACCAGCGAACACACGTTGATGGGATGTGATATTGTATTCAAGTGATTCATATTATGTTTACTTCCCCGTCCATTTTCTTTTCTCTAAGTGACAAATAAATTAATATGGGTAGATTCCAGTGGTGATGGGTGAAACTATGGTGCCTGTGTTTAGAAAGCACACTTTTGAGACTATTATGCGTCGTGTTGATGTATGTCATCAATAAGGCAGACTTATATAATAGATGAAAAACAGTCTCAGAAAATGCGTTCTAATATATAAAAAGAAACAAACGACATTACCACGATCGAATTTGTTTAATTGTACCATCAAGCAAAACAAAACAATAAAACTAAAACAAATGTGGCACTAACATATGCAACAGGCGGCAAATAGAAAAGAAAAACCTGTCTTAACAACAACAAAAATACAATTACAGAAAAAAACAATAGCCGATGGTTCAATTAATGAATATAGCTGGCAGAAAAAGAAACGCAAGAACACCATACTCAATACATGATATGCCCACAGTGAATGACGTAGGAAACGCAGGGCCATATTTGGATCAATTAAGCGTGACCCCGTGTATGAACGCATGCGGCCACTGTGAGACTGGCATTTGGAAATAAACTTTTAAGCAAGTTTTATGTTATATTTAACTTGAAATTGTATTCCATTGCTTTTAAATTACTTTCTCCTTTTAGATATAGTTTTAAAAATTAATTAACGCACATGGTACAAGATGAGCACATATCGGTCGAACCAACCTAAGATCAACCCTGTACGCCCATATTAATAATGTAAGATGGCTTCGGTGGGAACGTGTTTTTGTGTGTATATTTCCTACAAATTTATATCTGTAACAGTGTGGAGATGTTGGAGTTTATCAACAGAATATTGATCGCTCCACCATGGTACAAATGAAATGAACATGGCATACGTCAATGCAACTTTCATGTAGAAGTATTTTTTGGAAGGACTTGAAATAAATTTGGTTTCAATTCGTGAAGTGTTCTAAAGTTATTGATTAATAGTAAATTTTGTAATCCAAAGGAAGGGATTTTACTGAAAGGAGCGATGATTCCATTGCATGAAATATGATAAGTATTTAAATTGACGAAGATAACTTAACTTAAATAATGTAAACTATTTTTCAATTCATTAAGCTGTTGAAACAATTTTGGAGTACGGCTTTTTGTGACGGACAGTAAGTTTGAATAGCCTTAATTTAAGACCTTTTTGTAACGGACAGTAAGCTCGGATGGACTTAATCTAAGACCTTTTTCTGACGGACACTAAGTTCGGACGGACTTAGTTTAACACCTTTTTGTTACGTACAGTAAGTTCGGATGGACTTAATTTAAGAACTTTTTGTGACTAACTGTAAGACCGGACCGACTGATATTTTGGGCTGTATATCTACTGAGGTACTTAGTGTTATCTTGATACCTGAAATAATAAAGAATTCGAATGATAAGAGAAATGAGAAATTGCATCCAATGATGACAATAGGGCTTCATCGTCACATTGGTCTGCATGGACTACACATAGCATATCCCTTTTCTTATTTGCATTTGCAAAAGGTAAACATCTTCGTAATGAGAACTAACACAGGTATATAGCTTTGTTTTAGAGAATGGATTTTTTAATTTTGATGTTTTAACAAAATTGTTTATGAAACTAGTCCAACTACTTTCTTGTACCTGTGACTTCTAATCACCTTCATAAATGTCTGAATGTTTGGTCGTATTAAATGCCCAACGTTATAAAACATTTGTTTTTACACATTACTGTAAAATTAAATAACCGGAAAAGTCATAACAATTTCCTCTGGGCCGTCAATATTGTTATATGCCAAAGGAGAAACAAAGAGCATAAACGATACAAATGCGTACGCGTTTATCTGCATAGTGAAAAATTTGGCAACCGTGAAGACCTTCTAGAATTTGTTAGAAGCAACAGCTCAGGTACTTTTTCGAGGACATGCACATTCTTGTTAATAAAATAGCGGGCCATAAAATAATAAACAAAGTAAAAAAGCATTCAGTTCAAACTATAAAAAACTGAAAATTACACGAACAAACAAGAACTCAAACATGTTCACTTGAAACTCAAGAGTGTTACCTTTTCCAGCAACATCCCTTATGGACTTGTTTTTTCTCTGTAATAAATAAAATGCAATAAAATGACTATGGGCTTTAAAGTAATTTATTATTATTATTATTACTATTATTATTATTATTATTATTATTATTATTATTATTATTATTGACCTTAGATGAAACTTGTAGAGGTGGTCTGAGAAAATTCTCATTGACAAATACATTCAGAAATGAAGTACTAGTCAGACACATTACGCTGTGTTGTATACATAGAGGTAGTCAGGGGTTATTCAAATTGCAAGATTGGTAGGAACAGTGGCAGTTGTGAGATCTCTTGAGTGTGAATTTCCTCCGTGACAACGGGATGCTATGCTTGACTACTGGAATTACAACTTTTCAAGGTGGCACTACTATCACAGTCTGAGGAAATGTTACGTTACGTCACATCAAGTGATATACTAAATCTATTCCTGCCTTCTATATTAGGATCCGTTCATCATGCTAGCTAGCTAGATTAGGATTTTTTGTAGCTTTGAACAATTTTTCAGTCATATCGATACGATATCTGCAGTGAGGCAGTTTATAGTGATGTCTAGCACTTGGCCATCATGCAGCAGAAATGTAGCATGATGTCCCAACCAGTAACATTATCCTGACACTAGGTCACCAGTCCTAACACTAACCTCTTAATGCTAAGCGCCAAGCGAGGCAGCTGTTATTACCATTTTTGAAAGTCTTTTGTATCACTCGGCCGGGGATAGAACCCACTGCCTCCTGCTTCCGCGGTTAACGCACTAACCACTAGGCCACAAGAGCGCTCCGTTCATCTTGTGTTTTTCTTATTGGTTATAAGGCTGCCCAATATGGATTTCAAAGGCGCAGCCATTTTCAGATCACAGAACCTTCCGACATTCGCTCAGCGCACGGAAAGAGCATTCGGACACATTTACATCATTGATCTGCGCATGTAAGTAGCATAATAGCGCATTGCTGTTCAACAACAATTGTTCTGTTAGGTAACCAAAAGTTTAATTGTTATTATTTAGGACTTTTCGTGTGTAACTGATCTAAAGGCAAAAATTCATGTTTTAAATTATTTTAACTATTTCAGCAAAAGAAAAATCTGCCATATCAATCACGCAGGTTAGTACAGGTCATGATTTGCGTTCATGTATTCTATCATTTACTAATTCTTTCACGTTTTTGTGAGCGCATCTATTAACGCACATATGATCCAATTAACTCTGAAATGAATAAAATTATTAAAATATTTAGTCAATCAATAAATAGTGATCTTCAGTACACGAAGCCTTTCACATTTCAAATGAACTGAAGATGTACAGCATATCAACTACATAGACTGTCAAAACATTTATTTTATTTTTAATATTTCTCAGATATAGCAAGTATTATTTTAACGCAATTTAAATAAATAAATAGCAAATTCATAATGATCAAATTTCATTTTGTTTCAACATTTTCAGTATAACCAATTCTGTTTTATAACCAATGCTGTTTTACAACCAATGCGGTTTTATAACCAATCCTGTTTAATAATCAATGCTGTTTTATAACCAATCCTGTTTAATAATCATTGCTGTTTTATATACCAATCCTGTTTAAAAACCAATGCTGTTTTATAACCAATCCTGTTTATAGCTTACTGCAACATTGAACAAGAGTACTCTAAAAATCATATCAGACGCCTGTCCTGTCCTTCATAGATCTCTGTGTAGATAAGTGAAGAAAAAAAAAACTTTTTGCGCAGAAATACGTTTCATCTTTTAGTCACAGTGATAATGACCTTGTAATTCTTGACCCCAAATTTACAAGTTTCTTCCTTGCCCTGGTGCGAACCGTCAGCAAGGTTTTATTCCTGTCTCTGATGTAGAATACTGTTGTCCGCATACTCGTACGTACCAGTTTGCGAGTCTAACATTTAAGGTATGGAAGAGCCTTACTAATTGTGGGGTCGAATAAATCAAGAGGTCACGCGCATGGAAAGTCTAATAAGAAAATAATGGTTTCTAACATTTACGTTTAGTTCATGTCTTCGTACCTTGATCAAAAGTTATTGAGACCCGCATCCCCCTCCCGTCTCCCCATCCTCATTTTTTTCTTCTCTCGAGTTACCTGTAAAGATGGCAATTAAAATCGTGAAAGGAGTATAATGTGCCGTTCACGATATTGTTGCTGGCATAATATTCCAAATTTCAGAATGTCTCCATGAGTTAAACTGGATAGATTTTTAAATATACTTCCAAACTTAGTTGAAATTAAAAAAAAGTTGGGTTAACATGCTTTTTCTGAGCTTTTTTCTGAGTTTTTTTAGAAATGTTATAAAAGAATTTAGTGAACGTAAGTGTGATAAATAATTTTTCATATTTGTTTACTAATACTCTCCTTGTACCGGTTTCTACCTGATGCTTCAAATAAGCCACACTTCATGTTTGTAGTAATTTCAAACGAGGATTCGTCCGAGCCACGAAGCAACTAATGTATAAAATTCGCACATGCATTGCCTACTGTATAAAAGGGAATTCTTTGCATTGCTTACTGTGCAAAAGGGACTTCTTTTGAATTGACTACTGGATAAAAGTGAATTCATTGCATCAGTTTCCTTGTAAAAGGTACTTCTTTGCATTGCTTACTGTATAAAGGTGAATTGTTTGCATTGCTTTCCTTATAAAAGGGACTTCTTTGCATTGCTTACTGTATAAAAGGGAACTCTTTGCATTTCTTTCTTTCTAAAAGGGACTTCTTTGCATTGCCCACTGTATAAAAGGGAACTCATTGCTTTGCTTTCTTTGTAAAAGGGACTTCTTTGCATTGCCTACTGTATTAAAAGGAATTCTGTGCACTGTTTTCTTTGTAAAATGGACTTCTTTGCATTACCTACTGTATAAAAGTGAATTCTTTGCATTCTTTCTTTGTGAAAGGGACTTATTTGCATCGCTTACTGTGTACAAGTGTATTCTTTTGATGCATTATTTAATAGTTTGATAATCTGTAGTTAGGATGTATTCTTGATACTAGTTTGCTAGGCTTGATAAGTGGAGTGTATCGTTATTACTGTTAAAATGCGCGCACTTTTCTTCACTTATACATTTAAACAAGTGAACTAAATGTCTTATTCGACCGCAATCTACGACATATTTCTCTTAATATAAAAGATGGGGAGAAAAATACACATATCAAGATTACTCTATTTTATTTATCTATTTTAATTGGTATATTGTACAGGCATCCTGGATTTAAGATCTCAATTTTAATAATTCCATCTGAAAAGGTTTGAAAATTGTCAACAGTTTTCTTCCTCATTTTATAAAACAAAAACGTGTAATTCAGTGTTTTCCAGTTATTGAAGTAATGTGTCTAGTTTACCTAGGTTTGTTTGGTTACACGTATTATCACTTAAGGAAGAAGAAAAAAAATGGTTTTCTAATGGGGGAGAGCAATAACGTTGAACTCGTACAGTTTTAAATATGGGATATTACGAACGAATGCATTAAAGTCTGGTTACATTAATATATATTTCAAATATTTTTAAATTTATTCATTTTACCGTGTTATGAGATATTTTATCAATCTGGATTTTATTACATATAATTTCGATCTCTGTCTAACAAGGGAATCAAAGTCAAACCTTAGTTTTATTTATTATTTTATTAGGTTCTTTAATTAATCCTTTTTTAAATGTAAGTATAGATGTTTGATGTTTTGGAGTTTAATGTATACTACAAGGTCCGATTACCGCAGCATCTGAGCATTTTGTAAAACCGCTGCCATTATCCATCATATCTGACTGACCTGTATCTATACTACAAAGTCCCATATAGGTCTTACGATACCAATTGTTTTTCCATAGACCTTAATGCTAATATTTTGTGCAATCAATATACTTTCTAACCTGCTTCAGCACTGAGAGAACCATCTTAGATTATCAATTTGACTGGGTTGAAATCAGGTACTCCATTGCATTTAAGAGAGATAACTCTGCTGAAACAAGACAGGGGTAAGAGTTATCTAGTTACAACAGAACCAATTTAATCCATGTGTGCTACAGTTTAAGAAAGCATCACAAAAATACAAAATATGATCTTGATATGAATTAACACAATATCACATGTTGCTAGGAGGCTTAACTTTTCTTAAGCCTAACAGAAAGTACAACTCTTACATAATCATCAGTTACCATATTTGAATGACCCGAATGTACACTAGAAGTTCCCCTGAACGCGTAATCTAAACATTTCCGAGTACCTATGTCATCAACCGTCATATCTGACTGACCCGAATGTAAATATTCGCTCGAGATGTTCACACAGCTGTCACGTTTAACAATTCTAAGATATACTCAAGAAATCATTTTAAAAATTATAGATTTCCCTTACATGTACACATTAAAGTAAGTTATGAAATAATAACCAGTTTTAATTACTGTTCTGTACTTTAGATTCGTACAATCGAGCCAGAAACAATCGTTAGATTGTCTGCATCTCAATATAAGCAAAACAAGTAGAAACGGTGATTTGATTTAAACTTTAAACTCGTCGTGAACAAGTGTTATCTAACTAGTACGGACTTGTTAAGGGTGTATTGCCAAACTCGTCAGTTTCATTTCAGTGTGAGGTCTTAGACAAGTCGTATTAAGGCGTGTTAATGAACCCCGTAATTCCTTCAACTTCATAAAAGAAATGGGACGTAGGCAGGGGAGAAGTACTAATATTCCATATAATATTATAATATTTGAAGTCATAATTATTCACCTCTCCGGTTGTCTTGTGGTTAGACCTCGGATTCGGTAGGTCGCGGGTTCGATCCTTCCGAGTTATACCAAAGACTTACAACAATGGTACTAGCAGCTGTCTCGCTTGGCATGAAGCGGTTAGTGTTAGGACTGGTCGGCCTGGTGTCAAGATAATGAGACCTGGATGGGACATCACAGATGTTTGCGGAATGATGACTCAGTGCAAGACATCACTATAAAGTGTCAAAATGCAGACTTTGTAGCGATAAGACTAACTAAAGCTAAAGCTACGTTGAAAATTCAACTAACACACACAACCACAAACAAACACACACAATCACATAATTATATGATTTATCTACTAAAACGCGGGAACATATATATCTTTTAAAATGTATTAATTTTGAAAAATTTTATAAAATGTATTATTATTATTTAATGTATTTTTTTATGGAACTGATAAACGCTTTCCTTTGAGCTCCTCTCGTTAGGGATCACCTCTAAGTACCCACATCTTTGGCGGACATGTTGATCAGAAACGAACGGGATTCACCGTTACCAAGACATATTAACAAATACATTTTAGTGGGTGGGGGTAGGTAGGGGTTGGATGGTTCATGCAGTATAGCAGTAACTGCGCATACCAGGCCGAATAATAACTTTTCATTATTCCATATTTGTGAGGGAGGGTATACAGGATAATTCTGAATATCGATTAGGATTATTGGCGTCAATTTTGCCATGTATCCTCACAAAGGCTATATAAAATATAGATACAGGAAACAATGAAATGGAGAGCTTTGCTGATTAGACAACAGGCATGTCTTTGATAAAATATGGTCATCGTTTCATTGCCAATTTTGTTGCTTGAAACTGAATGACAAGTTAGATTTACGTAATCTATATCGTCCCTTATATTTGAACTACTTGAGTTTACGTACTGCTATGTGAAAGGAAACATTTGACATGGTGGTTTACTTGGTTATCAAGAAAACTACAAGGAGAATCATCTATCACCTGGCAATAAAGTGGTATTTTCAACTCGGTTTTTTTTTCTTTCATCTGATTTATTATCTATCAGCGCTTTGCGAACCCTGTCTACTTTATTGACTTATCAACTGCAGGATAATAAACATAATAATTATGCAAAAATAATGAACCGAAAAGAAAATTACAAAATTACGAGTCTCAGGCTCGGGTAATGTGGGTATGTGAGAAAGCTTATCGGAAACTTCTCGTGGGTCGGTGGTTATTTCCGTGGTTTTCCTTTATTTTTCCTACACCATTAATACTGGGCGCCATTTATAGCCTATATTGTCTTCAAAATGGCGTTAAAACCTACAACAACTACAAAAACAAACTAAAATAATTATTTCCCCCTTTTGACGACCTCGTCTCGTCAATTTCAAACAAGCTACAAATTTGGCTAAAATCCATCAATGGTTTAAGGAAGTTATTGTGCGGAAAGAAAAGTGAGTGCATCGAACACACCCGAAGGCAATAACTGGAAATCAAGTTGCACACCAAATTTGGTTCATGTGTAAAAATACTGATAGACGACGGAGGCGGGGGAGTGGGTAGGGTGAAATACCGGGTTTGTTAAAAATGGTCTATAACTCTGCTAAATGCTGATAATCGATTCACCCATGTAGTCATCAGTATCGTGCAGTATACCATATTTTGCTGAAATCAAATAACGACTAACATATGGCTTCTGATCTAACGCCAGTGGGTTGGTCTTATATTCAGGTCCTATAACTCTAATAAACCATGACATAGAAGAGTGCCAACGAATTCAGAACTTTTTCATTTATATTTCGCTGCATATTTGCTTGACAGCCAATAAAAAAAGTCACAAATTTATATTGCAGAAAAGACAGTGTATAATGTATAAAGACACTACGTCTAACAATCAGAGACGATAACTCCCAATTATGAATATGATGTCAATCGAACTCGTCAAATGTATTGTCAATACAAAGTGAAATATCAGATTTGAGAAAATCCAATAATACCAAATCGGGTAAAGTTGCCCTTAGAATCAGGGTCTATAATAAACTGAACTGATGGCACAAAATGGAAACAACCAAATTCAGCCAAGGAGTTGTCGATATCGAACAGCAAATAAATTTTTTGTTAAAGTCCAATAATAATTAATGGAACTACTGGGGGTATCGAATTATCGAGACGTATAACTCCGCTAAGTGATGATATAAAACACTGGCAACTGAAATAATATACGGTCTTATCAATGGCAATATCGAACAGTATACTTTGTTCAAAGCCAATAGCAATCAAGTTGCGATAAATAAAGTGAGTGGGCCCGAAAATCAAGAACTATAACTCTTGGAAAAGATGCTGTAGACGCTGACAATCGACCTCAGTCATGTTCTCGTCTATGCAGTGTGGAATACCAGATTACATTGACACAACATACTAATTAAAGTCGCAATTGTGTGCAAAAGTGAGTGGGTCTGAAAATCAAGAACGATAGCTCTGACATACCATGACGCAAGAGTCTGTCAATGGAACCCAGGACTCTTTAGCACCTCGCTGCACTGCACAGTACAACAATGATTAAGGAGGTAATTTGCGAAAACAACTGAGTGACTGATTATGTAGGCTAGTAATATACAAATATGCTGCTGAAAAAAACATATGTCAAAATTATTTAGTGGATCTAAATCAACTCGGGAACACAAAGATCTTAATTAAATTTACGAATTTCATTTAGAATGTTTGTTAAATAAGTTTCCTTTGCATAACATTTCCTGATCTATTCGTTTTAACTTGGATGCCATACTACCGACAACCACTGTATTTCGCAACTGCCACAGTAAAAGTACATTCTCTTTAGCGCTCCTTTCGTCAACGGTCACCTATAATTATCCAGCACTTTGGCAGACATGTTGACCCGATATGTAAATCATTCACCATTAGCAATGCCTTGTAATATGTAATGATAAATTGAAATATTTTGTATTCGGAGCACTTTTGCCATCAACTAACTTTCGTATTGCAAGTTACTATGAAACAATGGAAGAATTAAAAAAACCAGTTTGATATTGTCTGTAAAGAAGGCATTCCCATACTCGCGGGAGACTTCAATGGCCAGTTAAGTTCACTGCTTAGCTCAAAAACGAACTAACAACAAATGCTAGAGGCGCTATATTAGAAATGTTTCTGACCGATAGGCACTTACTATCCGTTAATAGTCAATCTATTTGTGAAGGGTTTGACTTTACATTTTTCTCAATCGATGGTAAATCCAAATCGTTGATAGACCATATACTATTGCATAAAAGCAAATTCGATTTAGTGGTTAAGGCCGAAATAATTGATGACCATCCTTTGAACATTTCAGATCAGCATCCTGTAAAAATAGAATTGGTCATTCCTTTTGCATATAATATAATAATGGCTGACACGCATATAATTCCCTCCATAAATTGGAATAAAGCATAGGCAGAACAAGTAAATAGGTATAAGGAAGCAGCACGCAATGAATTTTTAGCGCAGCTACATAAGGCAGAAGTAGTGACAAATGTCAATATTGAAATTATTATTCAACACACGGTAAAGATTTTACATAGCGCAGCCTCTAGGTTTACGCCCATTAAAAGGTTTTGCCCGTACGATAACCCCTATTGGAAACTACTAAACGTAAACAAGTTCCATACAGAAATGAGGCTGAAACGTAGGGTATGGATCTCTAATGGTAGGCCAAGAGGATGGGAATTTCAGTCATACGCGAACTATAAGAAAGCGAAGAAACTTTTTGGAAAAGAGTTACTGAGAGCAAAAGAAATGTATGATAGAGAACAGTTCAGTGAGCTTGAAAAGGCTGCAGAGCTCGATATTTCCACTTTCCATAAGTTTATACGGAATAAAAGACATTAACGTGATTACACATACGAAGTTGAATCTAACGGAAAAATTGTACGCGACCACGACTCTAGAAGAGACTTATGGGCAAATCATTTTTCCAATTTGTCACTACCTGACAATACCTATCTGTAAGATGAGAATCATTACCAGATGGTAATAGCAGAGGTTAGAAAACAGAGCATAGAATCCCATTCCCACTTTGATGAAGTTGTTGACAAAATTCCCACTAGAGAAGAAATCAGTAGTGCAATAAGTTCCCTCAATAAAGATAAAGTATGTGGTCACGACGGTATTGTTGTCGAGCACTTACTGTTTACGGACACTAAAAGCAGTGTACAGTTACTTGAAACTGTCTTCAAAAAAGTGTACGAGGCCGAGGAGTACCCATGCCATTTTAAACAAGGTTTAGTAATACCAATATTTAAAGGAGGAGGAAAAAGCAAATTAGACATGAATAATTACCGTGATATAACTTATATTTCCAGTGCTTCAGAAAATTCTAGAGCAAATTATATATAATAGTAGACTACTTATATTTTCTAAGCACATTAAGTTTCCAAATCCATTGCAACAAGGTTTTAGGACTAATTGTGGTAGTATCACTGCAACGTTTTGTATCAAAGATTCTATATCCTACTATATGGATAAAGATACTCCTCCAGCATTTCTTGTTAATGCTAAGGCATTCAATACAGTCTGGCACAATGGGCTATTTTACAAGCTGTACAAGCTTGGCATAAAAGGGAAGACGTGGCGCATCTTGAAATACTCGTTTAAGTGAGTAACCAGTTCTGTTTTATTTGCGGGCAAATTGTCCAAATATTTCAATATTAAGCAGGGTGTAGGACAGGGTCGTATCTTGTCCGCTTGGTTCTTTCTCGCTATGATAGACGACTTAATCACTGATTTAGATTACACTTGGCGAGGCCTAAAACTTGGCGATCTCCACCTGCCGTGTATCCTATTAGCGGATGACACAACTGTAATGGCTAATTCGCATCATTCGATGCAGCATCTGCTCGATACGATCTCTAAGTATGCGAAAAGGTGGAGATTGAAATATAAGTAGTAATATGGGGCACTATAGCGACAATGGAAAATCCAGTCAAAAAGTGCTTGGGGCACTATGGCGACAAGATTTATAGCGACAAGGGAAAATCCAGTCAAAAACAGCTTGGGGCACTATAGCGACAAAACAGCTTGGGGTATTATAGCGACAAGGGAAATTGAACATAGTGGGCCTGTATAGCGACAAGGGAAATTGAACAGGGTGGGCCTGTATAGCGTCAAGGGAAATGGAACATAGTGGGTCTATATAGCGTCAAGGGAAATTGAACATGGCGGGTCTGTATAGGGACAAGGGAAAAAAGGGTGGCAATGAAAGCTACTATCTTTTCGAGACCTATGAGTGGCCCTGAAAAGGGCCGTTATGTGTAATGTTAACGTTGTCTTGTTAACACAGAGGACATCTCACAGATCTTCTTCTCTTCCTTAAACTTCTCCTTACTGTGGGTCCATAGAAGAGAACTCTCTTCAAGTAACCTTGTCTTTCCACATAGACTCTTCTCTTCCAATAGGCTGTCTCCGTCCTATGAATGACACTCCATGATGATCTGACATACATGGGTATGTCAGTCCTAAACAGCATACTTGACACAAGGGTTGACGATTCAACATTAGTCCACATCTTCTGATGAGAACAGGTGAATCGAATGCCGTGTACTGCGGTTATTTATAGGGGAAGAGCGGATTGAAACGGATTGAGTGTATCCACCAATCCAAACGTGCGTTACAATAGTCAGACACAGCCATCCAATCGGAAGAGAGCAGTCTGTGACGTCACCTTTTCTATATAGAGGTACTAGCGCCTGTGCGCAGTCAATCGATTCAAGAGAGTTGTCAATCATGGCGGACAGTAAGAAGACAATGAATTGGAGTGAGACAGGAGTAGAGACAGCAAGTCATGGACCAACAGTGACTACTAAAGTCATGACAAATCTACATCCAGAAGAAGTTGATTTTAACTGGGATATTGTGGATTTTTTAACATCGCAAGAATTTATTCCGGAACCTTCGTTGCCTTCTGTATCTTCTTATGGACACGTCGATGATTTTAAACAAAGACAAAAATAAGCATTGGAGCGATTTTTACAACAACAGAAAGTAGAAGAACAAGCTTTTCTTATGCAACAGCAGGAAGAAGAAGAAGCAAGAAGAAAACACCAGGAAGAAACAGTAGCAGCAGCAGCAGCAACGGAGAAGAAGAATGAAGACCAAGGACAGAAAGAAAATAGTGAAAATCAAACGGTTACGACGGTACTTTTAGATATTTTAGCTGAGTTAAAGAGTCTGAAACAAATGTATCAGACTTCTTTATCACGACCGAAGAGAAAAAGACCTTCTCGAGCGAAACAACCTGATCTCTCTGTGACTACGTCTACCTTACCACCGTTAGTGATTTCTACCAAATCATTGACAGGAACCACCAGTCCCGAAGTAGGCCTTGGCCGTGGCAAAGGCTTAAGACAGCTCAAGAGGATTTCATCCCGTTTCTGAGTTTGTTTTGTTTTAAACACACAAAACACCAACGGTCCTTTTCAGGACCACTCCAATTATTTCGAAAAGAAATACTATGTCAATTGCCTATTTCAATGAAAACTCAAAAGTCCTTTATTTTTTTAAAAACCCATGATGTACGTGTGAGTGAATGAATGTGTGAGTGTAGGTAATTATACTATCAAATCAAAACCAAGAGACACTTACGTTTTTTCTCTTTAGTTTATTCTAGTACAAACGTCACAATTCAAAATCACAACATAACATAACACAAGACCACTTTAAAAAAGTTCATAGGTTTTCTTCTGTTTCACTCTTTCTGTTTTTTCATTTTCTTTACTGTCACAGCTTTTTTTTCTTCCTCTTCACTTTCGTTTCGTCTTCTTTTCTTGTGAACGTGACGGGGTTCTTCCTTGGGGGAGGGTACCTCTTCTTCCTCCTGTTCAGAATTTCTTTCCTCCTCCTCCTTCTCCTCCTCCTGTTCCTGTTGTTTCTTAGGGCAGTTTGGAGACCAATGTCCTTTCTCTTTACAATAATAACAGGTATCTTGACTTTTGTCTCTATTGTAGCCTTTTTTATTTTTGTCACGATCTGAACATTCTGTAGCCCAATGTCCTTTCTTCTTACAGATATAGCAAGTATCTTGACTTTTATCTCGATAGGAAGGAGAGTAGGCCGTCGGCTGGTCTGACGAAAACTTTCGTATGACCCCACGTAAAGCTCTAATGAGAAGTTCCACTTGTGTAGGTTCTTCCATCGTTCTGGTCAATGTGAGAGTGAAAGGAATACTGAACCGTTAGACACTAACCCTTTATATATATGCACGGATCGAACATGAATATATAGGGGTTATGGTCTTTAAAAGGTAGTCATTTGACTTTTTGCAGACAAGATGAAAAGGCCACATCATGTTGTGGAGAAAAGAGAAAACAGTAAGAGACAGAAACGTAATGTATCGCCTAGCACAGTAGCTGAAGTCTTGGCTCAAATTCATGCCAGTGATTTTGAAGATGACATGAGTGAGCCCGAATCCACACCCAGACAATCCACGTCCAAGCAAAGTGCACCACCCTTAGTAAACCCTGAAAATTACTATCACATTCGAGAGACAGAAAAGCGTTCCTCTCGAAAATTTAGAACAACGGCTTACACGTATGCCGTAAAGTTTAAAGATTTCAAGGCCAATGTACCTTTGGAGAATACAGAAGGGTTCATTACTGAGGTGTGGGATTCTGTATTAACTGCATTGAAACAGCAATGTCAAGCCAAAGAAGACGATCGCTTGAGACTTTCTATTCATCACGATAATTTAAAGTCTCCCGTTTGGATCGAGTTTACTAGCCCATCAGAATTAACACCTTCCAAAGTCATCGACAAAATTCAACATGTGCAACAATCCAATGACAAGTTTCACATTGACGATGGAAAAGCCACACTGTTTATGACCCACGTGTCTCTTCCCCAGGGGACAGGACGCAAAAAAGTATTATTGGTCGACAACCTTCGCAGCATGAAGCGAAGCCTCGTCCAAATTAACAATCCTCAAGACCAGATGTGTTTAGCCCGTGCTGTCGTCGTGGGACGAACGTATGTCAACAAGAACGACACGACAGAATGGAAAAGAGCCTGGAAAACTATTCAACGATCGGACCGAGCCAAACAACGAAGTGAAGCAGAACTTCTGTTACAGCAAGCGGGGATATCCAAAGACACCCTTAGCGGCATTCCAGAAATGCAAAAATTGCAAGACGTCTTGTCTCCACATTACACTTTGAAAGTACACCCTCAAGAAGTGCGTGGACCTCTTTTGTTTCGAGGCCACGATTTCAAAGACGGAAAATACATTCACGTCTATCATCACGATGGTCATTTTGATACCATTACCAGTATCACTGGATTTCTGAAATTCAGTTACTACTGTGAAAAATGTGACTATGGTTATAACAATCGAGAACAACACAAGCATTGTGGATCGAAATGTGAGGGATGTTTGGCCTCTCAACCTTGTCTGGACCAAGGACAAGAAAGAGTGCATTGCCTTGTGTGTCAGCGCACTTTTGTCAGTCTTACCTGTTACCAACAACATTTGAAGATGCAAGGTTCACAGCAGAAAAGTGCTTGTCAACTGCTGAGATTGTGCCCTACTTGTGGACAAGGCATACGTACTAGTAATGCCAAGTTTCACGTTTGTCGAGGGAAGAAACGATGTCACATTTGTCGCCAAATTGTGGACTTGGAGCACGAATGCTTCATTCAAAAATATCAACCCCAACCAAAAGATACCCAGAAGAAAGGGAATTTTATCTTTTTTGATTTCGAATGCATGCAAGAGACCGGTATTCACATTCCCAATTTCTGCGTGGCTCACCGTGCGTGCGAGCAGTGCATCCAAGAACCTATCTTTAGTCATTGCCCTTACTGCAGCAAGATTCCTGGAGGACGTGAAAAAATCTTTCGAGGGTCAAATACGCTAGCCGATTTTGCCCAATGGATCCTAAATCCCATCGACGAAACGTGGAGTCCAGAAGACATCGAACGTTACGGAGAGTGTCATCGCCATGCCACGGTCATGGCTCACAATTTCTCGGGATACGATGGGCAATTTCTGCTCAGATACTATGCGGAACAAAGTACCGAACGGCCTCAAGTGACTTTAAACGGAGTCAAAATCATTTCTATGCAAGTAGGACAAGTACAGTTTAAAGATTCGATGTGTTACTTGGCCATGCCATTAAGTCGCATGCCTAAAACGTTTGGAATGACAGAAATGGCTAAAGGTTATTTTCCACACTTTTTTAATACCAAAGCCAATCAACATGCCGTTCTACCCCATTTGCCGTAGGCTGACGACTACGACCCCGACAACATGCGCACCGAACAACGAGAAGCTTTCTATGCTTGGTACCAGACTCACGCCTCGGACCCCTTTGACTTTCAAGAAGAAATTTTAAAGTACTGTCGATCTGACGTGGACATTTTACGACGTTGCTGTGGAAAATTTCGAGAATTGTTCATGGAATACGGAGGGATCGATCCTTTGAAAGAAGCTTGTACCATCGCCAAAGCGTGTTCCTTAGTGTACCGAAAACGCTTTATGCCTGAAAATACTCTAGCGGTCATCAGTCCTCAAACGACAAATTTTGTCAAACGTCAATACTCGGTCAAAGCCTTACGCTGGCTCCATTACTTGTGCGACAAGGAAGACAAATGGATCCAACACGCTCGCAACGGAGGAGGCGAAAAGACCATCGGAACGTATTCGGTAGATGGTTGGGACTTAGAAAACCCTCAGATTGTGTACGAGTTTAACGGATGTTTATTTCACGGATGTCCCCTATGCTACCCTCAACGAGACACCAAAAATCAGTTTTTACAACGAACCATGGAAGACTTGTACCAGACCACGTGTCAGCGACGTTTGAAGTTAGAACAGCAAGGATACCAGGTGGTGGAAATGTGGGAACACGAGTACGATCAGTGTTTGAAAACTGATCCCGAGTTTAAACGCATCGTAGAAAGTTACAAGTGGGTGGACCCCCTGAACCCTCGGGATAGTTTGTACGGAGGACGAACGAATGCTACTTGTTTGCTGTACCAAGCGGACGAGGAGAAGGGAGAAGAAATCAAATACTTGGACGTGTGTTCGTTGTATCCTTACGTGTGCAAATATTGTCACTTTCCCGTAGGGCATCCAGAATTGATGACAGAACACATTGATTTGGACCACATTCGACAGTACGAAGGATTGATCAAGTGTAAAGTCTTACCACCCACAGACTTGTACCATCCCGTATTACCTCACCATTGCCAAGGAAAACTGATGTTTCCTTTGTGTCGCACATGTGCCGAAACGTGCAACCAAGACCAACCTTGTCATCACACTCAGGAAGAACGTGCCTTGACAGGAACGTGGGTGAGCGTGGAATTGTTTAAAGCTCTGGACCTGGGATATCAACTGTTAGAAGTGTACGAAATTTACCACTTTCCCAAAACACAACAATACTGCAAGGGCGACGAGAGACAGAAAGGTATTTTTGCAGACTACGTGGATGCTTTTTTAAAACTAAAACAAGAAGCTAGTGGCTATCCTTCCTGGTGTCACACTCCCGAAGACCAAAAGATATTCAAAGCAAAATATCGGGAGCAGGAAGGTATCACTTTAGACCACATCGAGAAAAATGAAGGAAGGCGATCGTTTGCCAAAGTGATGCTCAATTGTTTGTGGGGTAAAATGGCACAACGTCCGTCTTTACCCAAGACGGAGTATTTGTCCGAGCCGTCTCGCTACTTCCAGATGATTCACAACCCAACCAAAGTCATCAAACACGTGGACGTCATTCGTGAGGACTTGATCTTAGTCAATTACGAAGAAGAACTAGACTTTGTAGAAGCCGACACATTTGGAAATGTCATCATTGCGGCTTACGTGACAGCCCACGCTCGCTTAAAATTGTACGAAGTGTTAGAACTGTTAGGAGATCGTGTGTTGTATTTTGACACGGACAGTTGCATTTACATTCACCGACCGAACCAGTGTAACCCTACCATCGAAGGAGACCGTTTAGGAGCCTGGACCGATGAACATCCCGACGACAAGATTCTATGTTTTGCAAGTGGCGGTCCTAAAAATTACGGCTACGAATACCGTGACCCACAAGGAAAAATGCACACTGAATGTAAAGTGAAAGGATTGACTCTTAATTATCGCACCAGTCAAGTGGTGAACTTTGACGTGCTACAAGAAGCCTTGCAGTCGGGACAGGATGAAACGTTTCAAGTGACTACCCACGAACCGCACAAGATTGTCCGTTTACCCACACACCAAATTGTTAGCCGACCTTTGGAAAAAGTCTACCAAATCGTGTACCAAAAGAGAGTACGACTTCCCAATCACTTCACTCTACCGTACGGTCACGTCGAAATTGGGCAGCATATAAAAAGGGACATTGTCCAAGACCAATAGTTCATTGTGACTAACACAGCCAAGCGAAAAGAAGATGAATCCATTTAAACAGACATCATTCAAATTTGGGAATTCTCAAGTGGAGTGCGATGCTAAACCTTACGATTGTAGTGATGCCAGGCGCTGTGACATTAGCGATTCAGCAGGATATCGTGGGAACTTTGCTATGACTACTACCCCTATATCTACCCTGGAAAGTGATGCTGTGCGTGTCAAACCTGAGGGATGCGAAAGCGGTGCGACACGTTATCGTGGACTCCTAGGAATTTCACCGTACCTGCATCGAACAGAAGTGAGGAGAGTCGAATATTCGTTCCCGACGAGTTTGCCTGAATACTGTCACTTTAAAAGTCGATTCCAAACCTTCAAAGATAAATGGCCAAAATATCTGCCTGGACCAACTCCTGAAGAATTAGCCAGAGCTGGATTTTTCTACTTGGGCGAAGGAGATAAAGTCAAGTGTTTCAGTTGTGGTGTATCCATTTACGAGTGGGAAGAGAAAGATTCCGCTTACTTGGAACATGCTCGATGGTCTCCGAATTGTCAATACCTACCTTTAGTAGGACCTAGTGATTGGAAGTGACACTACTGCTCCATGTCGTGTAACGCACCTAGACCAGTATATAAACCCTCTCTAAAACATTATATTCAAGGATTACCACACGAATTGCAAGAGAAGATCTACAAGGACGTTTGGCAGGGTCTTGCTAAAGAAAAATCGCAATGGGTGACTGTAGAACTTTTGTGTCGTGAAATTCACAAGAGGCAAGTGACAAAAATTAACCAACGTGTCAGATTTCTCTGGATCAAAGGTATTTTTTTGCTCTGTTTCCAATTTAGTACGTTTACCTCTGAAGATGCTTTGATCCTTCTTGACCGTTACCCTGAATGGCAGTGGGACGAAATTACACGTTATATTAATCACTTTTGCTTTTTGTGCAAATTTAATTCTGTGTTTAATTCTGGGTTGAATCTACACTGATAGTCTTCGACCTAAAAAAGAAGTATAAAAGAGAACGACCATGCCACAACCTTTATCATTGGTGATCCAACAGATTCCGTGGAAGGATATCAATGGGAAGATTCACACGGTGAAAGATTACGAACACTTATTGCAAGAACTGTACCCTATGAATTGGGGTCGACGTGTCGTGTGTGTTTTAGTGACTTGCTTTCTAGGATTTCGTTTACCTGTCGATTCCTTGTGGACACTTTACGAACACTACCTATCAAAAAAATAAGACAGTATGGTGACTCCTTTAAATGCCCACGAGAGACTTATTCTGTTCAAAGCCTTACGTTTTCATCTGGATACGTCTCGACCTTTCCAAGAAAAAAAGATTCGTCAACTTTTACGTACGGAAGCAGTGTACGAAGATGTGTGTGTAGCTTGTGAATTACACCCTCATTGGACAGATGTACGTGACTGGAAAAGTTGGGATTTTGAGGCTTGGACAAACGAAGTATCCCATTATGCCCAAGCGTTGTGTTCCTAAAATTCATCGTCGTGTGAAAAAAGTCACTTTTAATCCTGTGTTAGTAACAGTACCAGAAGAAGAAAAAGAAAAAGAATCTATCACCCAAGACAATCCTTCTGTTCAAGACAAAACTGTCATGGACATTCCCCCACAAAGACCCTTTCGAGAAGACACCTATGTGACTGTACCCTCTGTAGAGGAGACTATAAGAACATTACATACTACCTCTAGGACACCTTCGTTACCCAAACCACGTTGTACAGTGACTTGTTTATATTCCACTTTGATCGTTTGCCTATGTCTTTTATTCTTGTATTTATCCATTTGGCTTTTATGTATTTTTGTCTTTCGTGTTGCATTCAAATAAACGTGTCTTGAAAAAAGTATAAAAACCTCTTGTCTTGTCTGTTTTTGTGTCAATACTGACATACCACTACACGACTATGGCTCACTCTACTCTTTCTACTACTCCTTCCTCCTCCACATTCAAAGTCATTGACGAACACTTAGATCAGGCTAGTTGGAAAGCCTTGTATCTTCGTCATCCTTTTAACATGTTAATTGCTGGACCGAGCGGTTCAGGCAAAACCGAATTTGTCAAACGTTTGATCGAACATAAACATCATTTGATCGATCGTCCACCTCAACGCATCGTGTGGTGTTACAAAGAGTGGCAATCGGCATACAGCCTCTTGCAAGAAAGTCAAGGTGATTCCATTGTGTTTGTAGCAGGCATTCCTAAAGAAGACCGTGAGATCGTAAAGAAGATCGTGTCTGACCCTAGTCAAACTCATTGGGTTATTTTTGACGACATGTTAGGAGAAGACGAAGAAGAAATTAAACTGTGGTTTACACGTAAAGGGCATCATCGTAATGCCAGTGTCATTTACATTACACAAAATTTATTTCAACAAAGTAAAGCCCATCGTACCATTAGTCTTAATGCTCATTACGTGGTCTTGTTTAAAAGTCCTCGAGATAAATCACAAGTGCAAGTTTTAGCCAAACAGTTAGGAACACCTTGGCTAACTCATGCGTACGATGATGCCACTCAAACGCCACACGCCTATTTACTCGTGGATTTAAAACCCACTACCCCTGATTATTTGCGATTTCGTACCGATTTGTTTCACGACTGGTGTCAAGACGGAGGACCTGTCGTGTACACGTCCTCCTCGTTGACATAACACTATGAAGCACTAAAAAAATCTATAAAAACCTTGGGTTACTTTAACCTGGTCTCATACATCGTCAACATGACGTCCCTTCAGTCTCATCTTCCGATCAAATTGATTCGTGCCTTGTACGGCATCAGTCGCGAAAAAAATCCACAAAGACGTGCTCACGTCTTAGAAGCCAGTCTCAAAGAAGTCTTACGATGGTTTACGGTGACAGCACGTCAAATACTGCAAGGCATCATTCACATTCCACATCAAACCAAACGCTTTTTTGACAGAAACAAAGTAGCCTTGACGCAACTGGCCAATCCTCGCATTGACACTCACACCAAAAAGCAAATCATATTGAAACCTGGAGGTAGTGGTTCTCTAGGAGGTGTCATCATTCGTTCCCTTTTAAAATGGGATCCCAATACTCCCAAAGTTCACCCCAAGAAGAAAACAAAAAAAGCCAAACGACCCCCTAAGAAAAAGAACAAGGGTACCAAGACCAAAGCACAGAAAAAGAAAAGTCCACAGAAAAAAGCGGACACCCGCAAAAGAGGCACTTCGGCCAGGACACAACCTTACCTTCGTCAACCACGACCTGTAAGAAAAGATCTACAAGGACGTTTGGCAGGGACTACGTTGCCAGTAGCCTCAGGGGCTGCCACTTCTCCGTTGCGGGTGATGCCAGCCAAACCCAATTTGACACCCGTTTTTCCTAATTTGATGAAACATTGGAAATCTGCGTCTCCCAAAACGTCTCCTCCACCGGAGACACCCTCGTCCACATTAGCGTCAGTAGCAGCTGCTCATAAAGTACCTGCCCCCAAAGTCAAAGTCCAAGAAAGATCTGGCATGTTAAAGAGTTTACTAGATTTGTCCAAACAAGAACTGTCCCGATTGAGTCCATTGCGAACTCCTTCACGACGTGTGTTACCTGCCATGAAGTTGATACGACGCAAAGATAATCAGTGGCGACGCATTCCAGTATAAAAATATGACTTGAAAACCACGACGTCAATCAGTATTTTTTCTGTACCACTGATGAACACTCAAGGATGCCTCCTCAAAAATGTGCACACCATCACCCTCGACGTTCTACCGTCCAAAAAGGAAAAGGAAAAAGACAATCTCGTCATCCTACCAAACGCTCAAAAACCAAACAACGACGTCTTCCCGTAAAAAGACACAGTCATCCAAAGAAAAAGAGAAGTCATCAAAGGGGAGGCATATTTATTGGTCTTATTAAAGGTATGCAGAAACTAGACAAAGCAGCTAATAACCGAACTGGTATCTTTAGCCCTGCTTTTGAGGATTTAGCGAAGCATGCCGTTACCTTTTGGAGAAGCCAATAGAAAAAAGAAGATAAAAGAGGGTGTGTACCAAGTCTTTGACATCAGTGTATTTCTGGAACGAACAAGCAAAGATGTCACCTCGCAAAAAACATTCTCATTCACCCCACAAAGGAAAGAAAAGGAAAGGACTACCTCCTCGTTTAGCCAAACACGGAGACGTGTTGTCCGTCCTGTCCAAAGCCTCTCCGCCCATGCGAAAACAAATCATTAAATCAGCCTCCAAAGATGTCATCGATACCGTGTGTGAATGTTGTTTGAATGTTTTGAAAGGCACGATACCTTTGTCTCCACACCAGAAAAAATGCTTCGCCAAACATCGACACGTTCTTCGTCAAATGGTTCAAAAGAAAATATCCGTCCGTCAAAAGAAAAAGATGTTGGTGCAACGCGGAGGATTTTTACCCATTCTTGCTCCTATGTTGACAAGCTTAATACCAGGTTTGATACAAGGGATGACCCAAGGGTTAACTCAAGGAATGGGTAGAAGATAAAAGGACCCTATGGAGCACCACAATCTCAGACATAACCTTTGAAAGCCCATGGAAGGACGAAAACTAACTTTGGTTCCTTACAAACGATGGATGGAATACCATCATTGGCAAGAACAACGATCCCCTCATTTACCACCCAATCCCAATTTGGCTGAGATGTCGCAATTACAACACGAATTGCAATCCTTGATCCATCGCCACGATTTATCCGAAACCGAAAAATCACAAAAGTACGGTCAACTCTTGAAACGGCTACAACTCTTTCATCAGAAAGCTGTGGAACAAACAGCTCAACCCACTTTGTCCGATTTTAAGGCTCTAATGAATAACCCGGCACCCTCACCCTCACCCTCTACAGCAGTTAAAACAGACGTTACCCCACCATTACCCAAGGAAGAAGAACCCCATGATCTCTTTCAAACACCTACTGCTACTCCCATTCCGAGTAAGATTGCCGCTTCCTTGTTGACCCCTTCCCCCACTCCCCCACGAGAAGAACTCAAAACTTGGGTTAAAAAGATGATGGCTACTCCTTCTTCGACAGATGTGAAAAAGAAAGAAAGGAAACCAGAAGTGAGAAAAGAAAAGAAGGCCAAAGAAGCTATCCCATTACCTCCGCCACCACCATTACCCTCGACGTCAACTCCTGTGGCACATCGGACACGTAAAACCGTTTCCAAACAACCCGCATTTCGTCCCACCCAAAGCAATATCCTCGAAGAGTGGGTCCCTTATTAACAAAAACCATGGAGAAGGTATTAGCCAGCATTTACTACGATCCAGCTCACCCTGCAGGTTACGGAGGCATTCAGAAATTGTATCGTGCTGCCAAAACTCGCCTGAAAAAGCTCCGTTTACCAGCAGTACAACGATGGTTACAAGAACAAGCGACGTACACTTTACACAAACCCATTCGACGAAAATTTCACAGAAGTCGCACTCAAGTGGAAGGCATCGATCATCAATGGCAAGCCGATTTAGCTGATGTCTCTCATTTAGCCACCTACAATCGTGGCTACAAATATTTGTTTTGTGTCATCGACGTCTTTTCTAAATTTGCCTGGGTCGTACCATTGACATCCAAATCGAGCGGAGAGTTAGTACGAGCTTTGCAACTGGTGTTGAAACAAAGCGGTCGTCACCCTCTTCGATGGCAAACCGACAAAGGCACCGAATTTCTGAACCAAGCTTTCCAACGAGAATTAAAAAAACGTGACATTCATTTTTTCACCACCGAAAATCCTGAAACCAAAGCCAGTATCGTGGAACGTTTTCAACGTACCTTGAAAGAACGCATGTGGAAATATTTTACGCATCAACACACTCTCAAGTACATCGACGTCTTACCGCACTTAGTTCAATCCTACAATCAATCTTACCATAGAAGCATTGGACGTGCCCCACAAGAGGTGACACCTGACAACGAAGTGACTGTTTTTGAGCGTCTGTTTGGTACGTCCCAGACGAGGGCTGTCCCCAAAAAAGGTAGAGAAGTGTTAACCCCGGGAGATTGGGTACGCATTGGCAAAACCAAACGCACTTTCGACAAAGGTTACTTACCCAACTGGACCACCGAATTGTTTCGTGTTACGGGACGAGTGCGCGATCGTCATCCTACCGTCTATAAATTGGAAGACATGAACGGAGAAGTATTAAAAGGAACATTTTACTTGCCTGAGTTACAGCGTGTTACCAAAAAAGAAGACGACGTGTACGACATTGAAAGCATTCTCGAACGAAGAACCCGTAAAGTAGGAAAACGTCGTGTCAAAGAAGTCAAAGTACGTTGGAAAGGATATCCTCCTAGTTTTGATTCTTGGATTGACGCTTCGCAAGTCATCGACTATAAAAAGAAGTGACCATCATGCCCTTCAATACAGCTTCAGCAACCACAGTGACTACTCCTTCACCCACGTCATCTCTGCAAGATTTACAAAAGCAACCCTTGTGGGTGTGGTGTGGAGAACGTGTCCCTAAAACGCAAATCGTTTTTTTATGTCAAATCTTTGTGGTATATTGTGTCATTGGTGCAGCCATTGCTAATCTGAGTTTGCAACAAGGAGACAAACAATTGTGGACCATTTTACTCAGCAGTTGCATCGGGTATCTTCTTCCCAATCCTTCCCTGAAATACTCTTACAACGGGAACAACAGTAACAATATTGGGAGTCTGGCGGCCAACGTTAGTCCTTCTCCTGACAGTCACCCTTCCAATCACAATCCTCTTTTAGACACTCCTTTAACCTCGAGTGACTCCTCGGACAGAAGAACATTGGAAATATTAACAACACTATTAACCAATTTTACTTAACGTTACCTAGTGACAGTTCCATGGAGGTGTTTCCTAACAACACATTGTGTTGTTACACGTCTAAATTACCTCAAGCCATGCATTTGGATCAAGATGATCATTGGGAAGCAGCTTTAGTGGAAATAATACACCCGACACAAATCAAAAACGTCGTCGAAAATCAAAACTTTTTCACAGTTGAAGTGTACGACAAGCAATTGCAACAAGCCTTAGATGAACGAGGTATCACTGGCATTGACAACAAGAAATCAGATGGACCCACAACTAAACATCTGTCCACTCATGTGTTGACCATTCCTGCAGGCTACTATTTTAGCGGTCAGCATTTAGTGACTACGATTGCAAGCAAGTTCAATGTTGTGTTTGGTAAACCCCTGGACAAAATCAGAGAAAGTGTTACCTTTGAGTACATTAAAGTGGCTCGCCGCTTCATGATCAAATTTTCAGAGAAGAAAATAATAGCCATTACCTTTTGTCCTGAATTGTTTGATATCTTAGGTGGAGACCTCAAGATGCTCCCGAACAAAAAAGAAATACCAGGCATATCCAGTAACTTGGATTTTACCAAATATTTTCGATCCCCTGTAGAAATGAACCAAGGACTCAATTTGATGTTTGTGTACTCCGATGTGGTGGAGTACAACGTGGTAGGACACACCTCTGTACCGTTACTACGTGTCATTCCTTTCAAAGTAGATACTACTACCGCTGACGAGGAAGGTGGAAATACCTATCACGTTCACCGCGAATTTGTGCATCCTCATTATTTACCCGTCAGTAAGTCGTATTTCGACAGTGTCAACATTACTATAAAAGGAGAACTAGGTCAAAATATTCCATTTACCAAAGGGAAAGTCACAGTGAAACTCCATTTTCAAAAACGATTCTCCAACAACTGAAAAAGTGATGTATCCTGTGTACCAAGGAGTCACTCGACAACGTGGACATGGTTTAGGAGATATGTTTAAATCAGCCTTTCGTTCCGTAGTCCCTGTTTTAAAACCAATGGTGACACGAGGATTGCACACCTTAAAAGATGCCGCATTGACTCACGGCAAAGATTTTCTTTACAATGTTCTCATTGACAAACAAAACCCTAAAGAAGCTTTTTTGAGAGCAGGCAAAAATGCCTTGCTTCAAACGGGTAAAGAAATTTTGGGTCGACGAGAAAGTCCTATAAATGCTCTGAACGGTACCGAGTCTAACATTCCTACTTCCCTGACGACACAGCAAGGACAAGGAAGAAAGCGTCGACGAAGACACCCTTTCAAAAGTCTCCGTACCTCTAAAGTTCGAAAGACAAAGAAAAAAAGAACCGCTCGAGACTTAGACATTTTTGATTATTAAAAGTGAAGAAAAAAAACCTAAAGAAAAAATGATGCACCAAGAATCTTGTGCCTGTTCCAAGTCGGAACTGGATCTCTTTGCCATGCCACCCACGATGATGACCATGCAAGAAGCTCAATGGGTCGAATTTCATCCCGTCTCCTCTTTGACGGATTCAGCTCCCATCGAGTTTGAAATCAAAGGACAACCCGAAGATTACATCGATCTCAACAACAGTTACTTGTATTTGAAAGTGAAAGTAACCAAAACGGACAACACCAATCCAGGAGCCAATGATAGAGTAGCTCCTGTCAACAATTTCATGCATTCCTTGTTCAGCGATGTGGATTTGTACATGAATAACAAACTGATCAGCAGTAGCATGGATACTTACCCTTACCGAGCGTACCTCGAAAATCTCTTGACGTACGGAAAAGAAGCCAAGAACACTCATCTAGATGCTTGCGTGGTATGGAAACCTGACACCGCAGATAAGTTTAACGAGACAGACTTGCCCGTAGCAGCAGCTGCTGATGGCAGCGCTCCTGCCGATCCTCACAATGAAGGTTTTAACGACCGTCGAAAGAAAATTTTGCAGGGACGTAGTTTAGAACTGTTCGATCGTTTGCATTTGGACATGTGGTTTCAAGAGAAGTATTTGCTGAACGGAGTAGATATTCGCTTGAGACTGAATCGAAGTAGTACTGCTTTCCATTTGATGGCTCATGCCAACGAATACAAAACCATTATCCAAGAAGCCAGGTTATACGTACGTCGCGTGGAAGTGTTACCTAAAGTGGGAAATGATATCAGTCACACTTTGAGCAGAACGACAGCCAAGTATCCGATACGACGCGTGGAAGTCAAAACTTTCACCATTGCCGCTGGACTCCGATCTAAGATTGAAGATCATCTGTTCCAAGGACAGTTACCCAAACGTTTATTCATTGGTATCGTCAGCAATGCAGCCCTCAATGGTGCCCACAATATCAATCCTTTCGAGTTTAAGCACTGCAGAGTATCCAAAATTGAAGTCAGTCGCGATGGCAAAACTTTGTGTACCAGGCCCTTCGAACCCGACTTTGGCGAACAGAAAAATTACTTGAGGTCGTACTTGTCGCTGTACGAAGCCACATGACAGTTAGGAACCAACACCAGTCACGGTATTTCCTACGACGACTATTCAAGAGGTTACACGTTGTGGGCTTTTGATTTCACTCCAGACCAAGGCAGCGACGAGGGCCATTTCCACCCTATAAAATCTGGGCAACTGCGTGTGGAACTTCAGTTTGCAGCGCCTCTTCCCGAAACGGTGAATATCATTCTGTATGCTGAATTCGATAATACCATAGAAATCAACAGTTTGAGAGAAGTCATTCTAGACTATTAGACATTATGGAAGACCCTTGTCCTTCTTTGAATAGTGGAGAATCCATGGAATGGGAGGTTACAGAAAAAGCAAACCCTCAAGACCAAAAAGAAGAAGTAGTGATCATGCAATCCAGATAGCCAGAACAGGAACAACAATTAGTGGCTTGTTTTGCACAACACTTGGAAGATAAAATGAGGGACATGATTAAAAAAGATTGTTATGGATGTCAAATCGATCATCCCAGTCAAATTCAACACGATAAATGTATGATGATGAGTCAAGAAGAAAAATTGGACAATTATCTGAACGAAGCTTGGAGTCTCATCTCCGAAGAAGCCGTGTTACTTCAGTGGTATAAAGGCTTACGTGATCATTCCTCTCCTCCATTGTTTGCTCGAGAAATCGATCGCATCGAAGCTCTCTTGGCCAAAAGTAAAGAGACGAAGCAAACCATCAGTTACTTGTCAGACCGTTTCAAACAAAAAGTCTGGATTGAATTGATGACTTATCATCACCTGTGAAGAAAGGAGAGAAAAAAACAAGGCTACACAAAACAAAAAATGGATACCTGGGAACTTTATTATCTTTTGAACCGTAGTTCGTACATTGCTTCTTGGAATCCTGTGGTGTGTGCTAAAGATGAACTACCTCATCGCAAACCTCAAGAGAATCAAGCTTATGTCATCAACACAGATGACAGTCATCTTCCAGGAACTCACTGGGTAGCTGTCTACTTTCCTCAAGAGGGTTGTGCGGAGTATTTTGATTCGTATGGATTGCCTCCTTTCGAAGATGATATCATTGACTTTATGGGAAGAAATGCTCAGACGACACGATTCAATAGAGTGAAATTACAAAGCACAGATTCTATGGTGTGTGGACAATATTGTATCTATTATCTGCATCATCGCAGTCTTGGATATTCTTTAGAACATTTAGTGACTTATTTTGATCGTCATTCGTCTCGAAACGATGACAAAGTAGATCGATGGTTTTGTGACCATTATGGTTATCTGTTGTCTTTAGCTAGGAAACGTAGTGTACATCAATCGCCCAATGATTTCCAACAGTGGAAATCTCAATTTAATTCACAACGTTGTCAACCATGTCAAAGATAATGTATTAGTGTTATGGAAGAAAAAAAATGTTTGTTCTTTGAAAAAATGTTTGTTCTTTGAAATAATGTTTGTTCTTTGAAATAATGTTTGTTATTTGAATAAAAATGTTGTGTTTTGAAAACCAATGCGTCTGTCGTTTGTTTTACATTTGTATTCATATAAATGCTCTTTGACTTTTCTTTCTATCCCTCACATCAAACTATCTAAACGTTTCAAAACCCTAAACCGCAGAGGGGTGTTTTCCATCACGTCCGCGCTTGAACCATATAAAGCAGGGGTAGTCTCCAGTCTGGCCATCCATTGTTTGACTCATCCTACTACGAAGATGTGCTCAAGACTAGCTAAGCTGAACGAAGCTTATGTCACTCTGCATCGTATCAGACACAATCTGATGCCAAAGCCTGAAGAGATTGAGAATGTAAGAATGCTACAAGTAACGGAAGACCTCATAGAAGAACTCTTCAGAGAGGAAATTCAAAAAGAGAAAGAAGAATGGACTGAGAAGTATCGACTTCAAAAGCAGCAGAGAGAACAGAGAGAACAGCATCAGCAGCATCAGCAACAGCAACAACAGCAGCAGGAACCAGACAGAAGTTTTGTCGACTGTCGTGTGGACACAAAAGAGTTCTCTTTCTCTTTCCGAAGAAGCAGACCCTATCGTGTAGCCAAACGAGGACGCAATCTTAGACGATAAAAGATTGTCATCCTTCCTCGTACACACAAACACAAAAAAAACAGCCCTTCAATTTGCTTATGGTATGTGAGGAAGTTAGAAAAAAATTAGAAGTGAGTCTATAATCACTATCTCATTTTACGTTTGTTTTGAAGTGCGTCTATAAGCACAGCGTATTTTTTTTCAAAATAACTTGTTCAATGTATAATTAATAGGAGTCAAGTATAAAAGTGTGGGGTGTTTTGGTAATGATAGGGATAATGTAAGTTTTTTGGATCTAGGGGGTGTTTTCTATCACGTCAGCGTGTTTTGGTAATGATAAGGATACTGTAAGTTTTTTGGATCTAGGGGGTGTTTTCCATCACGTCCGCGCTTGAACTATATATAAAGAAGCACTCGTCAGTCTGGCTACCCATCGTTGGCGCATCAAAGAAGATGAGCAGAGTACAGAAAATAAGAGAACTTCAAATGCATTTGGAGAATGCTAGGCGTCTCCTGGACGAACTGGCTATGGAGGCCATAGCAGAGCAGGCCAAAATTGAAAAAGAAGAGGAGGAAAGAAAAAAGAGAGAAGAGGAGAAGAAAAGTCCCATCTTGCCTCACCGCATGATGAGACAGACTAGTGAAGTCAAGCCCATGGTGAGGACACCTTCACCACCAGAACCAGTTCGTCCACTACAGGCGCAGCCCCCACCGCAACAATCACAGCCTCGACCGCAACAACTTCAGCCGCATCCACGGTTGCGGAATAGAGGTAGAAATGAAGAGACTTTCACTATCCCTCAAACAGAAGATTGGGATAGTGAAGCCACTCATTCTCCCTCTGCACTCCCAATCACAAGAGTGAATTGGGAGAATGATTGGAGTAGGAGATGTGTGTGTGGGGCTAGACCTGGGAGATGCCAGCATTAACCAGGTGCAATTTGAAGTTTTAAAAACAGTCCTTCTCAGGGCTACCCAAATAACAAGAAAAGAAATACTATGTCAATTGCCAATGGGTGTGAGAGAGGAGTAGTGTGATTATAAACACTGACTCTATTTAGATGGTATATGGTGTAATTTTGGATAGTATATAGTAGGGTTTGTTTTGGCTGCTTCCCCGTGTGTGTGGTTAGTATAGGGTGTGATTTTGGATAGTATATAGTATGGTTTGTTTTGGCTGCTACCCCGTGTGTGTGGTTAGTATAGGGTGTGATTTTGGATAGTATATAGTATGGTTTGTTTTGGCTGCTTCCCCGTGTGTGTGGTTAGTATAAGGTGTGATTTTGGATAGTATATAGTATGGTGTGTTTTGGCTGCTTCCCCGTGTGTGTGGTTAGTATAGGGTGTGATTTTGGATAGTATATAGTATGGTTTGTTTTGGCTGCTTCCCCGTGTGTGTGGTTAGTATAGGGTGTGATTTTGGATAGTATATAGTATGGTGTGTTTTGGCTGCTTCCCCGTGTGTGTGGTTAGTATAGGGTGTGATTTTGGATAGTATATAATAGGATTTGTGAATAGTATCTAATATGACAAGTGAATGTAGAGGTGTTTACTTTCACGTCCGTGCTTAAGATATATATACGCAATCGTCGGTCCTTGGAGCCATTCAATTTTGAACACATCAAGATGAATTTTGAATTGTTTATCCAACTCCGAGACAGCTGGTTTGGGATCCTTGATGCAGAATATCAAGTGGAAAGACTTGAGGAAGAATTTCAGAGTAACCATGGCTTTGTAAGCCAACTGAAATTAGCAAGAGATTTATTAGAAGGTATGATAGAGGAGGAAGACCAGAAATTAAGAAGACGTATTAAAAGAAAATATATAAGAATAGGGGACTTGAAGCAAGCACTTGATCATGTCATCAAAGTCAGGTGTTTTCTAGAAGAAACATTACATCTGATAGAGTGGGAATATGTGAAGTGGGGTCTAGACAGGCTAAAGAAAGCAGAAGCAATGATGAGAATGGTGATGGAAGAACAGGTGATCCAGATTAAAGAAAACTGGTCTAAGGAGAGAAAGGAAAAAAAGAACAAAAAGACGAAAGAGGACTTTGATCTACTCAATCTAAGATGGATGAGAGTTCAGGAAAAGTTTAGAGCTATGGGACATCCTGACTGGATTCCCGAAGAAGAAAAGAAGAAAAAAACAGGAATCATTGGTAAAATCAAAAGGTGGTGGAACAATGGCAGAAAATAAAAGAAGAAGAAGTATCCAAAGGCCCTTTTCAGGGCCACTCATAGGTCTCGAAAAGATAGTAGCTTTCATTGCCACCCTTTTTTCCCTTGTCCCTATACAGACCCGCCATGTTCAATTTCCCTTGACGCTATATAGACCCACTATGTTCCATTTCCCTTGACGCTATACAGGCCCACCCTGTTCAATTTCCCTTGTCGCTATACAGGCCCACTATGTTCAATTTCCCTTGTCGCTATAATACCCCAAGCTGTTTTGTCGCTATAGTGCCCCAAGCTGTTTTTGACTGGATTTTCCCTTGTCGCTATAAATCTTGTCGCCATAGTGCCCCAAGCACTTTTTGACTGGATTTTCCATTGTCGCTATAGTGCCCCATATTACTACTAATATAACGCAGATAAAAGTTGCAGCATCCTCTTTACAAACAAAAAAGAACTGATATCCCTTCTTTTCTATTCGACAAATCGCCAATTCCAGTAGTCAAAATTAAGAAATATGCCGGCATACCTCTAAAGTACAACTTTAAACCAAACGACGCGATAAAGGAAGCATGCGATAAATGTAAACTCTTATTAAACACTTTTTATTTTATTGGTATTAGAGACGGGGGAATGAACCCTCTAACAAGTATGAAAATCTGGAAAAGAGTCATTCTAACCCACTGTTCTATATGGATGTGAATTATGGTCGAATATGACAAACACCAATAGAGAAGAACTTGAGCTATGTCAGAAATATTCAGCGCGACGTATGCAAGCTTTCTATAAATATTCGCCCACAGAGGCAACGCGTAGTACCTTAGGACTCTGGTCAATGGAAGCATACACAGATGAGATGAAATTGTGCTTTTTCAACCGGCTGTGTAGGGGCGATTGGACTCTTATCTGGAAAAGGATTTTCATTTTGCTCTTATGTCAGTACTTTTGACCAACCCGCTAAAACAGACGGGGTTTATAGCAGATATTGACAAAATATTCAAGAAATATCGTATGGGATGTGTTCTCTTAGACTATGCAGTAAGAGTACAAACCGAAGGTAAACTTGTTTGGAATAGGTATATTATTGATAATATTCAAAACCTAGAGGAATCTACCTGGAATACAGATATTGAACTAAGGAGCGATTTAATTCACTTCAGAAACATTCATTTGAACTTACAACCAAGTAGTATATGGTTTCTTGGGCGTAAATTTCCATCTATGGTATGGCCTATCTCTGAAATAGTGAAACTATATATCATGCCTGTTGGAAACGTTATGATATGCAAACTCTGTGGAAAAGAGACTGACGACAAAGCGAAACATCTTAACTTAGGTTGTGAAATGCTACTTGAAGAGCGAAACGTCTTCTTTGATAGGGTGATTGACACTTTAGAGGTGGGAGATGGTGTTAATTTATTCAATCAAGAAGACGATATGCTATTGGAAACACTTCTTGGAAGCAGAGTAGATTGCTTGTCGTCTATCGACGATGATATATGGGATAAACTCATGTTCGTAACGACAAAGAGCATAACCTCATTTTATAATAAAATGCATGCCCTACTCTCAACCAACATGTCATAACATAAAAGCAATAATAAGAAGTTAATCTAAATAAATAAGTGAATTATTTTTTTTTAAAAAAAAGCATAAACAAAAGGCCATCCTGTTGTTGTCAGATTAGGCAATTTTGATCACGGAGAGATAAAGCTTTCTGGCTCATATAATATAAGAGTGCCACCTTTAGCTATCTATTTTCATTTGAGAATGGTTTCATGTTGTTCCACATATATTTGTATAGATGTGTGTAAGTGTGTTTATATGTATATGTGTATATGTGTAAGTGTGTTTATATATATATGCATGTATGTGTATTTGTGTACATTTATATATATGTGTGTATATGTGTGTATGTGTATATATGTGTATGTATGCACATGCACATACGTATACGTTTCACAATTATTTTTTTTTCCCTGTTGTATTACATGATTTTGTATTATCCTGAATTTGATTAATCTGGTGTAATCTCTGTTGAAGAGGAAATAAAGTCAGTCAGTCAGTCAGTCATACATACATACATACATACATACATACATACATACATACATACATACATACATACTTACATACATACATACATACATACATACATACATACATACATACATACATAGATACATACATACATACATACATACATACATACATACATACATACATACATACATACATACATACATACATACATACATACATACATACATAAGACAAAAAGAAAAGGGATAACAGAATATTGAAAATGAGCATGATATAAAACTAAGGTATGAAAGCATAGCTGAACTTGAGAAAAGAGTAAAGAGAATAAATAAGACGGCAATTACTAGGAAAGGGAAATAAAATGTTTTGCCACAGCTCATACACATCGATAATTATAAATTTACACAAATTAATCCACCGATAAGGTCTAAAGACATAGCTACACATTATAAGATTCGATGAACAGAACAGACACATACAAGAGCAATCGAATCATTTTGGAGGTTTGGCGCGAGTTGTTCTATCCGCTTCTCGAAGAAGACAGTGCATAAATAAATAATCATGGGAGGGTATTTATCAAAGTGCAATCATCTTAAACAGTCATAAAGTGAAAACAGACAAAATTTTTCTGATCCAACCTATTATTCAGCTATATATCATAGAGTCAGTAGCAGTTCCCGGCAGTCGGACATCCTGATCTGAAGTTACGTGGGCAGCTATGACTAATGTATTTTCCTGATCTGAAGTTATGTAGGCAGCTATGTATTATATTGACTTGTATTATACTGCATTCGCTGAATCCCTTATCCCTATGATTCGGACATTATGTAAGTCCCTTGCCCCTATGATTTGCATATTATGTAAGTCCCTTATTCCTATGATTCGTACATTATGTAAGTTCCTTATTCCTATGATTCGCACATTATGTGATTCCCTAACCCTATGATTCTTACATTATGTGATTCCCTTATTCTTATAATTCTCACATCATGTGGCTCCTTACCCCTATAATTCTAACATTATCGGATTGAATTACCCCTATTGGTCTATCGTATATGATTCCCTTATCCCAATTATTTGTTCAGTATCTGAATTTCTTACCCCTATGATTCGAACATTATCTGAATTCCTTACCCCTTTAACTCTCAGATTATCTGAATTCCCTACTCCTATTATTATCACATGATCTGAAATCATTAAGCCTATAATTCTCACATTATCTGATTCCCTTACGTCTATGATTCTCACATTATCTGATTCCCTTATCCGATTGATTCTTACATGATTGGAATTCTTACACTATAATTATCATAGTATCTGCGTCATATATCCCTGTGATTCTTAAATTATGAGGCCTTTATTCCTATGAGTCTCACCTTATCTGAAATCCTTATCCCGATGATTTGTTTGTCATAGCTAATGTGTATTGGATCATTGATAATTGTTTTAACCATCGCAGCAGAAAGATATCGTAAGATTTGTGTTCCCCATAGATGACAAATCTCCGAGCGAATGTCTAAAAACATTTGCGTTTTGGATGTTATGTTAGCAATTTTACTTTCATGGCCTGCCGCTTTTATGTATGGAAACAAGACTAACTAATGTTGATCGAATTGATGGTATATAATTCAGGATTAACGACGCTTTTGCGGACACAAAATATCCTGCGTGCTTCAACATCTTTTTTGATTGTTCCTTTTCTTCGCTGCATAAATAATTTTCTCAATCCTTTACGCCTTAATCGGAAAACAAATATTTCGCATGAAAAAGATAAATTCCAAAACAAATCAAACGAATCTTTCAGAAAGTGATTAAGTGATTAACACACACTGCTGAGTGTTCGTGTTTGCAACCATATCAAAAGGAAATCATGTCAAGGAGATGTTTAGCTGAAACAATCTACGACGATAAATCTGAGAATTTGGAAAAATCACTGGGGGGAAATAGACAGGGAACAAAGTCTGCTGAAAGTAACAGCAAATACTGTGAGTTCATCAAGATAAATACATATACAAACGACAGTGAGAAGACACAAAATTAAACTGTTGATCTTTTACTCGAGATTTCTTCGTCATTATAGTAGCGTACTTTTCCTCCCACATTTGTCACTTCGCACTGCCGCTTTTCTTAACAATAACTTTCTACATAATCTCTGCGTAGCAGGAACTGTTACCTATCAGAGCTTTAGATGGATCTTCTATATTAACGATATAGCAAATCCAATCATTTATGGATTTTTTTTTACAGTAAGTACGTGCGAAAACTCGACCTATTGCGTAGGTCATGTTTTGCACGTTTCTGGAAGTATAATCAAATACGTCATGGTGACGCAGCTTAGAAATGTCATTTGTTTCTGAAACATTGTTTATGAACTAAATACAACTGCGTACGACAATTAAGATAAAAAGGCGACATTTGTCCATGACAAGTCTCAACTGAGCGCTGAAATGTTCTAATCAGTTTCTAACTTGAACCACATTTCTGGTTCACACATTTTATTTCTATCGGTGCGAGTGCGTGCGCGTGTGCGTTTTCATTCTTACAGAATACACTGTCTCAATTCCTGCCTAAGAGCAACAGATGTAATGTGTGCATGACCGTTATGATGTTTTAGATTATGTACTAAATTATAATGTCATTTTGTCTTTAATGTATGATAATGATGTTGTATGTGTATCCTAGTTCTGACTTCAAATGTCTAACCTGTATTTTGCATAGTTTGATTTGCCGGTTTGACATAACATTTGTTAATTATGTTTTCTTAATAATATCAACTATTTTATCACATTTCTTCTCTTAGGTATATATCGTCCTCACCATATCTTTTTAAAACATATCACCCAACCCAACACGAACTTTGTATTTTCCGATTCGTTGACATAAGGAAAGTAGGACGACTGAGTATCAGACAGAAAAGGAATGTTGTAAATATTGGTTGAAATAAACTAAAACAGAGTCGGGCTTTTCTTATCTACCAGAATATCACATTTTTTATATCTAATTATATTCGTGAATATACTAGAGAATATATATTAGATCAGGATGCTAACGGGGATATCACCGCTGCCACTATAATCCCGTTATTAACAGACAAATACGTTTCTTGTAATATTGTTTCGTTTACCATTATTCACATTTGTACAAGCTCATTACATATTGTGTAGTTATTCCATATTGCTCCAAACAATGAATCAATACATTCGTTTCCCCAACAATTTTTGTTTCGCTTGTTTGTAAATTTTAATTTATTTTTAAATCACATTTAGAAGCGTATCAACAATTAATTATATCTGTAGATATGCTTATGCAGATAACTGATAAATGTACTGCATCTCTATTTTACTAAGAACAATTTTCTAAAGTATTTAACCATTTTGTTTCTTTTTTAAATATCTGGTTTTCTGTAGTAATTGCTGATAGTTCAACATTTCTGTCTAGCTCTCACCTAATCGTTCGTTCATTTGTTTTTTTTTTCCTTTCTTCTCCCGTTGTATGTTTCTGTTTAAATGTTCGGTGTTTGTTTTGTGTTTCATTTACTCCTGTTAAACTTCGATATCATATTAATCTTGTTGCATATTTCTGGAATTTACTTTTTCATTATGAGATTATGAGAGTTTATATTTTTTCTCGTTTTTATTTAAAAATAATCTTCAAAACTCAGATCCAGATCATCCTCATGCTTAAGATTAGTATCTACGTTATCATCTAATTTATTGTCTAATTTATAATTTGCAAACATCTCTAAGACGTCTTAAGTTTATATAACTAGAATAGCAAACTGAATTTATATTAGGAAGAAAACTCTCCACTAGTGAGCACTGATTTATCTGACAACATGAAAAAGAAATTAGCTATATAGGATACACTTTACCCATTTATCTTAGTTTACCTGATAATCATACATCCACGGATAAAAGGTAAAAAAAAGCAAAATTTAATGTTGGTTTATATTAATGGATTTGTGAATAAATCATAAATAGTAATAATAAATCGCAAATATTAAAATAGGTACAAAGTTATAGAAATCAATAGACATTGATTAATTTTATTTTATACAAATCAACACAAATAAATATCCCATGGTTCACAAGGGAACAAAAACAACTAATTAAGCTTTTTTGCAGCTGCAAATTGCATAGGAAAATTCTTTTTCAAATCGTTTGTTCAATTATGTCTGCTATCAAGTCGAACGTAAAATTGAATTACAGCATACATATTAAATCTGTTATATATATTAGACGGATTGTTCGTGTAATTGTTATTTGCAGCGTTTTAGTTAATGCGCAAACTGAGCTGTGGTATTAAAACTCTGAAGCGGAGTTTGCAGAATACTGCTTAATTATTCAGCTTGTTAGTTTATGTCCGCCTTCTAGTTTGCAAGTAATTTTTAATTTTAATTTTGTAATATTGTTCCTATACGACTGGATTGATACGAAAAAGTGTACTGCACTAATGTCGTAATATTTATACTACTTCTATCTATCAATCTTTCTCTCTATCTATCTATCTATCTATCTATCTATCTATCTATCTATCTATTTATCTATCTATCTATCTATCTATCTATCTATCTATCTATCTATCTATCTATCTATCTATCAAGATAAATATAGAGGCAGACGGACAGACGGACAGAAAAAAACATTGTGTGACAGAGATAGGGAGAAAAATCACTGATTTGGAGTATTGCTAATGTAGTTCTTATATTCTTACGTGTCTTTCTAAAGAAAGGAAAGCACAAACAATACATTAATTCTTTGGACAATAGCTCACTAGATTATGATGTAACACAATAGCAAGTCAAACAATAATATTTTCTGCATCGTCATGTGTCACTTTGAAAGCTTAGGCAAGCTTTTATTGTGCATTTTTTTTACTGCAATGTTAAACAGAGCAAAAAGTTTTCTATTAAAAAAAAAACAGACGGTCGTAATGAGGTACAACTTTAATAGCAAATTCTTCACATTAACATCTCGGAGAAAAATAATTAACTTGATATTTTATTGTGACATACATTTGCGTCTAGAATCAAACGTGCATACATGAATTAAAAGGCTAAGTAGGTCACAATGCACACCAGTTAAAAAAATGCTTTGGAACGCGCATTCTTTATGACTCCAGAGAGATCACCTGTAGTCTACATGTGTCCTACGAGTTCGACGATGACTACGACATCACTTTTCTTTTTTCTTCTTTTTATGTGAGTACATAAGTAACTGATGAGGATAGTTTTAGCTCTAAATTGTCTATAGCATACTTGACGGAAAATGACGTTTGCTTTTCTTGATTATTAAAGTACGAGAATCCGTTCTGTAACTTACGTTGCTTGGATTTCTGCACGTCCTATCCTACATTCAAAGTATGTAGTTCTACAATGATTGAGACTACTTCAGCTGGAACTATCATGTGCGAGATATTCACGCAAAACTGGGTCCGTGTTGAAGCTAGTCAAGGTTGATTTGAAGAAATTTTCAATGGTTTCTCCTAACCATCACGAGATCGTTTCCCTTCCTTCAGCTTGCTGCAGTGTCGTCATTTAAACATTTGTTTTGGTTTTGAGCAAAATTTGATTCGGGAGGGCGGCGGGTGAGGGGAGGGAACGTATATAGGTTACAGCAACAACACAGCACATGAACATTTAGGAGTGGAGAAAAGCCACTTCTCATGCACCCCCCGCCCCCCCACAAATTACGTCCCTGGCTCGCAGCGGAATATACAGGTTGTTATTCGCTATGTGGACTTATTTATAACGTGACCTGCCAATCGCGACATTGATTTCATCAGCAGAGTGTATAAACTTGGACTGCTTGTCCCTGTAATAATATCGGTGTCCTGGAAACCTCCGGGCATCTTATCCTGATAGACTGCTCACTCAATCAGCTAATGTAAAAATAGTTCATCTTCTTTGCATCGTGTCCGTGCAACGTACTGATTTTGTGGGAACACATCATGGCCACCATTAACAAGGCTTTGTACCCATTACGTTTTGCTTGTAGACTGATGCCTCTGCTCGGAAACGCAATTCCTCTAACATTTTGAATATTTCCAAGAACGGTTTATGTTAAATAACAATTTTAGTCAATCATTTATATTAGTCCAAACCTTAGTTATATTGAATGAATGGTGTTATTGGGGCTTTATTTAAATCATTTTGATCATGAAACTCTTTTATGGGAATAGATTTATTTTACATATAAATACATGCCGATTAAACTGGCTATGTTACATTTATTGACATGTCTCAAATTCTCAAATACTTTTTAAAGTGTTTCACAGTTAAGAAGAAAAATAATAAAACCTTTCTGAGGAGCCCTTACCAGGGTTATATAGCTAAGAATCCCATTAGATCTTATCGTGGCAATAATAGAAAGTGTGCCCTTGTGGCACAAATCTAAATTATCTAAGATAGCACAAGTCAATGAGTGTATATATATATATATTTTCCATTTTTCATTCTAACGGAGATGGCACAATTATGAAAAAGCAATATTTAACCACGCTTTCACCACATTTACGAGCGAATGGAATTTGTTTTTGAGGGCTCGGTACCAAAAAAATAATATTTTTTGCCAATGAAGTTAACTTTGATCTGGTTAAATCCAAAACTGCAAATGAGAAGGATGGAAAGAACAGACATTCCGAACAGTTAATAATAAGAAGGAAGCAATTAATTATATTACAGCAAAGTGAAATCATCTTAATCTATGATCTGACTAAGAATATCTGCATATTTCATTGAAATTTCATGTTCAATCTCCAGGCGTAGAAAGATTGACAGAACTGAACTAATGAAAAAGCTTAATATAGCAAAACCTTTGCTGACATAAATCGGTAATACTATTGGGAAAACATTTATTATATATTAAAGTTGGGAGATACAGTGTCCACAATTGATGTAGGCAAATGACAAGTGGATAAAAAAAAACTTGGGTGGGTACCTCTACGAGAATTTATGCATGGACATCTATAGCTCTTTTTTTGATCTCATGATGTAACAAGAAGGCAATAGAAAGAACGTTATACGTCGGTCTAATGTAAAGTTCGCTACATAAATAAGTAACAATGTTATGAAGAAATTCGTTTCTAGTCACTCTTACACTTTCCACACCCACGAATCCACTTGCATCTTTCTTATGCAAAGTGAAAGTCATCCAGAAAGGATGTACTTGCTCTGTAGTGTAAAGCTAATGTTATTATGTGGAAAACATTTTTCAGCTTTCAGTTATAGAAGCCATGGTCTTTGACCTATACACCTAAATGTCAACAGAATCCGACTTATCCCAAGTGAAAGCCATTCGTAGAATTTGGTACAAATGCATAACTAGTGTCATTTTCTGCAGGAAACCAGTTTTCTTCATACAGTCAGAGTACCCTTGACCTTTGCCCTATTTGAATTCCAGATCTGTAGAGTTCTGTCTTACCAACATAACAAGCCATGCAAAAGGAATGGTAATAAATGATTATAGAAGACTAAAAAACCTCCATTATTCAACCAAAGTGACAATGACCTTTGATCTTTAGACCTTTCGTTGATACTCTTCCTTAGTTACATCAAAATTAATCTAAAACAATGGGTAAATACTGATCGAGTGAAATTCAAGCTCTCGTCCGGAAATGTTGCTTTTTTAGTAACATTGATCATGGCTTTTGAGTATTTTAGACTCAAATCGATTAAGTTTCCTCCTTTTGACAAGAGAAAGCCATCTATCAAAGTAGTCATTATACATCGTGAAGAACACGTGATACTTAGCAAATATAAAATGTTACTTGACAAAAAATAGAAGTGACCAAAAACATAGTGACAAAGAATCCTCCACATTATAGGGGAGTGAAAAAAGTAGTCGTTATGTTACATTTCTTCTTTTCAAATGTCGTAAAACCAGTTATTTATCGAATGAACTGAATATTAATTAAAATGCTGCTTTAGTTTTCACACAGAATGAAAAAAATATACATAACAATTTTGTCGTAAACTCTGATTTTCAGAACCACGATAGTCAGAAACAATCCTATTTATTTTGGGGTGAAGAAGAAAACATAATAGCCTATATGGCTGGTAGAACAAAGGGTTTTGCATAATACATTTTTCTTAAATTAGGGAGTTTCTTGGCCATTGGATCGTTTGCATTTAGCCTAATACAACCAATTGCATATTCTGATGACTGAAGGTTAAACCTCACGATAGGTCATATAACATAATGATCTGTACACAATAATATTAGTTTAAACATGACTTGACCCTAGCTCTGGGTCATTTAGACAATTACTAAATATATTACCGATTCACCAGTTTCCATTTACTGCCTTTCCAGAGAATTATTCCAAACACGATGTTCTTATAATGTGTCACTAACGGTACTCTTATTGTTTTTGCGAAATATCAGTCCCTTTTAGAAAAGCGGACAACATAAATTATTGAACATAACTAAAATGATTTTGCTGTTTCACTAATATTCGGTTGTGACATATTCGTGTTGTATTTTGAATCACATTTCTTCATGAGGAAGGTGAGACCTGAATTTCATTGTCAACCGGAACAGACCTCATATCCTTGCCCAAAAATGATAATGAAATATTTCCTTGTTATAATTCAAATTACTATAACATATGAAGCAAATCAACAGCGAGCTATAAATAGTTGGAGATCAATCACTCTTGCGTACAATTGCCGTGTTTGTCACTGGATAGTCGTGATTAATCTATTGGATGAAAACAATTATGATTGGAAACACGACCCAAACCAACATGGAAACAACTATGCTTGGAAACACGACCAATACCAACATGAGTGATCAAACGATTCAAAACCTCAATAACCAAAAGGCTCTAGAAAATGTAGGAGGCATTGTCTTCATCAGCATTTTGATGCTTGTTGGAATTCCTGGAAATGTAATTGTTATTTGCGTGTACCTGCGCAAATACAAACCTTCTACTCATCGGACATTTATCGTTTGTCTCGCGGTGGTTGACCTAGCATCATGTTGTGTGTCAATGCCGTTCTTCATAACGGTTTTGAGATATCCAATCGAGTTCCCAAACGACGCAGTCTGCAAGATATTTTAATTTTTGAACTTTTGTTTTATAATTGGATCTGGCTTCATTTTGGTTACGATCGCTACAGATAGGCATCGTAAAATATGTACACCGCATGGAAAACAACTCTCAGAGAAAATGTCCCGATACGTCTGTGTCATAGACCTACTTTTAGCAGGTCTTTTATCCTGGCCTGGTGATGTTTTGTACGGTACCAAAACATATACATTTGGAACAGGTGGAATAAAAGGTATAGAATGTAATATAAGCGACGACTTTGCAGGTACCAATTACCCAGCATACTTCGGCTTTGTGTTACTTTTCCTTTTCATTGCATCAGTTATACATATTTTCATTATGTATACTCTAATTGGAAAACAAGTATGGAAAATGAATAAACGAGGTTACGGAAAGAATCAGCCAGAAGCCTCCACAACTAATGTTGCTGAAACACAGGTAACTGAACTGCTTTGTTCGAAATTTGCTTATAACGCATCAGCAACACAATCATCGGAAAATAAATGCAATAATATGGAAAATAACAGTATTTCCATCCTCTCATCGGAGAGCAATCGAGATAAAGAAATCATTTCGGTTGATATAAAGCAGACGTACAACACCACAAAACCAAATGTCGACAAAGGAAACAAGAAGAAGAAAGGGCGTATTAAAACTATTGCTTTCACTCGTATTTTCTTCATCATCTCAGTCGTGCTTTTTGTCAGTTTTCTCCCAAACTGGGCTCTTCGTGTTGCAGATTTTCTTAGTGATTTTCGACCGAACCTTTCCTTTACAGAAATTGTTGCATACCAGACATTTCGATGGTCGTTCTTCATTAATAGCATGGCAAATCCAATTATTTATGGATTTTGTGACAGGATGTTCAGACAAGAAGTCTGTCAAATATTTGGTCTTAAGCATAAATATCCTGAACTATGAAATAATTTGATACATTTAACTAACAGGGAACGCAGAGAAGGATCTCCAAAAGGCATACGGTTTGATTTTAATTTTATGGAGATTTGAAATCAATGAGGCAAGATTCCGATGTAATTGATAAAGCAACAATAATTTGTTTTGATTGTTTTTATTATACAAGAAAGAAAACTATCTAAGAGAATAAAGTATCTGGCTTTACTCGAAAGAGAACGGTTACCATTTATACTGCTTCGACGCTTGGATATCTGTATTCGGGATTTAAGAGGAACACCATCCTCAGTTAATGTATTTCATTTAAATCCGTTGCTTATAGGTATACCATCAATGTCCAATTTTAGCTATGTGAAGGAACTGTAAAATAAGTTGGATCTCATATGTGCAATTTTGTCCCGGTTATGATTATAATTATGCATGCAAATATTGCTTTCTTTTGTAATCATTATTGCAATTTTGAGCACACGGTCTATGTGGGTCCAATTTAGACCACAAATCTTGTATCAACCGAACAGTCAATGGTCAGAACTGTTGCTCAGACAATCTGGATCAGTTCTATACTTTATAAAGACATTCTTAGCAATGATGTTGACGGCGTAGGTTGCAAAACCAACTGTGTATCGAGTTTGCATGCCTTAATTATTTGTTACATCAGCATCATTTGTCAAATGTGCAGTGATTTATGCAATGAATTTATCTGACATTCTTGATAAAAAAAAATTATGCGTGTCGTTTTTTGATGTTGCATGAAATAACCAGTATTATAAATGAAAAGTCTTGAAATATTTAGCAGTGCGTGGAGACCATGTGTTTTACATCGTTTACAAAATTGCCATTAAAGTTTTAAAAACATTACTGAGAATCGACTGCAGGACTAACATATAACCTGGATCAATCTGATGGTGTGTTTCTTTGAGGTCTTACACTATATGTTTGTGGTCCTCATTGAGTTAAATGTTAAGGTTTTAGCGACCCGTGTCTATCGTGTTCTCACTGGTCGCAATATGCTTTAACAAGCTTATCCATTCAATATCAAATCTTAGCAAGCATTTTGAAGGAATATAAATACGGATTTACATTTAAAATGGAGTTCTTTACTTTATCCATTGGTGTAACACAAACGCAGTGGATTTAGATGGCAATAGATGATAAATGAGTCATAAGAAACTCTACAGTTATGTTTTTTGTGCCAGCTTCGAAATATGTCTGAATAAATCATATTAAAATTTGTCAGGTACAATAGAAACTGAATATACACTTAGAAACAGCCAAAACGTTATTACTTATTAATTTATGAGATTTGGGTTGATCCAATTGGTATGGGAAATGTTATAACATCCTTATTAATACAAATGTTTATATATGTGTTAAGTAAACATGAGGTTTGAAAGTTTCATGTTAAGATAATTTTAGCGCCAACATGTTATTTGAGACCAACAACTTTTTTCCTCTTTCCCCCATATATCTTTTCTTATTTCATTTTGGTTCATATATCTCAAAGTAATTTTATGGTAACAATTATGATTCTTCTTCCTCACTGTTTCTTTATCTTTTTTATTTTTTGCCTTCGTTTTCGTTTCTAATATTAAACATTAGCTGTAATGGTCTCCCATCCAAACTCATCCACCTCCCCAAAACTACCTGCATTACATCTTAATCGTTTCTTATTTCGAATGTTTTAGTGTTCTATTAATTTCAATTGTTAAAGCTATAACCTGTAAATACATAAAATGCAACAGCTGGGGTGGGGAAGGCGGGAGCTTAGCACAAAACCAATAGCAGGAGTTCAATCCCACATACCCTTCGTCTGTTTGTTAAAACCGGCATCCTGAGCAATATTTCTAGATCCAACCCTTAACAATTATTTTGTCAGCAATAAAACAGGTTGAGTTAGTTAAGGTAGATGGAATATTGTTTCATATATTGAATAATGTTATAAATTCTAGGTCAAGGTAAGAATAGCATTTGAATAATAATGCCATTCATCGTACGTTATTCATTGAATAATAATGCCATTCCTCGTACGTTATTCATTGAATAATAATGCCATTCATCGTACGTTATTTATTGAAAAATAATGCCATTCATCGTACGTTTTCAGTGTCTGATGTACATCTATAGATTCAATAAAGAACTTCATTTATTGGTATAGTTATCAGTTCCTTGAGTTAAACGTCTACATTATGCAATCAACACCTTACCATGTTTCGTTTTTCCTTTTCAATTTAGTAACTATCATTGACTGTCTCTGTCTCTCACTCTCATGCGTACACTCACAGACTCTAACCATTTCACAAACGTATCAAAATCTACTTCTCTTTTATGTCATATTACAATCTTCTAATGATGGAAACACGTAAGTCGCAGTGCAGAAATTCAGCAGCCAATATTTACCTGTTAAAATGGTGTGATTACTTTACGTCACATCATGTGATACACTAAATCCATTCCTGCCTTCTATATTAGGATCCATTCATCTCGCTAGTTAGCTAGAGTTGGATTTGTAACGTGGTTTTGAACAATTTTTCAGTCATATCGCTACGATAGCTGCAGTGAGGCAGTTTATAGTGATTTCTAGTACTGGGCCATCATGCCGCAGAAATGTAACATGATGTACCAATGTCTGTAAAATGGACTTCTTTGCATTGCCTACTGTATAAAAGTGAATTCTTTGCATTCTTTCTTTGTAAAAGGGACTTCTTTGCATCGCTTACTGTGTACAAGTGTATTCTTTTGATGCATTATTTAATATTTTGATGATCTGTAGTTAGGATGTATTCTTGATACTAGTTTGCTAGGCTTGATAAGTGGAGTGTATCGTTATTTGTGTTAAAATGCGAGCACTTTTCTTCACTTATACATCTTAACAAATGAACATAATGTCTTATTCGACCGCAATCTACGACATATTTTTCTTAATATAAAAGATGGGGAGAAAAATACACATATCAAGGTTATTGTATTTTATTTAACTATTTTAATTAGTATATTTATGCAGGCATCCAAGATTTAAGATCTTAATTTTAATAATTCCATCTGAAAAGGTTTGACAATTTTCAACAGTTATCTTCCTTATTTCATAAACAACAATGTGTACTTATATAACTCAATGTTTTCCAGTCATTAAAGAACTGTGTCTAGTCTAACAAGATTTGTTTGCTTACACGTATTATCTCTAAAGGAAGAAAGAAAAAAAATGGTTTTCTAATGGGGGAAAGCATTAACGTTGAACTCGTACAGTTTTAAACATGGGATATTACGAACGTATGCATTAAAGCCTGGTTACATTAATATATATTTAAAATAAGTTTTACTTTATTCATGCTACCCTGTTATGACATATTTTATCAGTCGGTTTTTATTACATATAATTTTGATCTCTGTCTAGCAAGGGAATCAAATTCAAACTTAGTAGTATTTATTATTTTATAAAGTTCTTTAATTAATCCTTTTTTAAATGTAAGTATATATGTTTAATCTTTATGGGTTTAATGTATACTACAAGGTCCGATTACCGCGACATCTAAGCATTTCGGAAAACTGCTGCCTTTATCCGTTATATCTGAATGACCTGTATGTATACTACAAAGTCCCATATAGGTCTCACGGTACCAGTTCTTTTTCCATAGACCTTAATGCTAATGTTTTGTGCAATAAATATACTTTCCATCCTACTTAAACACGGAGAGAACAATATTAGATTGTCAATTTGACATGGATGAAACTAGATACTCCATTGCATTTAAGAGAGATAACTCTGCTGGAACAAGACAGGGGTAAGAGCTGTCTAGTCACATCACACCCATGTTTGCCACAGTTTAAAAATCATAACAAATACAACATATCATCTTGATATGAGTTAACACAATATCACATGTTGCCAAGAGGCTTAACTTTTCTTAAGCCTAACAGAAAGTACAACTCTTAGATAATCATCAGTTACCATATTTGAATGACCCGAATGTACTCTACAAGTTCCCATGTACACATTAAGGTAGGTGATGAAATAATAACCAGTTCTAATTCCGTTTCTGTACTTTTCATTAATAATAATAATAATAATAATAATAATGAGGACTTTGTATAACGCCTAATCTTTCGAAGCTCTAAGCGCTTTACACCATCAATAATGATATGACTACTCTACAAAACAAGTGTTTTTGTGGCATCAGCTGAAAGATATTTACGAATGGAACTGATTCGTTTCAATTCAAGATATGCAGCTCTGCAGATGCTCATGACATGTTCGTGCAATGCGAGAGTACTGTCTAGAGTAACGCCTAGATTCCGTACTAACTGTAAGAATTTAATGTTGGTGTTGCTGATATTTATTGTCTGATGTAAAGGATGTGAATGAGAAAGTCTTTGTGTTGTGATCAGAATAGCCTCAGTTTTATCATCATTCATCTGCAGCTTGTTACACGTCATCCATGATTTCACATCCGAAATGCACTTCTCTACTCCATGGATGGTAGCATCAACTTCATCAACTTCAGTTGGATGGCTAGACTTGTATATTTGGGTGTCATTAGCGTACAATTGGTGCGACACTGGGTGATGATCTATGACACTTGAGAGCGAATGAATGTACAGAATGAAGACAACATGACAGAGAACAGATCCCTGTGGAACACCACAACATACGTAAACTGGGCTGGAGTGTATTCCATTTGCATATATAATTTGTGTCCTCTTGACTAAGTAGGACTTGAACCACTCTAAGGCTATATTCTGAATGCCAAATACGTGCTGGAGACGGTGAAGTAATATATCATGGTTTATTGTGTCAAATGCTGCAGATAAATCCAGAAGAGTGAGGACTGTAATCTTTCCACTATCCAAAGCAGAGATAATGTCACTAAATACTTTTAGAAGAGTAGTTTCCGTACTGTGGCAAGAGCGATATGCAGACTGTACATTGCTAAAAAGACTGTTTGAATTCAAATGAGATACAAGTTGAGTTAGAACAACCTTATGGTCCAGTGTTGGTTTCTTCAGCAGTGGCTTTACGATAGCAGTTTTGAAAAATGATGGGAATTTCCTTGATGAGAGATAGATATTAATAACATCAGTTAGTAAAGGCAATATTTGGTCTAAGTTCTCAAACATCAGTGATGTCGGAATTGGATCAAGTTCACAAGCTTTGGTGCACTTTTCATCACGATTGTCCGTACTAAATCTATAGAAACAGGTTCAAATGCTCCTAACGGTTGTCGCTGAAATTTCGCATCATAACTGTATGGTGATGAATCAGTTGAAATTGTGCTGCCAAGCGAATCTCTAATAGTTTGAACTTTGTCATCGAAGAAATTTGCAAGTTGGTCTGGTAGGTCTAGTGGACAGAAGGTTTATGGAAGTGGTGTACATTTGTTCCTTGATATTAGTTTGTTCGTTATCTCGAAGAGCTCTTTGCAGCTGGAACTCTCTGTGATGTTAGAAATGTAGTGGGATGAATTGGCTAAATGGACTATGTTTGTGACGTTCTTCTTAGCGGCTTCGTAGCTTTGTTTATGAATAGTGAGTCTGGTGGAAAGCCAAAGCCTCTCTGCTTTTCGGCGATGTCTTTTAGCAGTGCGAAGCTGGTCCCTAACACTGCTATACCAAAGAGAACACTTTTTTATTGATACTCTGCATTTGGTAGCTGGGGCATGTTTTTCAAGCAATGAACGCAGGCAGTTATCAAATTGTTCCGCTGTTGGATGTAAGAAAGTTGTTAGGTTTTCTGGGATGTCATGAATTTGGTTATATTTATCATACGGAGGTTTCTCTTCATAGCAAATAGAGGTGGAGGGTTAGGGACTGATACGTCGAGATGGCATACAATGCAGAGGTGATCCGATGCAAGTTCGTGGGATACAAGGGATGGTTGCAGAATATTATCATCAGGTCTATAAAGAAACCAGTCTAAAATGTGGCCATATTTATGGGTAGGTTGGTTACCTGAGTGTTTAAGATGAAAAACATGAATGGAATCTATGAGTTTTTACGTGTTTGGTTTACCAGAACAGTCATAGTGCAAGATGACATCTCCAGGAATAATTAGGTTGCCACCAATCGAATTTCCATACTCTAGAAGATTTGGAAACTGCTCCAAAAAACAGAGATTCAGTCAGCTTGTTTTTTCTACTAGGAGGAGGACGGTAGAGATAGAAACAATGTACTGACCTTTGTTCCAGTGTGAGCGTTGTTTGGACTAGTTCAAACGATGTGTGGCAGAAGTTGAAAGTTGTGTTGTACTTGAGGCATTTGATCATGGAATTCTTTGTAATTACAGCTATTCCACCTCCGCGAGAATGACCTGAGGGAGTAATCGCTGGTGTTAAATCCGCACACTTACATTCATCACCTTCCGAATTTAACCAAGTCTCTGTCAGGAAAAAGACGTCAATATCCTGGTCGTTGATACAATTAACAATTTCTGTGCGCTTTTGCGGTGATCCTACTGATTGAGCGTTGAATAATGCGATACGCAGTGTTTTCCCTCGGACAGTTGACACAACGTTTGACGATTTAAGAGGAATTTGAACCAGGTTATTAAAATTAACGCAAGAATTTTTAAGTTGTTTATCCGTTACAGGCGAAAGGGAGATAACTGGAATCATTCCTCCTGTTCTACGCTGGCAGCTTTGAAAAAACGTTTCTTTCATAAACTCGAGCCAGAAATAATCGTGATATTGTCTGCATCTGAATATAAACAAAACAAGTGGAAACGGTGATATGATTTAAACTCGTCGTGAACGCAAGTGATATCTAACTAGTACGGACTTGTTAAATGCGTATTGTAAAATTCGTCAGTTTCATTTCAGTATTAAGGTCTTATTAAGGTCTTAGACATCACTATAAACTACCACACTGCAGACATTGTAGCGATCTGACTATCTAAAGCTAAAGCTACGTTGAAAAAAACAAATAACACACACACAAAAAGTTATTTAATATATCTAGTAAAATCTTTAATAAAAAAATGTATTAATTTTAAATATTTTCATTAAATGTTATATTATTTAATGTATTATTTTTATGGAACATTTCCAGATTTTTTATTTTTAATTGGATACCATACTACTACCGACGGTCATTTTATTCCTCAATTTACTCATTTTTTGTATCTGATCAACGTCTTCCTTTAAGCTCCTCTCGTTAGAGGTCACCTCGAAGTACCCACCTCTTTGGCGGACATTTTGATCAGAAACAAACGTGATTCATAGTTACCAGTCATATTACTAAAACCATTTTAGTGGGTGGGGATGGGTGGGGATGGGATGGTCCATGCAGCAACGCAGTAACTGCGCGTACCAGGCCGAATTATCCGAATAATAACTTTTCATTATTCCATATTTGCGAGGGAGTGTATAAAGGATAATTCTGAATGTCAATTTGGATTATTGTCATCAATTTGCCATGTATGTATAAATGCTATATATAATATTGAGACCGGAAACAATAAAATTGAGAGTTTTCATGAAAAGACATCAGGCAAGTCTTTGATAAAATATGGTCATCGTTTCATTGCCAAGATGGTTGCTTTAAACTGAATGACAAGTTAGATTTACCGTAATCTGTATCCTCCCTTACATTTGAACTGCTTGAGTTTACGTAATGCTATGTGAAAGGCAGCATTTTACATGGTGGTCTACTTGGCTATCAAGAAAACTACAAAGAGAATCAGCAATCACCTGCCAGTAAAGTGATATTTCAAACCGGTTTTTTCTTTCTTCTTTTCTTCTGATTTATTATCAGCGATTGGTGAACCCTGTCTACCGGGTTTAATTATCAACTTCAGGAAAATAAACATAATCCTTTTACAACAATAATGAACCTAAAAGAAAAATTACAAACTACAAGTCGTTGGTTCGAGTCTCAGGCTCGCTAATGTGGTTATGTAGAAAGCTTGCTGGTAGCTTTTCGTGGGTCGGTGGTTTTTTCCGGGGTTTTACTGCGTTCTTCCTCCACCATTAATACTGACCGCCATGTATAGCCTATCGTGTGCTGGAAAATGACGTGAAACCCTACTACTACTGCAACAACAACAACTACAATAAACTACAAGAATTTATTTCCCCCTTTTGACGACCTCGTCAATGTGAAACAAACTACAATTTGGCTAAAATCCAACAATGGTTTAAGGAAGTTATTGTGCGGGAACACAAGTGAATGCGTCGAACACACTCAACGGCAATAACTTCCCTAAACGATGCTGAACTCTGAAATTAGAATTTGGATAATATCTCTTGAAAATAAAGTTTCACACGAAATTTGGTTCATGTGCAATAATACTGATAGACGACGGGAGCGGTAGGGGAAGGGGTGGAATACCGGGTTTGTTAATAATGGTCTATAACTATGCTAAATGCTGACAATCGATTTACCCATGTACTCATCAGTATCGTGCAGTATACCATATTTAACTCAAATCAAATAACGACCAAAGTATGCCTGGTGAGCTAACGCCTGTGGGTTGGTCTTATATTCAGGTCCTATAACTTTTTTCATTTATATTTCTCAGCATATTTGTTTAAAAGTCAATATATAAAAGTCACGAATTTATATTGCGGAAAAGACATCAGACACAATAACTCATAATTATTAATAGGATGTCAATCGAACTCGTCCAATGTAATGTCAATACAAAGTGAAATACCAGATTTGAACGAAATCCAGTTATGACAAGAGGCGTAAAGTTGTTCATAGAATCAGGGTCTGAACTAAACTGAACTGATGGCACAAAATGGAAACAACCGAATTCAGGCAATGAGTCGTCGATATCAAGCAGCAAATCAAAAGCGATGATATATAACTACTGGGGGTATCGGATTGTCGAAACGTATAACTCCGCAAAGTGATGATATATAACTTCTGGGGGAATCGGATTATCGAGACGTATATCTCCGCTAAGCGATGATATATAACACTGGCAACTGAAATAATCTACGGTCTTATCAATGCCAATATCAAACAGTATACTTTGATCAAAGCCAATAGCAATCAAGGTGCGACAAATAAAGTGGGTGGGCCCGAAAATCAAGAACTATAACTCTTGGAAATGATGCTGTATATGGCTGACTGTCGACTGCAATATGGAATACCAGATTACGATGACACAAAATAATACTTAAGGTAGCTATTGTGCGCAAAAGTGAGTGGGTCTGAAAATCAAGAACGATATATGTGCCATACAATGACGCAAGAGTCTGTCAATGGAACCTAGGACTCTTTAGCACCTCGCTGCACTGCACAGTAAAACAATAATTAGGGAGGTAGTTTGCGAAAACAACTGAGTGACGGCTTATGTAGGCTGGTGATAAATGCAAATATGCTGCTTTAAACAATAACATACGTCACAATTATTTAATAAATCTAATACAACTCGGGAACACAAACATCTTAATTTAATTTACTAATTTAATTTAGAATTTTTGTTACATACGTTTCCTTTGCATAACATTTCCTGATCTATTCTTTTTAACTTTGATACCATACTACCGACGGCCACTGTATTTCGCAACTGCCTCAGTAAAAGGACATTCACTTCAGCGCGCCTTTCGTCAACGGTTAAATAGAATTATCCAGCACTTTGACCGACATGTTGACCGCAAATGAAAATCATTGACCATTAGCAATGCCTAACATCTTCATTAATGAAACATTTTCTGGGGGTTGTTTTTGAAATAATTTAGGGTTCTTTTCTTCTCACTTTTCCATGTTTGAGGAGAAGGTTGGTTAAAGATACTTCTAAATGTCAATTTGGATTTGTAACAGAATTGTTACCGAGAGGAGGGTGGATTAAATGAACAATACAAACACAATTTGTGAAAGAAAATATAAATTTATGTAATAAATTATAAATGAAAAAATACAGATGTAACAACACAATAATTCATGCACTCAACCCACAATTACACTCACAACCATTCACAATACATGAACAAATTAAATAACAATACAAAAGGAATCTCAGATGTAAAGGGATCTCTTGGATTATACACAGATCCAAGAATCCTTTACGAAAGTTAAATAAATGCAAGTATGATTTACGAAAAAAATAAACACAAACGACAAACTATCTATCGCACGATGGATTGCGATAACTAGCACGATCATATACTTGTATTCAATCAAGTTGCTAGCTTTTATTGATATCTATGTGATCACTTGAAATATTATTGCGATCTGACATAAGCATGCAAATACAACAATGTATTAAATTATATCACAATTTCAATACACCTATGTGTCTCCCCTGTATAACCGCACGATTCAGCAACAGTTGAATCGTCTCCCAGTTTCCCCGAGAACCGAGGGTTGACCAATACTATTATCGGACGTTTCCCTACACGGATCCACCACAGTTATACGTTCAGACAGCATACAACATCTACCCGAACCAACGGTTCCTCACTCCCCTAGATGTCAACCCGGACGTTTTACAACTCTAAGACAGCTCCGACACTCGGACTTCTAGCTTTCCGGATATTTACATGTTACACAGATGTTGACGAACAGACAGTTCGACACACAGACAGATACTTCAATTCCGTTTGCACAAATTAACGGCACAAGCACATTCAGATATTTATACAGAGATGTTCCAGAACAAACAATAGATGTCCCACAACAAATCAAACGATTTCAAAGACGTTTATCAAAAGATGGTATCAGATGTGTTTAACAGCTACGGTATCAACGATGTTATTAGCAGCTACGGTATCAACGATGTTATTAGCAGCTACGGTACCAGAAACAATGTAACAACTATGTTAGCAGCTACGGTATCAGAGACGGTATCAACGATGTTATTAGATGCGCTATCAGTGATGAACTTCTACGGTATCAACGACGGAATCAGCTGGAATCAGACTGAATCAACGACGGAATCAGCTGGAATCAGACTGAATCAGACTGAATTAGCTATAATAAACAAAACCAGACTAATAATAGTTGTCTCAAAAATAATCTAAGCCATAGATTACGATATTGTATTTAAAGTCTAAAAGTGACTAGTAATTCCAAATATTCCACGTTTAATTGCAATAAAAGCATCATTATACGAAATGATAATCTGAATAAAATTCACAATAAAACGAAATGTAAATTTAACACTCACCCCTTTGGCTGGAGATTTGCAAGACGAGGTTATCTATCCTTCGATTAGATATTTTAGATCCCGTAAAAAATTACGATAAATAGTTCGCCTTATATACTCTCAATAGGTGAACATAAATCACATCGAGCTTGCAGTGCACCACGTAAAACGAGTATTTCGGATTTCATGTAAATTACAAATTGGCACATGCAAATCGTTACACGCCACTTAATCACCCCAGGTAATGCGTGTACGACGAAATCAAGAAAATGGTGAGTTTCGTTTGCAATTCAAGAACAGAAATCAGTTCAATTTTCGCCTAATTCTGTGACAATACCTCCCCCCTAAGAATAAAAATGTACACATTTTTAAAACTAACACAGAATAGAAGAAAAATAACTACTGATGATATCTTACAACATTTACACTGGTTATACTACAAACTGGATTTTATTACTGGGCAAATTCGTACAAATTTCCCATCATGCCCTACTCAAGTAGTCTGCGCCTATATTTTCAACTCCCCTTATTGACATTGTCGCTCTGTCTCTTGATGTATAACTTGAGCATGTTTGCATGGAATGTCTTTACATTACCGTCCATGTCAATTTTATAGTCCATGTCACCTTTTATTTCTTTAACTTCATATGGACCTTTCCACTGGACTAATAACTTATTCGAACTCGTTGGAAGAAGCAATAGCACCTGATCCCCCACAAGAAATTTCCTATTACGCGCTCTGCGGTTGTAATACTTGGCATATCTGCGCCCCGATTTAATCAATTCGTCACGTGCCATCTGGCATGTACTCTCAAGTTTATTTCTTAGATCTAACACGTACTGGTAAGTCGTTTTTATTTCCTCGTTCGAGACATCACCAGTCCATAGTTCGCGTAGTATCCGCATCGGGCCTCGAACCGTTCTACCATACAACAGTTCAAAGGGTGAGAACCCTAAACTTTCCTGCGGTACTTCACGGTACGCGAACAGAACAGCGTTTAAATAACGGTCCCAGTCTTGCGGACGTTCCGCGCACATCTTTCGCAGCATGCTTTTCAGGGTACCATTAAACTTCTCTACCAGTCCATTGCACATCGGATGGTATGGGGTAGTGTTTAGCTGTTTGATGGATAACAGCCTACTTATTTCACCCATGAGGTCAGAGGTGAATTGGGCACCACAATCAGTGAGGATTTCCTCTGGCACCCCTACCCTACTGAAGATATCAACTAATGCTTCAGCTACCCTTTCCGTTTCAATAGTTGGTAACGCTACGGCTTCAGGGTATCTGGTTGCGTAGTCAACCAGAGTAAGTATGTACCGATTCTTTCTTTCGGTAACTGGGTGTATTGGTCCTACAATATCTACTGCCACTCTTTTAAACGGTGTATCTATTAATGGCATCTGTCCCAAGGGCACCCTTGTGACCCTTCCCTTACAGACGGTTTTCTGACATACGTCGCACGACCTACAGAACCGTGTGACATCGCCATTAACACCTGGCCAGTAGAATTCAGCGACTACCCTGCTAGTGGTCTTAGCCTTACCTAGGTGTCCTGCCATGCTTGACTCATGCGCCACCCTAAGTACTTGAGATCTATATCTCTGGGGTACGACCACTTGCCAATACTTCTTACCCTCCCGAGCGCTAAACTCCCTATGAATTAATCCGTTCTTGCGTACGAATCTAGAGCTACCCCCACGCTTGCAATGTTTAATCGCGCCGGACGTGATTTTCTCAACAATAGTTCTGATGGATTCATCACGATCTTGCTCTTGTTTGAAATCATCACGGGAAATTCCTGAGATCGATTCAGGGACTATTAATTTATGAAACGCGGTTTTCTCTCGCCGTGTTTGCGCTCGCGTTTCGACTGCCTGGGCCAAAGGTATTTTAAAATCGGCCATGGTTGGAAGACGGGAACCTTCAACATTACCGATCGTCAGATCGTATATAGGATTGTCCATACAAAGGGCATCAACAGTTCCCGTTAAGAAAGGTGTTTTTACTGTGATCCTTGCTACGGGAATGCGACCCATCGTCTGATCAAGTAACATACATGGGGATTCCCACCCGAGCATTTGGTTCTCCTGCACGAGACTACGTTTGATCACTACGCCCGTACAACCAGTGTCACGCAATACCACGACTTCTCGACCGTTGACAAACCCTCTCGCGGTTGGTACACGCGCTTCAGGAAATAAACACGTGCCAAGTGAATGAATACAAGGTTCTACATGTACGTTGTTATCGGATATACCTTTACTTTGTATAGCCACTGCTACCTTATGTATAAGTGCCTTTCTTTTAGGACAGTCTTTTTGAACATGACCCAATGCATTACACAAGAAACACCGCACACGCTGAAAAACTGGATTCCCAACTGACCTTTTTACCTCAGCTGATTTTACAGGCTCCCTAGGCATAGGTCTTACAGACTGGTTTCCAGACTTAAAATCTTTTAAAACCACGTTCTGGGTTCCCCCATGAGCTTCGGCAAATAAATCGGCTTGCTTAGCCATATCTTTTACGTTCGTGAAAACTTTCTCCTTCAGAAATTGATCTAATTCTCGCCCAACTGTATTAAATAATTGATCTCTGAGCAAGAAATCAGTCAACCCTTCAAACGTTTTCACCGCTTTGCCGCATTCAATCCACCGCTCAAAATAGTTCGCAATTCTGACGGTGAACTGACCAAAGGTTTCTCCCTTATCGGGCTTGCTATACCTGAACTTTTTTCGAAAACCTTGTTCAGTGAGCTCGTACCTTTTGAGAAGTGCTTCCTTTAGGACGTCGTACTTAAACACATCGTCCCTAGGAAGTCGCGAGTATACATCCAGTGCTTTACCTTTTAATAAAGCACTCAGATGCAGCGCCCAGTCATTTTGACTCCACTTCTGGTTTTCGGCATACCGCTCAAACCGATGAAGATAACTATCTATGTTATCTTTTTCATCGTCAAAGGGAGGTAATTTGGGGCCCCTTAATTTGCTAAAGGCAGAATCGTGTTCTCTTCCAGATGTCGCTAACTCTACCTTACGCTCATGATCCCGTTGTTTTGATTTTTCATCTAACTCTATTCGCTTTTGCTCCGCTTCCATTTCCCATCCTATCCTATCCTTTTCCGCCTGCTTCTCTAATTCTATCTTTTCCCTCTCGGCCTGCTGCTCTAATTCTATCTTTTCCCTTTGGGCCTGCTTTTCTAATTCTATCTTTTCCTTCTCAATTGCCCATTTCCTATCATCGGATTCCCTTTCTAATTCCCGTTTCCTCTCTTCGGCCTCCCCCTTTTCCTTTTCTAATTCCCTATGTAATTCCCTTTTCCTTTCTTCGGCTTCCCTTTCTAATTCCCTTGCTCTTACCCTTTCGTCCCTTTCCCGGGCTTGTTCTTCTTGAATAAATTTCCTTAAGCTTTCACCTTCATATCCAAATTCTTTGCCTAAGGCAACCAAGTCCTTAAGGGATGACATGACAATTGTAATATGAATATAGATATATAACCAAACCAATACTTTAAACACGTTTATACTGGACTCACGGACCTAGGTAAACTAGACAAAAATAAACTCCAACTAGAGTATTATCTTAACAGAAGGTCACGCTCAAATATAAACATTAAATGTATACCTTCACAAAAATGATTGACAGTTCACCTAATCCAACGATCCCACTTCTGACACCATTGTAACAGAATTGTTACCGAGAGGAGGGTGGATTAAATGAACAATACAAACACAATTTGTGAAAGAAAATATAAATTTATGTAATAAATTATAAATGAAAAAATACAGATGTAACAACACAATAATTCATGCACTCAACCCACAATTACACTCACAACCATTCACAATACATGAACAAATTAAATAACAATACAAAAGGAATCTCAGATGTAAAGGGATCTCTTGGATTATACACAGATCCAAGAATCCTTTACGAAAGTTAAATAAATGCAAGTATGATTTACGAAAAAAATAAACACAAACGACAAACTATCTATCGCACGATGGATTGCGATAACTAGCACGATCATATACTTGTATTCAATCAAGTTGCTAGCTTTTATTGATATCTATGTGATCACTTGAAATATTATTGCGATCTGACATAAGCATGCAAATACAACAATGTATTAAATTATATCACAATTTCAATACACCTATGTGTCTCCCCTGTATAACCGCACGATTCAGCAACAGTTGAATCGTCTCCCAGTTTCCCCGAGAACCGAGGGTTGACCAATACTATTATCGGACGTTTCCCTACACGGATCCACCACAGTTATACGTTCAGACAGCATACAACATCTACCCGAACCAACGGTTCCTCACTCCCCTAGATGTCAACCCGGACGTTTTACAACTCTAAGACAGCTCCGACACTCGGACTTCTAGCTTTCCGGATATTTACATGTTACACAGATGTTGACGAACAGACAGTTCGACACACAGACAGATACTTCAATTCCGTTTGCACAAATTAACGGCACAAGCACATTCAGATATTTATACAGAGATGTTCCAGAACAAACAATAGATGTCCCACAACAAATCAAACGATTTCAAAGACGTTTATCAAAAGATGGTATCAGATGTGTTTAACAGCTACGGTATCAACGATGTTATTAGCAGCTACGGTATCAACGATGTTATTAGCAGCTACGGTACCAGAAACAATGTAACAACTATGTTAGCAGCTACGGTATCAGAGACGGTATCAACGATGTTATTAGATGCGCTATCAGTGATGAACTTCTACGGTATCAACGACGGAATCAGCTGGAATCAGACTGAATCAACGACGGAATCAGCTGGAATCAGACTGAATCAGACTGAATTAGCTATAATAAACAAAACCAGACTAATAATAGTTGTCTCAAAAATAATCTAAGCCATAGATTACGATATTGTATTTAAAGTCTAAAAGTGACTAGTAATTCCAAATATTCCACGTTTAATTGCAATAAAAGCATCATTATACGAAATGATAATCTGAATAAAATTCACAATAAAACGAAATGTAAATTTAACACTCACCCCTTTGGCTGGAGATTTGCAAGACGAGGTTATCTATCCTTCGATTAGATATTTTAGATCCCGTAAAAAATTACGATAAATAGTTCGCCTTATATACTCTCAATAGGTGAACATAAATCACATCGAGCTTGCAGTGCACCACGTAAAACGAGTATTTCGGATTTCATGTAAATTACAAATTGGCACATGCAAATCGTTACACGCCACTTAATCACCCCAGGTAATGCGTGTACGACGAAATCAAGAAAATGGTGAGTTTCGTTTGCAATTCAAGAACAGAAATCAGTTCAATTTTCGCCTAATTCTGTGACAGGATTATTGGCATCAATTTTGCAAATCCGTTTATAAATGGAAATACATGATACAGATCTCGAGGAAGCTATGAATTGGAGAGTTTTTATGAACAGAGAGCAAGCTGCTGGATTTATTTCAACACTTGATAATCATCGCGCTATTGTGAACAGGCAAACAATTCATAATTTTCGAAATAAAGCATTTAACCAGAATAAAAATATATGCATGGACGACGAGCTGTTAGTTCTAATATTAAATTACAATAGTAATTCTGTATTAACATACAACTCTGAGTTACAGGATTGAACAGTGTATTGAAAGGCATTGCTGTGCGAATAGGGGAAGTACGTGATGTTGTTCATCCTTTCGCAAAGTTCATTTCGCACTGTGTGTTTCTGTGTATACATTTGCCTTTTGCATAACATGATCTAAGTTAAATGCTAATGATTAAGACATATAAAGCTAATAAAAAATCGTTTCAGCTCATTGAGACACGGCTGGTTTCAACAACCCGTCCTCACTCCCACCACTAATTAAATACATGGGGAAGTAGGAATCACAAATATATGCGATTTTTTGTTTGTGTTGCAACTGAGCGACATTCGCCATAAACTCTTATCCCCATCGTGAAGACATTATCAACCTTCTGAAATCTTCATCGCAGAGAAATAAATAAACTAAATACAATGATCTGTCTTAAATTAGTACTAATGGCGTTTTGGTGACACGTCCAGTCGATGTTACTATTAATTGTGACATTTGACTCCCAACCATTTCTTCCTAGAGGTTTGCATCCATTTCTTCTTAGAGGGTTGCATTCATTTCTTCTTAGAGGGTTGCGTCAATTTCGTCTTAGAGGGTTGCATCCATTTCTTCTTGGAGGGTTGCATCCATCGCTTCTTAGAGGGTTGCATTCATTTGTTTTTAGAGGGTTGCATCCATTTCTTCTTCGATGATTCCATCCATTTCTTCTTAGAGGGTTGCATTCATTTCTTCTTAGAGGGTTGCATCCATTTCTTCTTCGATGATTCCATCCATTTCTTCCTAGAGTGTAGCATCCATTTATTCTTAGATTGTTGAATCCATTTCTTCTTACAGGGTTGCATGCATTCCTTCTTAGAGGGCTGCATCCTTTACGTTTTCGATGGTTCCATCTATTTCTTCTTAGAGGGTGGCATCCATTTCTTCTTAAAGGGTTGCATCCTTTTCTTCTTCGATGGTTCCATCAATTTCTTTTTAGAGGGTTGCATCCATTTCTTCTTAAAGGGTTGCATCCATTTCTCATTCGATGGTTCCATCAATTTGTTCTTAGAGGGTTGCATCCATTTCTTCTTAGAGGGTTGCATTCATTTTTTCCTCGATGGTTCCATCCATTTCGTCTTAGACGGTTGCAGTCATCACTTCTTAGAGGGTTGCATCCATTTCTTCTTCGATGGTTCGTTCAATTTCTTCTTAAAGGGTTGCATCCATTTCTTCTTCGATGGTTCCATCAATTTCTTCTTAGAGGGTTGCATCCATTTCTTCTTAAAGGGTTGCATCCATTTCTTCTTCGATAGTTCCATCAATTTCTTCTTAGAGGGTTACATCCATTTCTTCTTCGATGGTTCCATCAATTTCTTCTTAGAGGGTTGCATCCATTTCTTCTTAAAGGGTTGCATCCATTTCTTCTTCGATGGTTCCATCAATTTCTTCTTAGAGGATTACATCCATTTCTTCTTCGATGGTTCCATCCGTTTCTTCTTAGAGGGTTGCATCCATTTCTTCTTAGAGGGTTGCATCCATTTCTTCTTAGAGGGTTGCATCCATTACATCTTCGAAGGTTCCATTAATTTCTTCTTAGAGGGTTGCATCCATTTCTTCTTTGATGGTTCCATCAATTTCTTTTTAGAGTTTTGCATCCATTTCTTCTTAAAGGGTTGCATCAATTTCTTTTTAAAAGGTTGCATCCATTTATTCTTAAAGGTTGCATCCATTTCGTCTTCGATGGTTCCATCAATTTCTTCGTAGAGGGTTGCATCCATTTCTTCTTTGAGGGTTGCATCCATTTCTTCTAAGAGGGTTGCATCCATTTCATCTTCGATGGTTCCATTAATTTCTTCTTAGAGGATTGCATCCATTTCTTCTTAAATGGTTGCATCCATTTCTTCTTAAAGGGTTGCATCAATTTCTTTTTAGAGGGTTGCATCCATTTCTTCTTAAATGTTGCATCCATTTCGTCTTCGATGGTTGCATCAATTTCTTCTTTGACGCTTGCATCCAGGATCCTTATCCTTCGTCAGCATTATCTACACATTGTACTGAAATACCAAACCAGAAACGACCACTTTCCCTCATTGGCGAATATGGAATTCACATTACAAGGAAATTGTAACAGGCAAACGGACGAATGAATGGATGGACGCATGGACTAAGTGATAGATACAAATGACCAACCACGATATATTCAAAGTGATATATAAACAAGAACACAAACTCAAAGTAATTGGAATAGAAGCTTGACTCCAACGCATCAAAAGCACCATGTCAACTTGTATATGCTTGTAATATAACATACTTCTAGAATTTACCTGATGAATCAGTTACTTTTGGAAATAATTGCCGAGACGAGCTTTATGTTACCAGAAACATTAAGTGACATTTAAAATATATTATAGATCACAGTCAACCTAATTACATGAATACGAGTCAAAGTTAGTTGAGTGATAATATTTATCAAAGGCATCCTCTGGCAGCCGATCGTGACTGCCCTTAACGGTATCAAGTTACTGGCACTGAATTATGAATTGCACGCTCCGAGCAAGTTCACGCAGACATTAAGCAGCTTTCTTATCTACTCATATGTAACACGATGATTACGTCATATAACTCAGCATACAAAGAACAAGATTAAAAATGAAATGTGCATGTATCGTAACGTTGAAACCTATCGTATTCATTGGATTTAACGACTATTCTAAGTTAATCGATGGAACGAATATTTAATGCAAGATGGAAATGAAATTTAAATCTCGCGAGGATACAACGTGACTACTGGAGACAATGAGAAATCGAACATGATGATGCAGATGTAGTAGCAATATTAGTCTGAGTGAAAGTTATCTTCGTTTTTCAGTTCGGGATTATAAAGAGGAGCAAGAGTAGTAAACAATCAAAAACACTTAAGGAAATTATTTAACAGCAGCCGATGTTATTTGGAGAACGGGAAATTTAATTTATCAGTACTACCCTGTACAGCAGAAGATATGAACACAAGCACCAGCAACATAGAAATGAATCACTATAACGTTCTGATGCAGAACCTAAATAACGCATAGGTCATTGAAAACATAGGAGGTATTGTGTTTATCGGTCTTCTGATGATTGTGGGAATTCCTGGCAATACAGTTACTCTCTATGTGTACTTAAAAAAATACAAGCCATCTACCCACAGGATCTTTATCGTGTGTCTGGCAATTGTTGACCTCGCCACATGCAGTGTGACGGCACCATTTTTTATTATGGTTTTGAGACATCCCATCACATTCCCAGACGGCGATATATGCAAACTGTTTCATTTCGTGACCTACGCCCTATGTTTGGGGTCTGTATTTATTTTAATTACAATTGCAGTAGACAGATATCGTAAAATCTGTATCCCGCATGGCATACAATTTTCAGAGAAAATGTCTCAATATATATTCATGTTAGACCTAGTCGTAGCGTGTTGCTTTTCATGGCCTGCCATTGTTATGTATGGGAACAAAAGCTATCGAGATGCAAGCAACCGGACATTCGGCACTGAATGTACAATTACCGACAACTATGTGGATACAAACTACCCAACATATTTCAACTTTGTTTTGCTTTTTGTTGTGATTGCATCATTCATCAGTCTAACTATCATCTACATTGTAATCGGAAGAAAAATTATGCGTATGAAGTCAAGGTGGTCCAAGAGTAATCAAGAGCCAAAGATTTTCTTAGATGAATCGGTAAGAACACAAACAAATGGATTTTCTTGTTCCAAACATTTGTGAGGACTTCAAGCATCACAAACTACAAAGGAGGAGAGTGGTGTTATGTCTTTTACCCTGTATACGGACAACAGAGGCGATGTTTACGATGGCAACATAAATGCAAAATCTAGATCAGATAAGCAAACTATCCATAAACAAAAACGCAGGAAACAACGCAGAAAAACTAATACAATACAATGAACTTTGTGTACTATTACAGTAGTGTTTGTCCGTAGCTTTCTGCCACATTTGGCTCTTTGCCTTACATCATTCTTAAACAAAAACTTCCTGAAAAACCTTCCATTTTCTGGGATTGCGGCATACCAGACATTCAGATGGAGCTTCTTTATCAACAGTATCGCAAATCCAATCATTTATGGATCCCATGACAGAAAGTTCTCTCGAGAAATAAGAAAACTATATTGGGTCTTTCTCAAAACATTTCTTAAAAAGAAAATAATAATGATAAGAAACAAAATAACATTCTTCACTGGAGCGTAAAATATATATTTGCAATTGCACATTTGTATTATGACCATACAAAGAAGAACCCAATACAAAAATAACAGAAACAAATGAAAATGTTTAATCTTTCGCACGAAAGAAGCTTTTACAGGTAAAAGTACATTTCTTTCCATAGTTTAAAAGGAGATAATGTTTAGTGATACGCTCATTCTCTATCCATCTGACAATATGTCATAACTGCCACAGCGTTTTAATAACTTTCTGCATTCTGCTCTATGATCTTCACAATCTAAAACCTCGACAAATATGAGGGTTTATTCTCTTTTTCTGGTTTTCTTTTCACAAACATATTTCGCGACAGCTTTACTGAGCTATGACATTTCACAAACGCAAAGATCTGTCAGAAAAGGGAAAGTGTTTCAATAGTTAATTCAGTAGCTATTGCATCCGTAGGTCAAAACCTTCATCTGTCTCAAAGTATGATACAACTTGATTTTATACCAATAACAATCGTTTAGAAGAATCGGACTTCTCATTTAATTCACGTGTTCCATTTTTTGTCCTAAACTTCGCCCCCACTTGAATCAATGTACTAGACAATCAGCGATATGGCGACTAAAGACTTATCAGACTGTTATTGAATTTAATCAAAACCTATTCTTCCAGTCAGCTATGCAATATAGAAAATCACCTAGTCTGCCAATGTGGCTTCCCAAATTTTTTAAAAACAAAACATTAAAATAACTCTCATTTTAAAAAATGGCTGAATTTGTCCAATGCCTCATTAATACAAAGTGGAATACCAGATCTGGATGAAATCTTGTAACAACGTAGTGCGATGTGCGAAAAGGAGAAGGAATGGCCCTGAAAAACAGATTTTTGTGAGAACGTGTAGACTACTTACGGTAAACGCCTCTGAAGTGTCTCTGATTTCAAATGTAAATGTCAAAGGCTTGTGAATTAGGATACTTATAAATCTTAAAGTCAAGGCTATTTCCTGTGCCCTTTATTGAATGGCAACCGATGCGTCTTTATGTATGGTTAGATATTATCGGACGTTTTGTTCAAATTGCATTATAACTTCCGCGACTCTGACAAATATGTTGAGTAAGAAATCTAAGTTTTCTTGAACTGACAGGTTTGAGTAATCAAATTAAAGGCGTTACCTAAACGCGCACAAGTTCTTACAGATGACATGTTCACAAATGTGTTGGTTAGAACATTATAAAGAAAACACAAAATGGTAGCATCCAACCTATCAAGAACCACTTATGTTAATTAACCAATGATAGCTTGACTGTTCCAAAAATAAAATATTGCATTAGACAAAACAAAGGAAAAGATCATCATCTTGGCCTTCTCAAGTCTTCATGTTGGATGTATATATATATATATATATATATATATATATATATATATATATATATATATATATGTATATATATATATATATATATATATATATATATATATATATATGTGTGTGTGTGTGTGTGTGTGTGTGTAATAAATAATTCTTGTATAAATCTTTTTTCTTCTTACTCTTTGTCCGTGATTGTGAATTGTGTACATAATGTCTTGCTGTATTTTGTCACGATTTTAAGAAGTAAACATGATGTTTACTTATAGTTGAGTACCTGCTCTTGTTTACAAGTTATATGGATTTTATTGCGCCTCAGTTGAAGAGAATTTATTTATAGTATTATGTGTATTTAAGAAAACTGTTTGTTTCTTAGTTTGTTTATTTTCTCGTTACTTGATATTGTAATACAACATTGAATGTTGGACTTAAACGTGTCCAAAATTGGGTTCGTATTGGTTGACTCAGACTCACCTTTTCAAATTGTATTCTGTGTAAACAAGCATGCTTCAAAATATTTATTATCATTAATAGAAGTTCATATCTTTATTATTTTCTATGTCCAGGTTTTTCAATTAGTGTATTTTACATAATATATGTATAGTTTTAATTTTATAAACATTAGTGTCATACTATAAACGTATTTACCATTGGGTAATATTTTTTGTAGAAAATGCTAATTGTGACGTGACGTCAAGTAGAGAACTATAAAATCATTTTTGTTTGTTTGATTAAGATCTTTAACGTAGCTTTAAGATTGCTATGATGTCTGCAGTGAGGCAGTTTGTAGTAATGTCTAGCATTGGGGCATCATGCCGTAGACATGTAACATGATGTCCCACCCAATCACATTATCCTGAAATCAGGCAGACCAGTCTTACACTAACCTATTAATGCTGAGCGCCAAGCGAGGCAGCAGTTAGTACCATATTTCTAAGTCTTTGGTAAGTAGGGGATCGAACCCACGACATCTCGCTCCCACGGCGGACGCTCTAACCACTAGGTTAACAGAGCGGTTATATATATATATATATATATATATATATATATATATATATATATATATATATATATATATATATATATATATATAAATATAATCTTGTAAAGAGGCGGATATTTACATTTGTGTTATATGACCTAGCACTGTTTAGTTGTGTTATATGTTGTGTCCAGTATTTCATTTTAGGGATGCAAAAATGTATTTCTTTCTTTTCTAGAATTCAAATGATTATTTGTTGCTGGAAATATAAAAGTGCTTAGATGCAATTCATAAACAGAGACATTCGGTGGACTTTATAGTGAATTCAAACCTAGAATTATATTACCGTCATCAAGAAAAAAACTATTGACACTTCAACACTCGGTAGGCTGCCTCAAACAACTCGTCGCCTTCAGTTTTTCGGATTTATTCTAGCCTTCTACAGAATATTGTTCAGGACATTAAATTATTTGTGTCTGCAATTCTTAGCTTATATTGGAATTTAAGAAGCAATACCGTAAGTTTCTTTTTTATGTATCACTTTGTAATATGGGGAAATAACTTATATGTTGAATTTTACAAAGCTTGTTGCCCTTCATTCTTTTCGGTTACCAACTTTTAGATCATACACTACAGAAAGGTTTGAAAATTAATTTATTCCTGTGTTATGATCAGTCTTAATAGGTTTCTTCAGATATAATTTAAGAAAAATTATTTTTAGCAATTATATATTGGAATTATAATTTGCTCAATGTTTCTTGGATAGACTAAATTGGGACTCTTCCTGATATCACGCTCAAACACAATGTGTTAGTATAATTAAGGTTCATCATCTATTCGGGATTTTAATACGTCGACACATTCAATATTCTTTATACATCAGGACATTCTATACTATTGCAATTAATTCAGAATATTCCATACTTTAAACTTGCTATAAGATTTTGAGGATTTTTGGGGTATTGTATTTATAGTAAGTTTCTTTGAATGTTCACTTTGTATTCGAGACAAATAAATTGTTTGCTGAATTGTGCTTAAATTATTTTTCTTCTTATTGTCTGCTAATTAATTTTAGACGTAGAGTCGTAATAATACACATATTGGTTGCCACTTTATAGTTTGGAGCTGGTATAATCTTAATGATTGAAATCAGATGTTAGTATATCAAGTGTTAAATAGACTTAAATATTATTTTGATTTTCTGTCACATGTTAACAACTGGAGTCATATATGAAGTAAAAGTCGCCATACACACAATACACTATTGTATAAGTAAAGATACATCCTTTCAGTATTCAAAAGGGATAAAAAAAATGTTAAATGTTATTTTTATTTTTTTATTTATATTACAAAATAATGGGATTATTAAAAGGGATGTTGCGATATTATCCATTTGACCATTCGTATGTCAATTATCCACGAAAACATCTGGTTGAAATGCCTGATAGGTTATGGTTAAGTCCATTTCACGATGACCATCTGTGAGGGAGATATTATCATTGATTGTTGCACCCGGAATCCCTGACAAGGGCCCAAGGTCACATTTTCAAATAAGTTATGACTTCACTTTAAACTTGTAGCAATACTAGAAACATTCATGAAAGTTATCTTATGTCCCCTTAGTACTTTTGCCCCATTAGTAATTTTCAGTATTGAGGGTTTGTTTTCAAAATATACAATGATAAACATGGAGATTTCCAATGGCAAGCCATAACATATTTTTTTAAAAGAGTAAATTCATTGTCATAAGTCGTCATGATTTTGCCCGAACGTTATTTTAGCAAACAAGCTATGATCTGCTAAGACCGTTCGGCACTTTCAAAGATTCAAATGGAAAGCGTCCACAACGGAAGAAAACCAGACAGAAATATGAGATAAGACCGTTGACAAAGAGTCTGACAGCCAAATCCTCAACAAAGACAGTGAATTCGATATAAATTCAGCATCATTTGGATAGATGTCGAACTTATTTTGACGCAAGTTAATTATGGAGCAGAATCTCGTCGTTATATAAAAAGCTAAAGCACAATAATAGGTCAGTAGTTTTCCTTTATTAAACATTCAAACTTATCAGCAAGTATAGGAATTTCCAAGTGGACTCGCATTGAAATCAGCATGTTTATCTCGATTGATAATCACCTGAATTTGTATTATATAATCTTACACAAATATTCGCTATATAGTATATTGTTTACATTTAGTCATTAAGAACAACCACCAATTAATACAAATTAAGAATGCATGTGAAACTGCAGACAAATTAAACTGCATGCTCTCGATATGAAAATGTCAATGGACACCATGATATAACTCATTTAACACGCACATTATTCATCAAGACTGGAAGATATACATCCGAATGTTCGACACATTTTTTCGTTTTATCGTATCCATAAATTGAGTGGTACAACATATTATACAGAATATATTCATATTCATTCAAAATGTATTGTATATGTCATGAGCTATTCGTTAAATAATAGTGTATTTATCTGGAGAAACGAATTTTAAACTTCATGTACTTTGTTCTAAGACATGAATGCTTGCAAAATGAAAACTATTACAAATTTTTATAAAATTGTATCAGTTTTGTGCATCTATTACAAAATGAATTTTATTGATTGAATTTTCAAAAATCATTATGTCTAATCTCATTTTATTTTGTTTATTTACATAGCAAAGAAACGAAGGAAAAGAACAACTGGAAAGATTTAGAATGTTGTGAAGAACAAAAACGCAAAATAATTAACTTTCAAATTATCATAAGACTGAGAGCTTTAATTGGACCATATATTGCAGACATTGCTGGCGAAAAGATAACTATTGTGTAACGGAAAATGCAATCGGAATGATGGACGAGACGAAATTAATAAGATATAAAACAGATTTTTGTCAAAGCAAGAGCTGAGATCAAATGTCTAAATTATGTTCACGTATTGTAATACACACTGCGATGCCATTGATAAGTGAATTTCGCTTTTTTTTAAAATCGATAACTTTGACAGTTTACAGAAAAATGTGTCTAACACTAATAATGATTCTGAGGTATACAGGAAGATACGTATAGTCCATAAAAGATTCGTACAAGTGTCTATCTAGTCCATGAAAAAAATCATACAAGTGTATGTTCTATGAAAGAATCATACAAGTTTTTAATCCATCAAAGAATGATACAAGTATAAAATCCATGAAAAAATCATACAAGTGTCTAATCCAGAGGTGGCCAGACCTGTAGTAACTGAGAGCCATTTTTGAATATTTTTTAATTGTTGAGAGCCGCATTGAAGCACTATGGGTCACAACCCCAGTCGCAATGAAAAATTATTTTTGTGATTTTGTTTTCAAAATTATTTTTTATTCTAATTTAATGATTTTAAAGATTTCAGTTGTTGTAACCATAACCGTATATTGAAGAAATATATGCGTTACACAATTATCAAATATTTCAATATGTAAAATTTATGAATAAAACACACTGCATACAAGACTCATAATTATAGTGAACATTAATTGTTATGTTTCTGCTGAGAAGCCTTTGAACTAGCAAGTTTCTTTAAATCTTGTTGGTATCATCGCCAAACCTTGATCTTCCTGTAACTCCAACAGTTCCATTTCTGCAGCAGAAGTTTCCATAACAATGTTCTTGGGAAGCTGGAAACCATCTTTGATTACGTCTATCATGAATGAATTTATGAGAAAAGCGGAACAGGATTTTAGTTGGAAATCTTCAGTTATCCTTGTAACCTATCTCTATATGCCCCAAACTTTCTAAGTTGAATTCCACCATCAGAGTATAAGCTAACTCTATTCTAAAGACGAGGAAAGTGCTTAAACTCCCTTGATAGGATATCTTTTTGAAGAATCTGTATTTGTTTCTGAAATCTTAAAACAGTCTGTATAAGATCTGAAATAAGCTTATCTTTTCCTTGCAACGACAGGTTCAGATTTTGTAGATGCTGCATAATGTCAGTTAAAAACATCAAACCTTCCATCCAATCTTCGTCTGCCAGATGTGGATAAGACTTGTCAATTTCTGAAAGGAAACCAGCAATGGGTTCAAGCAAGTCTACAAATCTGTTTAAAACATTGCTGGTAGACAACCACCTAACAACACAGAGGAATGAAATGTCATCTGGATTGTCTTATCTAGTTCAGCAATGAATTTTCTGAACTGCTGGTGATTTGTTCCACTTGAACAAATGAAATTCACAATTTGTAGAACCGTTGTCATTACACTTTCGAATTTAAAATATTTGGCTGCAATATTTTCTCTGTGAATGATGCAGTGTACAGGTAGAATATCCGGATATTTTGTATCATTCGTTAAAAGCCCCATCAGACCTACATTTTTACCACGCATTGACGGTGTTCCATCTGTTGCCACACTTACAAGTTTATTTAGTGGTACACCAGCATCCATCAGTGTTTTATCAAGTGCATTCTTGACATCGATACCACGAGTTGTATCTTTCAGTGCCACTAAGTTTAGCAGCTCTGCGGCAATTGCGGCATATCTTGAATATATGTTGATTCACCAAAAGCCAAACTGAATGCTACATAGTTCTTTAAATACGTCTCTTCTGTGGTATAGCGTGACAATGGAATGTGTGTTATCAGTCGCCGAAGCTTGGAATTATTTGGATCAAACATTGAAATTACTTCCTCGATATTCTTCTTAATAATGTCCCCATCAGAATAAGGTCGTTTAGCACGAGCAATATTCCAAGCAATGGCATAACTTGCCTCAGTTGAAGTGACACCTTCTTTGCCGAAAGCTAAAAGTAGTGTATGCTGCTGACACATTCCAGATTTTTACGCAGCAAGGTTGCTTTTTCTTAATTCAGATTGCAGTGGATACCGCGATGCAAACTCTTCGTGACTTATTTTTCATAGTGTCGCTTCAAATTGCTAGCTTTGTAGTTTGCGAGCGGTGTTTGGCAGATGAGGCAAATTGGCTTACAGTCTTTATCGATAAATGCAAAGTCTTCTTCTCATTCTAGTAGAAAACTTCTATTTTCTTCATTATATTTTCGTTTCTAACAACTTGTTGCCATGTTTACTTGAGGTAAATTTTTAAATAACAAGTTTTAGTAACTTTAGTAGTATTTTAAAGAAAAAAACAGTAGTGTTCGCGACATGCGGACTTTTACTGTAACCGGAACCAGAAATTTAACAGTTTACATCACCAACCAATCAGAGTCACCAATCGCCCCCTTCAAATTTTAAAATTTAAATCAAGCCCAAATTATTTTCAACCCGTTTTTTTGGTCAAGAATTTTTTTACCTTCATATATATTTATATTTTATATTTTTATATTGTATATTTCAAACAAAGAATTTTATTTTCATATATTTTTTGCGAGCCGCAATTTGAACACAGAAGATGCGCATGCGGCTCCCGAGCCGCGGTTTGGCCACTGTTGGGCTAATCCATGAAAGAATCATACAAGTGTCTAATCCTTGAAAGAATCATACAAGTGTATACTCCATGAAAAAATCATACTAGTGTATGTTCTATGAAATAATCATACAAGTGTTTAATCCATGAAAGAATCTACAGGTATCAAATCCATGAAAGAATCATGCAAGTTTTTAATCCATGAAGGAATTATACAAATGTCTAATCCATGAAAGAATCATACAAGTTTTTAATCCAAGAAGGAATTATACAAATGTCTAATCCACGAAAGAATCATACAAGTGTCTAATCCATGAAAAAATCGTACAAGTGTTTAGTCCATGAAAGCATCATACAAGTGTGATGGAATCCAAATCCACTTCAAAAGTGTCATCTGATATTTTGAAATGATTTCTTTCCACTCCTCTGAATATTTCATCTGTTCAAGTTTTTAAGACCCGTTATGCTAGCTATTGCTTTCTATCTGATAATTGACCAAGATTGTATCCTTACCGTGTTACATCAAAATCTCGTTTTCAGCATCCCAGCGCTCTGTGACGTGAACGTCGTTCTTGTGAATTTTATGTTAAGGGAGCATTTCATTATTTGATTCATCACATATTGTTATGCATGTTTAGTTTGCTTAGCTTGCTAGTTTGATTTGATTTATTACATGCTTTTTAATTGTGACATTGTATGTTCGACCTAGCCCTGTCCAAAAGTGAGTTCATTTCTGCTTGACCAAATTGACTCTTTTATTGTATTCCATGAAAAACACCTAATTCATGACTAACTAATTCTCTGTGTGTATGGTTTTAAAATGAACATCATCATTAATTGAAGTAAATCTTTATTTTTGGTCTGTTTTGGATTTCCATTGTGAATTGTGCATAATACATGTTGTTTTGTAAACATCCGGACGATTCTAGAAGGCTTTTTTACATTAGGTAATGATTTCCTTTAGAAAATGCTCATTATGACCTGGGGTCAAGTAGAGAACTATATATAGTGTAAATAAGAGGATTGTGTCAGTTGATTTAGGATCTAGCACATGAAATTGTATATAATGTTGTGTCCAGTTTGACAATTTAATTTCTTCAAATTACTGAATTCAAGTGATTATTTTACCGGGACATACAAACTTAACCTGATAAAATTATTCGATAGAAATTCACTTGAAATTATAGAGTATTTAAACCTAGAAATATATTTATGTGATTCATCAAAATTGTTTTCACATCAATACACTAGGAGCTATAACATGAACGTAATCGTCTTCAGTTTTTGGACTTATGCTGGACATTAACTGAATTGTATTCAGGACCTTCAATTACAAGGACTTTTGTCTGTTATTTATGCAATATTTTAGATTTATTTCGCAATACCGTAAGTTATTTTTTCTAATTTTCACTTTGGAATCTTGGGAAATAAATTGTTTTCTAAATTGTACAAAGCTTGATGTCTTTCACTCGTTTCCTTTACTGATTTTAATAACATTAACTCGCAACAGAAACTTCAGGGGCTCGTTTTGGATATAAATTTCGCTAAAATATTGCAAAACGTTTTCTTAGAACTTATAATACACTTTATTTTGGAATTTTCTGAGTCCAAGATATTTTATCACATACGTTCTAAAGGCGAGAACTTTGTTTTGAATCCTACCCAGGAATGGTTAGGCATTTTGAAAATGGAATCAAACTTTAAAAGAAAGTTTGAATTAGAGTTAAGACATTTTCATTTTCAGGTGGAAATTATGTATACTTTCTTGATTCTTGTTTTCGTCTACCAGTTTCATCTGGATAAAACACTACAAGGTATAGCTGCTCTCTGCCAAGGTAAGACCTTTAGCTATTGGGCTTTCAATCAATACTGCTAATATTGCCATTGATTACATGCTTATTAATTTCGTACACACGATATTAATAGACGATTCTTCGTTATTTTCAAAAACTAGGAATGCAATCCTGACATTTTCTAAATTCGTGTCAGCATATTTTCCAACGATGCTGTAACAGCGTTATCTTCGAGACTTCTTGGTTAAATGTGGAAAGAGTCACGAAACATGATATAGCGTCAATAAGCGTTCAAGATGAAATGAGTAACATTCTCAGTGACTGGTCTGTTTCGTCAAATTATGATAATGTACCCAACCTTGCTACACATAACTGTCAAGACATGTCCTCGGCTGAAACTGTAACATTTTAACTTCCAGCAGCCTTGAGTCTCATAGAAACATATAAGCTTTCATAGTCAGTCATTCATATATTACAACGTGCCAATAAACTACTGACCGTGTTTCTCATAATTTTCGTAAACTCTGTTCAGGATGCTGACTGATTATTTTGTGTCTTTTTTTTAATATGTGCAGCAAGTGGTGAATTATCCAAACCTATCAGAAAGGAGGCGTGGTGACTTGCCAGTAAGTGTGCTGGACCTGTAACCAAAACGGTTCCAATCCTACAATTGCATTAGTCTGTGTCGGCTACGTCATGTATCCTCCGGAAAGACAATTTACTTCAATTGCATCAACACTTAATAACCTATTTATTTTCAGTAAAAAGAGACTATACAATTTTGAAAATTGTTTGATTCTCGCTTTATTCTAAACAATGCTACATATAGTCTGAATATCGTAAGTTGCGCTTTTGTTTCCAAAAATGTACCCGAAAACGTTTTTTCTCGAAACTTACATTTTTATTCAAAATCGAGGTGCATTCCAACAACTAAAATTGTAACCACTTTTTGACCTGAATTTGCTTTAGCCAAATGTTTGTAACTTTTTATAATAATCTGAGATGACTGTACTTCTATTCCTCAAAGTTAATTCATATAATTTCCCATTCAAAGTAAACAAGCAAACCTATTTAACCTTAATGAAAATGAAACTAGAATACATATCCACGATAAGAAACACTCTTATGCGACTCTTCAGTTTTAAATATTTCTATTTAGTCCGATTTCAATTAAGTTACATTCCACATAAATATCAATAACAAAATGTCTGGACCTGTTATTCTTTATTTACTGTGTTAAATTTTAAAGGTATCAGACAATGGATAAAGAACTAAATTAAAGTCACCGCCAACAATTGCATAAGCATTGGTATAGTTATTAATACCTTGTCTGAGTTGTACCTAAAATCTTGGAATATCTAAGTTAGGACCTTGCGTATTAACAAGGGTGGTTCTGCAATTTTGTGGCGATAACTAAAGAAGACATTTATTATCATTTCTGTACAATGAATTCAATAATATTGTTATTATTTGCTTCATGGTTTATCACCATTTTTCAGCACAATATAGGCTATACATCGCAGCCAGTATTATTGGTGGAGGAAGATAAATATAAACAGAATAAAGAGTAAGAGCATGATATAAATGGAAAGCACGAAAGCTGAACATAAGAAAAAGAGTAAAAAGAATAAATAAAACGGCAATTACTAGGAAAGGGAAATAAAAAGTTTAGCCACAGCTCATAAACATCACCAATAAAACAATGACACAAATTTGTCCACCGATAAGGTGAAAAGTCATAGCTACTCATTATAAGAATCGATGAACAGAACAGACACGTACAAGAGCAATCGAATGTTTTTGGAGGGTTGGGGCGGGTTGTTCCATTCGCTTATTGAAGAAGAGAATGCAGGATTAAATAGTCATGGGTAGGTATTTATCAATGTGTAGTCATCTTCTTAATCAGTCATAAAGTGAATACAGACAAAATCTTCCTGATCGAACCTCTTATTCAGCTATATATCATAGAGTCAGCAGCAGTTCCAGTTAGTCCGACATCCTGATCTGAAGTTAGTTAGGTTGCTATGACTAATGATTATCCTGATCTGAAGTTACGTAGGCAGCTATGACTAATGTATTATCCTGATGTGAAGCTACGTAGGCAGCTATGACTAATGTATTATCCTGCAATAGTTGAGTCCCTTACCCCTATAATTCTCACATTATCTGAGTCCCTTACCCCTATGATTCTCACATTATGTGAGTCACTTATCCCTATGATTCTCACATTATCTGATTCCCTTATCCGTATGATTCTCACATTATCTGATTCCCTTATCCCTATGATTATTACATTATCGGAATTCTTACCCCTACGTTCTAACATTATCTGAGTCCCTTACCCCTATTATTCTCACATTTATGTGAGTCTCTTATCCCTATAATTCTCACATTATGTGAGTCATTTATCCCTATGATTCTCACATTATCTGATTCCCTTATCCCAATGATTCTCACATTCTCGGAATTCTTACCGCTACGATACTCACATTATGTTAGTCCCTTACCCCTATGATTCTCACATTTATGTGAGTATCTTATCCCTATAATTCTCACATTATCTGAGTCCCTTATCCCTGTCATTCTCAAATTATCTGATTCCCTTATCCCTTTGATTATCACATTATCTGATTCCTTACCCCTATGATTCTCACATTGTCTGATTCCCTTATCCGTATGATTCTCACATTATCGGAATTCTTACCCCTACGATTCTCACATTATCTGAGTCCCTTATCCGTTTGATTTTTACGTTGTTTTACTACAAAGCTCAAATATAAGCTCTAAAGTCTGAAATTTAATATCAAACTTACGTTTATAATTGCGCCCTCGAAATTTACGCACATCAGTAGGGAAATCAAATACGAGAAAATTCTGAAGTTTCAGAAAATTAATCAAACATGTTTTTTTTTCAAGCTATGGACCTGGTATCCACAAAAGTGGGTTCGAAAAGCTACCAATTTTGTAACAACATTTATATTTGAATCACATTATCCAACTTTTGTTCAGTCGACTTTTCTTGTTATTTATTTTAATTCAATGAGATTTACACCCAAAACAGATGAGAACACCTACTTCAGCATAATGAGAACAAAGCCGAAATATCCACGAAATGGAACCCACAACACAAGACGTATAATAAGTAGGTTGTGTAGATTCGGATGAATGCATTCCATTTTATATCAAGTACGTTGAGTAGATTCTGATGAATGCATTCCATTTTATATTAAGAAGGTTGATTAGATTTGGATGAATGCATTCCATTTTATCTTAAGTAGGTTGAGCAGACTCGGATGAATGCATTCCATTTCATATTAGGTAGGTTGAGTAGATTCGGATTAATGCATTCCATTTCATATTAAGTAGGTTCAGTTGGCTATCAATTCGATACGGAATCAAACACAAAATTTGTTCTCTGTGATATGTTTCAATGACAGACTCTAGTCCAACGTACCTATCCAGCCTCACCCATGTGTATACACCAGCTAGATCCTTACGCTCTTCTTCTGATAATCGTATACTCATTGTTCCCATGGTGAAAACAAAGTCATGTGGACAACGTTCGATTGCGCACCAGAGCCCGGCGACGTGGAACGAATTGCCCATTGGAATTAGACACAAAGACACAGTGGTCCCGTTCAAGAGTGCTTTTAAGACTCACCTGTTTCGACTGCAGGGACAAACTTAGCGACTTAATAATGTTCTGTATCTTATATGTTTTCAGCATGTTTTAATGTTTTTCAATTTCACTGTTTTCTAGTGTAGTCATATCATTATTGATGGTGTAAAACGCTTATTATTATTATTATTATTATTATTATTATTATTATTATTATTATTATTATTTATTAGAATCGGATGAATCCATTCCATTTCATATTAAATAGGTTGGGTAGATTCGGATTAATGCATTATATTTTATATTAAGTAGGTTGAGCCGATTTGGATGAATGCATTCCATTTCATATTCACTAGGTTGAGTAGATTCGGATGAATGCATTCCATTTCATATTCCGTAGGTTGAGCAGATTCGGATTAATACATTCCATTTTATATTAAGTAATCCATACAATAAATACCATCGTCATTTCGACTTGCATTACCTACAGCAATGGATTGTCTATAACAATGGCGTAACTATACAGATGATAATAAAAAGTCAGCGACAACTAAGTACATTAATGTACTACCCCAACCCCAAGCATTCGTAAGACCTACACGATTATGCCAGTTACAGAAGTCCATCATGTACTTATGGAGGAACAAAATGTACGTGCATTATTCTCCACGAACGATGGTTCACTGGAATTAGCTAACTGAAATTGAAATGAGAGATCGCATCCCTGATGCCATCAAATCCGGCATACAGCACGTACCACTTAAACAGAAGCCTTAATGAAAGTTTTTGTACAGTTAGATTGACTTATAAAAATATTTTGTTTATTATCCCCATAGGTGAAGTGTTATCTATGTTTTCAGGTGGTATATACTCATAATCATCGGGTACACGAACATGTAGTTCCCATCCTTTTTTCTGACAATACTGTTGGCGTAGACGAACGTTGCTTAGAACCTTTTCTGCGGATAGTTTAGCCCAAATTTTGTTGAAATATCTTCCGCTCTCTGTAAATTAATAAGATTATTTCTACTGATACCAGTAATTCCATGGTATGTAAGGTCTTTCTTCTTTTTACCTATGACATTAAATCCTTCCGAACACCCACTTTTTTAGTATTAAACCCTGTAAGAACGTAATTCCTGTTCGGAACATCCGTTATTGATCTGAAATTTTAAAAGACTGACGCTTGCGTTAAAGTGGCAGAATAACCCCAAATCATTCATTAGTTTCTAGTAACATAGTAATCCACGATAGGCGGTCTTAATGCGTAACTCTTGTCTTTGAGTGATGCTACCTTTCACGTATATGTCAGTAATTTAAAATTTCAGTTGGATAATTATGGAGATTACTGATGTATTTTAGTACTTCTGACTACAGGTCATTCACAATATAGTAGTAAGATCAGACATGAAGGGTACATTTTAGCACATTATCAAAACAAACTTTGTATATAAGGAGATAAATCCGCGACCAGACTGAGATTTATAAAGAACTTTTAAATCTTTTGGATTTATATAATACTTTATTAGAATTAGTTTGGATTCGCTTCATAATACTGTACGTTCCATTCACATTTTTAATTATAATATTGATAATAAATTGTTTTGGTGAATTTCTACAGAACCTGTTTGTTTTGCTTCTATATGTTACTTAGTTTGTAACCATCGAGTCATAACACTTACCTAACATGTAAGTCGTCTGCATACCTGGCGAAGATACATAGTCGAGAACATCAAATTCAAATATTTGGTAAAAATCAAATGTCTTCCTTGAGGAAAAAAACACATTAACCTTTCAACGATTGACATTAAAAACAATTCTCATCTTCTTTATCCCAAAGAACAAAACATAAATGATAAGTTCAGAACTGAGATGTAAAATATATGTTGTACGAAATCATTTTTCGTATATAAGTCAGTGACCTTAGTCACAAAACTTTTAATTCAATGACATGCACTAAAACAAAATCGATAACAAACGGACGCACGGGCGGACATGATAATATCATAATACGCTCACCCTTATGACTAGCGAATACAAACACAAACAAGAATTAACTTTCGTATATTCTTAAATCAGACAGGACTTAAGCGCACCACGTTTACCTCAGTACTACCTAGAAAGAATTGACTTTGCCTAAAGAGAAAATCATAGTGTACTTGGATAAATTATTATGTTAGTATGGACAATATATATATATATATATATATATATATATATATATATATATATATATATATATATATATATATATATATATATATCTGAGAACAAAGAATTTGTAATCTAAAGACGATCAAGATATATGACAACTCTGTAATGCCTCTTACATAATTCAAAATAATACAAATAGAAACTCCATATGTAAGAAAGAAAATACATATATAGTATTTGAGGAAACAAAATTATTTGTGTTGATGTGCTGTAAGGAACCAAGACAAGCATCTTCAGTCTGAATTAAAAGCTATAAAGTATTAAGATAATTATAAATATATACCAGACTGAATGAAAAGTGCACTTTCCCTTATGTAAGGTGTATATTTAAATTACCTATAATTAATCCTATATACCTTGAATACATTGCTTTCTTTAAGAGGAATCCGGAATACCTGTAGATAGATGAGGACCTCTCTAGTCATCAGAGGATATATATATATATATATATATATATATATATATATATATAGTGTATGACCAAATTGATTTTTTTCCAACATCAATCATGAACGGTGATCAAGCTTACCGTTTTTCTTGTACGTTTAAAAAACGATTATCCGCATTGATTTAAAAGCTTCAGTAAGTAAGATTCAAATTACATTGCAAAAAAACACACTCCCCACCGGAAGAACACAAGCTTCAACGAAGACACTTGACAACTATTGATTTGCAGCCTCTGTCACCGGAAACAGATCTCATAATTACTATTACTTAAGGTTTAGAATAAAGATACAGAACAAGAACATGCTTGAACCACATTTTTCAATCAATCAGAGTTTGGATTTGAGGGAGTTCAAAGAAGACATTTGTGGCAATTAATGTTAAACGCTTACTAGATTAAATGCAGCATAGCGATACAGAAGGAACATACTGATAATTACTTAATATTAAGAACACAGTAATTAATGACTAGTATACAAATAAACTGAAACGATGTCGTTCTCTTAATCGGCTTAATGCTAGGAATGTATAAAGATTTCATTTGATTTACCTGTTTGTTCTCCCAATAAACGGAAATTTGGCAGTAATACACAGTGTCTAAACCAATCATGTCATCGTTTTATACTAGAAAACTTTGTCGACATGAAACGCTCATATTGAAACTCTTGTAATGAAAACTATAATTAGGAAGTGAACGCAGAATCCGAAAATGATTTAGGCAAAATGCCAGCGTATTAGGATCTTGTGTAACCACCTCTAAAAGGCATCGAGCAAGGACATATATATTTCTGATCAGGCCCGGTACTAGGATGCGTGGGGCCCAAGACAGAATGCGGGGCCCCAAGGAAGCAAGCGATTAGCGTAGTCCCAAGCAAACAAATTGCATTATATAGTTGATTTCATGAAAGCGTGGGGCCTTTGGCGGTTGCCTCGTTCGCCTTGCCCTAGAGCCGGTCCTGTTTCTGATATGATCTTATGATTTACGAAGAATAGCGTAACCATCACGTTATAAGTGTGCTCCATGTTTCATAATCTCCTGAACAGAGAACATAAGTTTTGTGCAGAAACCACTTTCTTTCTTTCAGTCTTAGTGGTCTTGAACCTTATCAGTTTTACCCCCAAATAGATAAACCATTTTCATGCACCAGACGAAAGCCATCCATAACATAAGGCCAAGTTATGTGATGCAGAACCATGTCTTCGTTCAGTCATAGCTGCCTTGGCTTTTGTGCTCTTGACCCTGAAATCAACAGGAATAGTCAGCACTCCAAATGAAAGCCATCTGCAAAGTTTGGTCCAGGTCAAATGGCGTAGAACTAATACTATCGGTTATAGTGGCCTTGATCTTGGATCACAAGACGGATTGAGTAAGTCCTTACTCCAATTGCAACCTATCCACAAAGTCTGGTAACTATTGATAATGGAGACTTTACGTTAATTTCTTGAAACCTGTTTTCTTCTTTCAGTCAAAGTGACCATCACCTTTGACCTTCTGACCCCTTCCCCGGGTGAGTGATAACCTTTATTTCCCATGTGCAAAATAATCCACAAAGATGGGTAACCTAAGATCAAGAAAAACTGAATTGATTGTGCCGAATTAATTTTCATCTTTCAACCACAGCTTGCTTAATATTGGAGCCTAAAATCAATAGGTTTCTTCCTTACATAAAGTGTATGGTATCCATAAAGTATGTTAAACGTAGATGGTTAACACCAGTTATATGGTTAACACCAGTCATTTTGCGGAAACGAAATTAATAATAAACAAACGGTTATATGGATAATCATCGCAAATTAAGGCATATTAAAAGCTGTCGTTATCTGAAATGTGTTATTGTAAAAATGGAAATAATGCCCTTTAACCTCTACTTACATATATATGCCCTTTAACCTCTACTTACAAATACATGTCCTTTGACTTCTACTTACAGATATATGTCATTTAACTTCTATTTATAGAAACCTGCAGTCGTGCTGCATCTTAATGCGTCACTATCAAATTAGGGCAAGAATACCTGTGGCCAATGTTATAACGAAACATAGCAAAACCTACCCAATAATCGATAAAATTATGCCAAGCAGAATATTAACCTGTTGCCAATTTGATAATGAAATATAGCAAAATTTACCCATTTATCTATCAAAGAAAACACTTTCATACCAACTTCACATCTCGTATAGTATGCAAAAGTTGACATCGTTTCCAAAAACTGTCATATCAGCAAGTCCATTTACACCAGGTATATAGTTGTTAACAACATACCTCGTAAAGTCATATTTTCTGTCATGATGGATTTCTATAACAATTTTCATCATAGCAAAACATACTAAACCATCAAATAAATTTGTAACGGAAAGGTTGAGGGGGAGATAAGAGGCCCATTCTTATCAAAGATAACACTTATGTTGTCTCCAGTGAATCTGGGGAACCACCACCTATCATGAACAGGCTGTCCACATTTTCAGAATGGCGAGGATGGGACATACTAATGCTTGATCCAGAGCTACTGCTTAAGTTATCGTTGATCCCACAGAACACATCTGAAATAATAATAATAATAATAATAATAATAATAATAATAATAATAATAATAATACTACTACTACTACTAATAATAATAATCGCACCAGCAACAATACAAATAAGTTGAAAACGAAATAAATACAAAATGTTTGCCTAGAATGTCCCTCACCTCCCCAAATGCGTCTGATACTACAGTGAAATATGTAGGAGAAACCGACCTTGACAACAAATCCTCAGCCGCTGTCACTGAAGAATGTTACCATATAAACTAAGTTAAAGACAATTTTACCAAATCAAAAACATGTATTACAGGTTACTATGATCTAACATTTTGATACTTAAATATGCCTCCTGTACCACCCCACTCCCGTCAGCAAAGAAAAGGTAGCGGGTCAAGAGATAAGGAGATCAGAGGTGGGGGTTGATCTGAAACAAAGATCACAATTTTCAATTTCAGTCCGCATTGAAAAATCAGAATGTTTCTTTCTGTCACGACCTTGAAACGTGGAAAATTTTAACTCTGAATATTCCACAATCTATCGTGAATTTATCATAAACAATAACCAATTTTTTTTCGGGAAACTCGTTGGTTTCATTGATTACATTTTTCTTTTTAGTGTGTTCTCTAAGTGAATGTATTTAATTTTCTGTCAAATTTTCGTCTGTACTGTTCTTCATTTTGTGTTTTTAACTATTATTTTAGTTATGTGATAACGTCGTTGTCATTTGCGTACATCTTTATCGTTACATCTGTAGTGCCACCTTTAGATGCATATGAATATTACTTATAAGCGAGAAAATCCTCGATAAGTTGTGAAAATGTGTGGTACAATCCCATTGCTTTTCTATACATACAGGCATCATAATTGTTAGCACAAAACGATAATGTATACACACACACACACACACACACACATGTATATAGATATATATATATATATATATATATATATATATATATATATATATATATATATATATATATATATATATATGTATACATTATCGTTTTGTGTTGACAATTATAATGCCTGTATGTATAGAAAAACAATGGGATCGTACCACAACACACACACACACATTATATATATATATATATATATATATATATATATATATAGCAGCAGAGAGGGTGAATCCTACAACGTTTTTAGACAAAATTTGATTGAAATCCTAAAACGAGCCTTCCTACGATCCTATTTTAACCAAAAAAAGGCGAACCCTACAACGTTTTCAGACAAAAAAATTGATTGAAATCTACATACGAAATCATTTTAACTAAAAAAATGAAAACGATTTTTTAATTAATTTTGGTCGCAACTTGTTGTCATCCACCCTCTCTGCTGCTTAGTGATTTCATCACTGGGTTAATAAAAATAATAAAATGATTTTAACCGAATATTTGATCCAGTCCTTAGGACGAAAATCATTTATGATTTCACAAACAAACTAATCACTAACACCTCCTCTTGTAAATCAATCAGATTATTGGACTGATCTGTGAGTTTGAAATTAATTCTCGTTAATGAATTATTATGGCACCGCATGTAGACTGGATTAATTGGGTTTTCAATTATTAAATACCCTGGAGGAGCTGTTGGTGCAAATGAATACAAAATATATCCTTGCTGAGCTTGATTTGATCGTTCGAGATTAATTTGATAGCTTCCTTCGATAACATCACACACTAAATTGAGCGCAATCACCGTTGAAATATTCACGTTGAACGGAGCAATATGCCTACCACCACCATCTGGATCATTATTGTGTGTCAGGATAGTTCTTTGTAGTTGTGATTGTGATGATGCTTTTTTCCACGTATCATGAATTATTTTAAAACCAACATCGATAGCATCACTGAGTAGTTTGTTTAGTTCTGGTACGTTATATCCTGGTAGTTTGAATGTGTGGATATCTTCAACGCGGATTTTATATTCTGATGCAAAAAAATCTCTTGTTTTAGGATTACTTTCATCTAATATCTCTTGAATAATTAGTGAATTAAATGTTTCCATGTCATTGATGACTTTGTTACATGTTTCTACAACGGCGATAAATTCATTTCGGGTGAGAGAACCGGATTTAAGAGATATTAACAACAGTGAAAAATCATTATTCATCGCTCTGAAATTTATAGTGGAGTCATCCGGTTGAAGAATGTGGTAGGTCTTCTTAGTGGGAGGATCTACAATTTCAATAAAAAAATATGATTTATCATAATCGATATAAGTCCTTGGAATTTCAGATTTTATTCTGTCGGTGATATAATTATGTTTTTGTGGTTCTAGTATTTTAACGGGTTTCTCCAGAGTTTTACTCTGGGGTGGTAATTCAGGCCATCCTAGTACGGTTCTTATTGAGCTTTGATAGATATCTACGACATATTCTTCTGAGTTTATTTCAATGGCAGATGATAGCGTCGGTTCATGAACTGTTATAGCAATTTTTGACTCTGCTCCAGTAATCGATTTTATTCTACGCGCGAATTCATCATTGATTTGTTCGATTTGGTAAGACCCTGTTGGTATCGAAATGACGTTCCAGTCTGGGGTTCCGTCGGGTTTATTCTTATTTGCAAACACTAAAGAGTTATTCGGTTGTTGACCACCAAATGGTTTTGATCTGATATTAGGCCAACTGTGATATACTCGTAGTTTTGCAAGCGCGATTTCACTCACAGGAACCGGAGAGGGGAAATTCACACTAAACTCGGGTTCCGTTGATGTAATTGATATCATACTCGTTTGTACTGGTTTCGTGTTCTCCACTATTTGTTGAAGTAATTCCTGCTGTGTCGTCATTATACTCATGATTTATTTCTAATTTTGGTATCGAGGAATCATAAATACTGACCATCACTGAGAATTCACAATCTGGTAATGTTGATATTATTGAGATCATTTTGTTTTTTGGGTTCGTGTTTTCTGATTCCATCGGTGTTGTCATTGTTATTATACTCATGTTGTCGCTCTAATTTCGATATCGCGGAATCAAAAATACTGACCATCGCTGAGAATTCACTATCTGATATAATCGTATTGTCGAGTGACGACGATATCATCAATGATAATTGCGAATATGCGGTTGATGCAATATGAAATTGAAGTAAGTAATTCTGCAGTTTACTCTGGCTGCATGATGATATCTTTTTTGCTATCCCGGTTAATATACCCCCGATTGTAGCCACCGCAGAAATGCAAATTGGAACTACGACCGGGGCAATCATTGTAACAGATGCAAGTATTATTCCGGCGCCAGCGAGAACGCTTGACACCGAGTACATAATAACATCAATTGCGGTGATTCTTCGTCGGTATTTTTTTATTTTTATTTGATACTCCTCAGTGAGGGTTTTGAGTCTATTTTGAAATTCTCTGACCTGATCATAGCGACATTGCGTCGATGACAAAGTCATTGTTGTTTATTTTAAAAACACTAGCGTTTTCAATTGTGAAATCCGAACGATTTAGTTATTTACTTAAATCCGCTACGAATTCCAGATACCATGTTACTGATGCCTTAGCCAAACTTTTATCATCGGCTTTTATCGTTAACCGTTCAGTTTTATCCTTGTCGATGATCGTTGATATCACATTATTGACCCCGGATGAACTCGACGATGATATATTAAATTGAATTGGTGCTACTAGTGTTAATCGATAAATACCTTTAACGGTTGCAGTGATATCTAATTTGTTGTTTGTAGGTGTCCACTCAAATGATCCGTGTTGGATTGTATATACTACGTTATTGGTTTTCTCATGAGGAATTTTTGTTTTTTCAATGATTGTTATCATCCTCGAAAAATCACCTTTGACGGCTTCGATGAAAGTTTTCGTCTCATCGATGGATTTTTTAATATCAGGGAGTTTTATTTCAATTTTATCCAACTGGGTTCCAATAAATTTATCAATGATATTTCTACGAAATGATATAAACTGTTTTCCGTTATCTTCAATTTTAGATTCAAGTATTTTTAGTACAGCCAGAGAATTGTTTAACTCATCGTTGAGAGTTTTTAATCGATCTGTAATCGTCGAAACGAGTACACCCGGTTTGAGTTTACCCTGATCGGAAAATAACGCGATAGTATCCTCGATTGCGTTTTGTTGTTTAACCAAAATATCATCCAGAGAAATATTACTGGATTTCAATTTACCCTGATCCGAAAATAACGCAACGGTGTTCTCGATTGCGTTTTGTTGTTTAACTAAAATATCATCCAGAGAAATATTACTGGATTTCAATTTACCCTGTTTGTCCTGAAATACAACTATTTCATTGGGTTCAACACTTTCTAAATTCAACGTCTCAGCTATTTCATCTTTAATTTTTTTTGTTATATCCTTGATAGAATCAGGAGTTGCAGTGCCATCGGGTTTGGGTTTCAAAGATCTCCCCCAAATATCAATCATGTTATTGTAAAACTCTTTCTCTCTCTAAAATCGTTTCGATTTCCAGCGATTGCTGGTGTAGTCATTTACGACAATATGAGGTGGTTTTCTAGATGCTGAAATAGCGTCAAGGACATTTAATACTTCACTGCCACATATTGGTGGGTCAATCATCGTTTGTGTTGGTAGTGTAGAATACCAAGTCTTCATTGGAAGGGTTTTTATATACCGCATAAACTCTTTTGGTGGGGCTAATCCATATGAATCGAAATAAACAATCCCACTTGGATCAATAGCGTATGCAACCCAGTGAGTTCCAGGTCCGGTGCTGTTATCTAAATTAATGATTCCGGTTTCAACGCTGTTTGGTTGATGTGGTAATTGATCTTTCATAAAGACACCTCTGAAGTTTTTAATCACTAGTTTTTTAGCCGCATCCATTAAATCAAAATTGGACATAGGAACCATCGAAGATTTGGGAACTATAGGTTCCTGAATTAATAAATCGTTCATGGTAGTCTTAGACCCTTTCCGCTGTACCACGAATACGGGGTTCCTGGTAGTCTTAGACCCTTTCCCTTTTTTTTATATCCTTTCCCAGTTGCTTTCTTTAGTGCCATTCCTGCTGCAGTACCAACGGCTCCTAACGCTGCCGCTTTAGCCACCGCTGGGGCTGCTGCTGCAATCAATGCTGGAATCGCAGCTAACAACGGAAATATACCGCCTGTTTTAATCATATTTTTGATAGCAGCTGCAGAGAGAGTAATCTGAACACCTTTTTTGGCTGCAAGTGCATCATTGAAATGTTTTATTTGACGAGTTGTCAGCGATAGTTTATTTGCACCACCAGTCATTTGATTAGGTTTCAACGTGATTGTGGTTCCACATCGCTTAGCCGATTCTGATTGCAATTTTTTTAATTGACCGGGAGTTAACGTAACACTAATAACACTATATGACATTATACATAATAGATTGATTCTAAATCGTTTACAATTTCAATTACATGTTTTCTACTGGTGCATCTACCACTCTCATTCTTCCACCAACACCTTCGAGTAGCATTGATTTATCACTGAGAATGACAGCAACCGCTCTATAATCAGCAATAGCACCACGAGTCACATTATTAGCTCTAAAATGTATATCAACAACTGACTGTCTTGTCAAATCGAGATGTTCCAGTGAGAAGTAATAGATCGGATATAGATTTTTAAAATCATATTGTGATATTTGCAAACCAGTATCGACATTTTGGTCGCGTGCCATAAATGACAACAGACGATGATAAACTCGTGCAATATGATTTTCTGTGTAATTAAGTTGTATATCCTCGGATGGTTCCTGTTGGCCGTTTATTCTCAGTGAGATGTCTTTCACACCTAACTGATCAAATATCATATGACTGAAACGTTGATCGCCAACTCGTGCGTTATCTTGTAACGCAATAAATATATGACGTGGCGCAGAAACGCCTTGTTTTGATGCTAGATTCCACGTGAATAACCCGTTCAGATTTGATTGCTTCACATCTGTACTCACGGTTAGCCAACTCAACAACGACTTTCCTCCTTGGTCCATAAATGATAGTAATCGTTCTTCTGCGGTGATTGCTGGAGTCAACACTGGCATCCACAATGATATTTTTGTTAAATTGACTTTACCGGCATCAGCATTGGGATTTGCAGCATCTGCTGGAATCCTCCAGATTGCGTCATTATCATCACTCTTTCGTACAAGCGATACTGTATGCTTCGCCCCGTAGATAACTTTTCTGACGTTTCTACAGAATCCAAAAATATGATGCAGTGGAATCGTACATGAAAATGATTTACGCGCTCCTTGCAACATTGAAATACGTGTTGCAGCTCCTAGATTGAAGTTAGGATCGTTGTTTATAATCATATTCTCGACATCAACATTAGCAGCACCAGCATTATTCTGTGGTCGTCTTATAATAAATTGATTTCCTCCAGCGGTATTTTTAACATCCTTTGCAAACATCATAGAGGGTCCTGCTGATCTTGTATAATCATCGGAATATCTCGCTAACCCGATTATTGTTGTAGCCACATCAACGTCACGATCTATGGACTCAATTTCTTTTCCATCAATGAGATATCTAGCACTCTCAAATAACGCCATAATACCATTATTGACAAAACCGACTTGAGTACCAGCTGGATACTCTGTATCATTTGTTCTTATAATCTCTCCTTCGATTTCGATAAACGCTTCACAGGGCAAAAAATATTTACTGGTATCATGGACTTGAAGTTCAATTCGCGATCGACTATTTGCGTCTATTGCATGATAAGCGTAATATTGATAATCGCGTACAGAATCATCCTTGCCAACTGGGGCGTCTATATCAAACGCCGGATCATGTGATTTTTTGAACATTTTATTCTATTTATCAGAGTCTAAATCGTGAAATCATAAACGATTTTCATCGACGTAGTTTTTTAAAGCCGCTTCCTGCTATCATATTTGCAATATTGCTTTGGTCCCCTTGATTTATCAAGGGAGTTAAAGCCATCGACGCTAATTTTTCGTCTACTGCGTTATTTATAATTCTACTAACACTTGCAGGCATTTCCGCTGTAGACGGTAACGGTTTTGAAAATCCTTTGGATTTCATCCGTGATTTCACTAATGATGTTAATTTATTCCTCGCAGTTGAAAACGCTTTTCCAGCAAGATCTCCAACAGCACCAATACCCTTATCACGAATAACTTCAATTGCTTTCATTCCTAGTTGTTTAGCCAACGGCATCACTTTTGGAGCCATTCTCGCAAATAACCCCGCAATGGTATTGCCTAAACCATCTCCGTAGTATGCTCTATAAACTGGAAACCGTGAATTAACTACGTAGACGGGGGTTGGTTTATCATGATTGTAGTGTATGATCATTATTTGAAATCAGAAACCATTTTTCAATTGTGAAATCCTTCGGATTTCCACGCTAGCGTTTTATTTAATCCCGGTGATTAATCACTATGATAATCCTCCACTAACTCGCCAATGAAATCTCGATATGTTTTGATATCCATGATACCGCCGGCAAATAACCGTCTACAGATATCAGCTGCTTCATTAATTATTTCCGGTGAGTTATTTCCAGCTCGGAAACCTCCTACAAGAACTTCTAATCGTGATATATCATTGATAACACTACCAGGACATGAAACACTGGAATCTCTTAATCCACTTCCGCTATAACCAGTTGCTTCATCCTGTTTTTCTAAATCGGCTTCTTGTAATAAATAATCAAGAAGATTATCATCAGGTGGTAGTTGTTTTTTTTTAGGTGAAAAAGATATTTTCTTTGCAGGTTGCTGTCGCCGCCTTTGCAATTTTGGCGGTTTTTGTTGTTGTTTAAACTCTTCGTATTGTTTATACACTATACCCACTGCATTGATATATTGAATATATGATGCACTATCCTTCTTAATTCTACCTGTTTTTTCAGTTTTGATTTTGTAGAATATATCAGCCCAGTGAGTTATATTTCTAACAAACTTATGATATTCTGGTTTCAACATATTTTTCCTGTTTTCATAATTCGTAACAACAAGCTCAGGAATTCCTGTTGGATCAGTCTTATTAATTTCTGCTAACCCCGCCTCGTTAAATATCACGCGTAAATCATCAACTGTTCTTTTTGATTCTATTTGTTCTATTTGTTCTGTTTGTTCAGTTTTCGCTGCTATTTTTTCAAGTTCACCAATAACAGATTTTCCCGTCTCGGGAACATCTCCCAGTATAGCACGCTCTATCCCCTTCGTTGCTGTGGTTACTGGTTTAAACAATTCTTCGGATCCCATAGCAAAATCAGTCTGAAGACTCTGTCGTTGTTGTAGTTTATTCCGTACAGAGTCACGAATTGGTACAAATCTCCTGATTGCATCCAGTCGTTCACGAGCCAATCGAGTTGTTAATGCTTCATTGACCATTATTTGAAATCGCAAACAATTTTTCAATTGCAAAACAATTTTTCAATCCAACCTAACACCATCGTGGAAGTGATCAATCCGAACCAGCCATCAATTTTTTATTCACTGATTTCAACAGTTTTGATCAAAAAATGCTAAAAAAAAAATTAAAATCTCTATGAGGGACGGTCACAATCAAATAATGATAAATGGTTGGTCAATCAAAATTGTTCATTTTCTTGAATTAACGCCCGTAGGTTTCTAACTTTAGAATTAACCTCCTTTTTCAATTCGTATTCGTACCCCAATTCTTTTCGTATTCGTTCTACGATGGTATACAACGGAGCGAACACACTTACGTCACTGGAAAATGCGAGAGAGTCCTTAATGGAATTCTGAATTCTTTTGATGAGCGCATACTTCTTTGGTAGCATATATTTATTGTTGTTAACTCCGTATTCTATATCCTGAAAATCAGACATGATTTGATCAGGATTTAACCCATCTGATAGTTCAATATCCCAACCTTTCAATTTTGAAATCTCGGATATGATGCTATTCATGTTTTCAGAATTCATTATTCTATAACAATTATATATTTCTAAATGAAAAATATGACGTATTAGACATAACTAAATTGAATTTTCTGTCCGGTCCCTTTTGAAATAGCCGATCGACAAACCCCCTCTGCAACATATCGTACTGAGGGTCTACAAATATTGAAATACTTGCCGGCTTCATATATTGATTTAAATACTTTTTCTTCGTTAGTTATTGTATTCAAAGATTTCACAGGTCTCGCTTTTTTCGAGTATTTCCCAGTCCTTCCTCGTTTGGTATTCTCACTATGTGTGATTGCTTGAAGATTTGATAAGGAATTGTTCTTCGGATTAGAATCAATATGATCAATAACAAAACCATCTTTGATCAATCCATGGAAACATTCATACACGAAACGATGATTGTAATATTTCTTCTTTCCAACAGTAAAGAACAAATACCCCATACCATTATCCCACCCAACTGGGTTCTTCAGTCTACGGTTTCTTACAACACCATCACTGGATGCTTCATAATTTGTACTCACTGGGTGTGGTCTGAATTCCTGGTTCATTCGTATACTATACTATTTGTCTAATTCATTGACTGATCCATTTGCAGTGATTCATTATATAAAAATCTTTCATTTAGACACTTGTTTTTAGTATAGCATGATGGAGTTCAAGAGATTGACTTCGAGAAATGCTAAATTTAATGCTGATAAGGAGTTTAAGAGATTATTGAAAATCAGTCCTAGATTTAATCTCGATAGACCCAAAAAACGTAACAAACGTCCAAGAGACGGAAACATGAAAGAGTTTAAGAGATTATTGAAAATCAGTCCTAGATTTAATCTCGATAGACCCAAAAAACGTAACAAACGTCCAAGAGACGGAAACATGAAAGAGTTTAAGAGATTATTGAAAATCAGTCCTAGATTTAATCTCGATAGACCCAAAAAACGTCCAAGAGACGGAAACATGAAAGAGTTTAAGAGATTATTGAAAATCAGTCCTAGATTTAATCTCGATAGACCCAAAAAACGTAACAAAATCAATCCTAGATTTAATCGCGATAAACCCAAAATCCTTCGGATTTCAAAAACGTCCAAGAGAGATTACCCCTGGAAAGATGCTCAATTCAATCTCGATATAGTTTCTAATACACCAAAGAATACAATTCTTGATAAAGCCATGATTAGTAAAATCAGAGACTGTTTTAATGAATTCAAGCGTGATGGAGCATCTTATTGTTGGTCAACATTTCGAATTGATGGTGTTGTTGATGCTACCATGACTGATGAAAAAGCAGCAGTGATAATTTCACGTGTTGGGGAAAAACGGCATTTTTTCCGAATCAAATTCATTATCGAAGTCGATGGCAAATGGATTATTAAGGATAAATTTGAACCAATCCTCAAGAATAAAAAAGCTGTCATTGTGAGTAGAGATTCCAAACCAGGGATTCTAACCGGCATTGATAAACCATACTACGAAAGATCTTATCCCGTAACAGCAATGGTTTATGGGATATATCCGTTAAATGATAAACCCGATATCGCAAAACTAGCTCCTATGAAATATTCGTCAGGGCTTAATTGTGTAGCAGAACGAATACTAGAACACTTCACAAATGCATCCCGAGGAAATAAACTAACTGATCTGCGACGTAGGAAAATAACCGAGTGGGAACTGACAGTGAAACAGCATGGTGCAAAGATTTCTGATATAGCTAAATTAGAAACATCATTAAGATTTCCAATAACCGTTATGACGATAACGGGAGAGGTTTTATACGAACCGAAATATAACAAAAATGGAGCACCAATACAGATTATTGATCATAACAAACACGCGTGGACACCTGCGGTAACAATATTTCCACGAGAACGAACCGTGAAATATATCCCTAAGGAGTTCGTCGGGGATGTTTTCTATGAAGAGAAATTATTCGATGCTATTCATATGTTGTGTAAAGATGATCCTGTGTCAGTGTGGTTACTTAGAAGTGATGAAGAATTCGATCAATTTGTAAAACCAAATGGTGAATTATATCGCATTGAAGAATTAGATAACAGAATGAGAAAAATCGCTAGTGATTTTTCACCGCAGAATTCCCATGAAAAACTACTCACGGATAGTTTTACTATTCCATCAGTGGTAGCTCACTTCGCAAGAGAAAAAAACTCATGGCGTCCAACACGAAATGATTTTCTCGAGGATGTTAAATTGAGTTGCGTCGAATTTGGTCATGGAGGACTGTGGAATACGAAATACTCACGTGATGGTATGATTTCAATTGATATAGCCGCGTGTTATCCCGGAAGTTTTCTCGGGTATGGGGAATGCGCTGAGTACTTCAAACGATTTGGACACCCCACGCATGAAATGACTCGTGTTGCGATTAATGGACCATTACCTGATTTTGATATAACCGGATTCGCTCGTGTGATATCATTCGAATTAGCTACAGGGTTACATCCGTGTAGTTATGTTTGGCTCGGTAGACACCTATCTGAAAAACACTGGATGCCAATAGTGCTATTGAGATATATGATTGATTGTGGTATGCTAATATCGTTGATTGTTTCCGATGCTATTATATGCTATCGAGCTCAGAAAGAAGTTTGGCTACCACAACCCAATCTAGATAGAATAATCAACGAACTACGAAAACAGTTTCCAGATTTCAGTGAAGAAGAAATAATAAATTGGTCTAAGAAGTTATTTGAAATTAAAAAAGAACAAGCAAAAGATCTCGGAAGAAGAATAATCGGTAAATTTACCCAGGGTGGACGATACGATAACGCAAAATACTCTTCGCGGTTGATCATAGATGTCGCTGAATACGATTTTATTGTAGCGGATTTAATGAAACAGGGAAAACTTGTATCCCGTAAGGATGCTTTTCTATCCAATAGTGAGAAATTAGGTACGGTTGTTACCTACTGTGATGGATATAATTCCCAGTACACACATTTGAGAAGTTCAATGTTAGCCTATGCTTCTATTAATCTATTTTCGATGATAAATAGATTTCCTAATACCGCGGTTAGAGTGGCCACTGATTCGATGTATATACACAATAAGTACAAATCAGCTGTAGCGGCATTCACAGATCCGGAGGAAGCGTGGGGGCGTTGGCGATTTAAAAAGGAGATGCTACATGAGTATTGTGAATCCGCAGACGTTGCCATGGATGATAAATATATTTGTTGTAACCGTATTGAAATTCAATCAGAATTTTCTAATGCACCACCGGTATCTGATCCAATCTGTAGATACAAGACAGTTTATTTAAACGGCTGTGGTGGGTCAGGAAAGACAACTCGTGCAATTGAATTATATCGTGGTGGTGGAAATACTTGTATTTCTACTAACATGATTGTGCTAACACCGACTCATAGACTCGCCAGAGAGATGATACAGCGAGGGGTAAATGCTTGCACTTATCACAGCTTCTTTCGATGGAAAGGTGACAAATGGACTCCTGATCGAATGGGTGATAAATTCATTCCTGAAATCATAATCTGGGATGAAATATGCACAGTGTCATTAGATGTATTAAAAACATTTCTTGAGTGGTTGTTAACCAAAAACACAAAAGTCGTCATGTGCGGGGATCAAGGCCAACCACCACCATTTTTCGGTGCATCTCCACATGAATGGCTAAAGGGTTTTGTAGACTACTATGAAGAAATCACCACTGATTATAGATCACTTGATGAACGATTACGCGAGTTCAAAGCGCTAATTAGATTACAACCGGATAGAATCCAATGCGAAATAGCGCGCGAAGTGATTTCAGAAACCCCAATGAATGATTTCTGGGAAGCGTGGAGACCAAACGATTTGATCATTGCAAGTAGAAAAATAGTCAGGGATACACTTCAGATGAAGTTATTTGAATTGCATAAAGAAAAATTTGCAACGCTTCCAGTACCCCTTTGTTATCGGCCATCGGATACACGAAAACAGAATATTGAAGTTGATATTCCAGGACAGAATGAAAAACAAATTCTGGTATTAAATGATATTGTGCTGGTTGATATCAATGTCGTTGAAGATGCATTGCGTGCTAATAAATCCCCGTGGACGCTAGGATACGCAGCAACAATACACTCTTCACAGGGATTGACTATATCGGATACAATTGTTTGGATGGTAGATAATCGCATCGAATGGTCAAATTTAGTCTATCTCGCAGTATCCAGAGTACGAAACATAAATCAACTTCGAAGAGTTTTCCTCGATGATGAAATCATTGGTGATGATAATGACACAACAATAAGTGATATTGATGTTAGCATCATTAATAAAAAACTCTCCGGTTACAAACAACAGGACAAAAAAAAACAACGAGAATTTGATATTGATGCTAAATTAATAATCACTTTGAAGAAACAACAGAATAATCACTGCGCGAGTTGCAATTGTATAATGCGTTGGCAGTATTCGGATAAGGATCCTCGCCAATTCACCGTAGACAGAAAAAATAACAATCTCGGTCATGTCAGAAATAATGTGATGTTGACTTGTCTTGAGTGCAATAGACGCAACGGCGCTAGTTAAGACCATGCGGTGGCAATTGAGTATCCTCGGGAATCACTTGTAGTTGTTGTCGAGTAAAACCCCGCTGAGGAGCAGTTGAATCCAGTTTATAGATTGCTGGTCTACCAGTTGATCGTGTTATACTAGATATCTTATGCGTAGTGACGCTCCAAATAGGATCAGTAGCCCTTTTTCTACCTCCTTCAAGCTCTCCTGGTTCGTATAAGTACCTCACAATGACATTACTACCAAGAATTGGTTGGGAAACGCTAGCGTTTCTAGGGAAATCTTTTTGTGGTTGTACGGGTATTGACTTCTTTTTAATCGCGTTGATAGGTTTCATGTTGATTGTTCTAGTAATCTCGTTATTCAGTGCAGTAATCACAGATGGTAATCTTTTAACCCATTCACTGGATCGCTTTTCTTGAATGAATTCTTTTGCGTATTGATATCCAAATAACCGCTCAGCAATCGTCCGATTAAATCGTTCTACAATGGCCTGATCGCGATGTAGCGCAGTATGCCCTCGTCGTATGGTGACATTATGATGTTTCATTGTAGATAACACTGCACCCTGAAATTCCTTGCCAGGATCAACTTGTAACAGATTTGGCCAGTGCAGAGGACCTCGTCGATAAATCCTTTCAAATGCAGAAGCAACTTCAGTGGCCGATTTTGTTTTCAGCGGTTCTGCTTCTTTGTATCGACTCGCAACATCAACTACGGTTAACGCATATTTGTAACCACGATCATGTGGCAAAAATAATATATCAGCCTGATGAACTTCATTAGGAGCGGTCACATCAAAATGCGAGAATTGAATTTGTTTAGGCGGTGGTAGATAAATTTGCCATAGTGCCTGTTTGGATAACCAATGAGCCGCAGTGGTTTTTTTCACTTTTGCAGCACTAGCGAGTTTACGGACTGCTGATTTACCCCTCCAGTATCCTCTTGGGGAATAATAAATTGATTCCATATTATTAATTACCGGCACCTAACATCAATTTACTTTTCATAGCCGATTTTATTAAAAATGAAGCCAATTTTTCTTTGAAGGATTTATCAGGAATAGCATTTAACGCATGAATTAATTTCACATCTGCTAGATGCCTGTGTTGCAGATTGCTGCTTTTATAAGCAACATCATGAAGGTGACAGGCCTTATCAATGGCGTTTATTGGTTCTTCACCGGGGTTGGGTTGATTTTGATTATTTAGTCTGATATCAAGTCTGGTTCCCGGTCCACAGTAGCTATATCCTGGGAGGTGCTTTTCTCCGGGGTACTTTGCCCATGGGGTTCCAGGGAGTTTTGCTAATTTGGCTGCGATATCACCTCCTCGTTTTTTTTTTAAATCAGATTTCATAGACACAAATCTAAATTTCTTTGTACCACATTGCACGCATTTACCAGAAAGCGCTGATCGGTTATTTTTAGTTGTAATCGTCGTCACATCATCTGTGCCAGTACGCGTTTTACACTTCACACAATATAGATCCATAATTTATGTATAGAAATATGGATATAATTGATTTTTCAGCGACGAAAACAAGAGAACCAATTAAGCATCATGCAGCGCTACCAAACTCTATCCGGATGATTATAATCGGGCCATCTGGATCCGGTAAAACGCAATTGTTGCTCAATTTAATAATGAGATGGATGAAGTGGAATAAGTTGTATTTAATTGCCCCTAGCGTAGATGATCAACGATGTTATGAAGTGCTAAAAGATTTTAACGACAGCGCGGTAGAAAAATCCGGAGAGGGTATTATTGAGTTTATAACCGATATCGATGAAGCACCGAGCATTGATGATATTGATGGAGATATTAACAATTTAGTCGTATACGACGATATAATGTTGGATAAACAAAAAAATCCTGCTAGAATATTTTCCCGTGGGCGTCACAAAAACACTGACGTGATATATGTCACTCAACGCTACACTCAGGTTCCAAAAGTCATCAGAGATAACTGCAATATTCTTTCTGTATTCAACGGAGTTGATACTCATACGCTACGAAATATTTGGCAGACATGGTGTTCTGATATGGACTTCAATCAATTTCGAGATTTCTTTAGTTATGCTCAGTCGACTCCGCACGGATTCGCAACAATAAATCTACATGATCCTCGGACACGATATCGTATCGGACTCGATCAAATATTCGGTTAAAATCATTTTATTATTTTTATTAACCCAGTGATGAAATCACTAAGCAGCAGAGAGGGTGGATGACAACAAGTTGCGACCAAAATTAATTAAAAAATCGTTTTCATTTTTTTAGTTAAAATGATTTCGTATGTAGATTTCAATCAATTTTTTTTGTCTGAAAACGTTGTAGGGTTCGCCTTTTTTTGGTTAAAATAGGATCGTAGGAAGGCTCGTTTTAGGATTTCAATCAAATTTTGTCTAAAAACGTTGTAGGATTCACCCTCTCTGCTGCTTATATATATATATATATATATATATATATATATAGATAGATAGATAAATAGATAGATAGATAGATAGATAGATAGATAGATAGATAGATAGATAGATAGATAGATAGATAGATAGATAAACACATAGATAGATAAACACAGATAGAGAGAAATTATGTGATGGGGGTGGGGGCCAGGCGCAGAACTCGTGTATGCAATGATATGGAATAAATGTAAAGAAAAACAAACTGAAGGTGTCGACAGTACTAGCATGTGTACAAACATTGGTTGAAACATAACATTGATTGGTAAAGTACTGCTGCCGAAACCAGAACAATAGACCAGACAGTTGGGTTAGGGGTAAAATGTCCGAAATTATAGAATGGAACGCTAGAAATCAAACTAATTAAATTCATTTTCTGTATAAAGTAGCCAAGGGATAAGGACAAATTTGATGGGCATTTGTCCCTTAAAACTCCAGTTATCAAACCCAGATATTTAAATCACGAAGACAAATCTTTTACTACATTGTGCAAGCATTTCCTCCGAATTCGTCTCTTTAATCCAGCTTTTATTTGCAATATTGATAAAAGAAATCACGCCTAGTTGGTTGCAAAGCTGAAATCAAATTATTCAAGGCTTGGCACATAAAGGAAGTGACGGAATAATCGATATTGAACTGATTCTAAGACTCGTAATCATAACGTAACATACTTGGTCTGACTGAAATCACACTAACATTGGTGATTTTACGATATGGAAGCCAAGAATTGGAGGACATTTCATAGAGGCCACGAAAAGGGGACATTTCATGGAGGCCACGAAAAGGAGACATTGTTCGGAGGCCAAGTAAATGCGAACATTGTATGGAAGCTTAGAAAATCAGGACTGGCAATCAGCAGGTAAAGCGGATGTAAATTATGCTATGCTGCAGTACGCTGAAATGGAAACAATTCAAGGATACATCAATGTACAGACTCCTATCAAATTTGATTAAATTTGAACAAACTTTGGCAAATATATGTTTTAGAATTCATAACGATAATATACGGGTCATTATTTCTATTAACGAAAATGTGGAATTCCAGTAGTCATATTCGTTAAAGTTCCCATTAATATAGCACTGTATACTAATTGGGCTGATATTGGACAAACCTTGGCAAAAGTATCAATCAATGGTTTAAGGAAGTTATTGTGCGGAAAGAAAAGTGAGTGCATGGAACACACCCAAAGGCAATAACTGGAAATCAAGTTGCACACCAAATTTGGTTTATGTGCAAAAATACTTATAGACGACGGAGGCGGGGGAGTGGGTGGGGTGGAATACCGGGTTTGTTAATAATGGTCTATAACTCTGCTAAATGCTGATAATCGATTCACCCATGTAGTCATCAGTATCGTGAAGTATACCATATTTTGCTGAAATCAAATAACGACTAACATATGGCTTGTGATTTAACGCCAGTGGGTTGGTCTTATATTCAGGTCCTATAACTCTAATAAACCATGACATAGAAGAGTGCCAACGAATTCAGGAATTTTTTCATTTATATTTCGCAGCATATTTGCTTGACAGCCAATAAAAAAAGTCACGAATTTATATTGCGGAAAAGACAGTGTATAATGTATAAAGACACTACGTCTAACAATCAGAGACGATAACTCCCAATTATGAATATGATGTCAATCGAACTCGTCAAATGTATTGTCAATACAAAGTGAAATATCAGATTTGAGAAAATCCAATAATACCAAATCGGGTAATGTTGCGCTTAGAATCAGGGTCTATAATAAACTGAACTGATGGCACAAAATGGAAACAACCAAATTCGGCCAAGGAGTTGTCGATATCGAACAGCAAATAAATATTTTCTTAAAGTCCAATAATAATTAATGGAACTACTGGGGGTATCGAATTATCGAGACGTATAACTCCGCTAAGTGATGATATATAACACTGGCAACTGAAATAATATACGGTCTTATCAATGGCAATATCAAACAGTATACTTTGTTGAAAGCCAATAGCAATCAAGTTGCGATAAATAAAGTGAGTGGGCCCGAAAATCAAGAACTATAACTCTTGGAAAAGATGCTGTAGACGCTGACAATCGACCTCAGTCATGTTCTCGTCTTTGCAGTGTGGAATACCAGATTACATTGACACAACATACTAATTAAAGTCGCAATTGTGTGCAAAAGTGAGTGGGTCTGAAAATCAAGAACGATAGCTCTGACATACCATGACGCAAGAGTCTGTAAATGGAACCCAGGACTCTTTAGCACCTCGCTGCACTGCACAGTACAACAATAATTAGGGAGGTAATTTGCGAAAACAACTGAGTGACTGATTATGTAGGCTGGTAATAAATACAAATATGCTCTGAAAAAGACATATGTCACAATTATTTATTGGATCTAAATCAACTCGGGAACACAAAGATCTTAATTAAATTTACGAATTTAATTTAGAATTTTTGTTAAATAAGTTTCCTTTGCATAACATTTCCTGATCTATTCTTTTTAACTTGGATGCCATACTACCGACAACCACTGTATTTCGCAACTGCCGCAGTAAAAGGACATTCTCTTTAGCGGTCCATTCGTCAACGGTCACCTATAATTATCCAGCACTTTGGCAGACATGTTGACCCGATATGTAAATCATTCACCATTAGCAATGCCTCGTAATATGTAATGATAAATTGAAATATTTTGTATTCGGAGCACTTTTGCCATCAACTAACTTTCGTATTGCAAGTTACTATGAAGCAATGGAAGAATTAAAAAACCAGTTTGATATGTTCTGTAAAGAAGGCATTCCCATACTCGCGGGAGACTTCAATGGCCAGTTAAGTTCACTGCTTAGCTCAAAAACGAACTAACAACAAATGCTAGAGGCACTATACTAGAAATGTTTCTGACCGATAGGCACTTACTATCCGCTAATAGTCAATCTATTTGTGAAGGGCCTGACTTTACATTTTTCTCAATCGATGGTAAATCCAAATCGTTGATAGACCATATACTATTGCATAAAAGCAAATTCGATTTAGTGGTTAAGGCCGAAATAATTAATGACCATCCTTTGAACATTTCAGATCAGCATCCTGTAAAAAAAGAATTGGTCATTCCTTTTGCATATAATATAATAATGGCTGACAAGCATATAATTCCCTCCATAAATTGGAAGAAAGCATCGGCAGAACAAGTAAATAGGTATAAGGAAGCAGCACGCAATGAATTTTTAGCGCAGCTACATAAGGCAGAAGTAGTGACAAATGTCGATATTGAAATTATTATTCAAGACACGGTAAAGATTTTACATAGCGCAGCCTCTAGGTTTATGCCCATAAAAAGGTTTTGCCCGTACGATAACCCCTATTGGAAACTACTAAACGTAAACAAGTCCCATACATAAATGAGGCTGAAACGCTGGGTATGGATCTCTAATGGTAGGCCAAGAGGATGGGAATTTCAGTCATACGCGAACTATAAGAAAGCGAAGAAACTTTTTTGGAAAAGAGTTACTGAGAGCAAAAGAAATGTATGACAGAGAACAGTTCAGTGAGCTTGAAAAGGCTGCAGAGCTCGATATTTCCACTTTCCATATGTTTATACGGAATAAAAGACATTAACGTGATTACACATACGAAGTTGAATCTAACGGAAAAATTGTACGCGACCACGACTCTAGATGAGACTTATGGGCAAATCATTTTTCCAATTTGTCACTACCTGACAATACCTATCTGTACGATGAGAATCATTACCAGATGGTCTTAGCAGAGGTTAGAAAACAGAGCATAGAAACCCATTCCCACTTTGATGAAGTTGTTGACAAAATTCCCACTAGAGAAGAAATCAGTAGTACAATAAGTTCCCTCAATAAAGATAAAGTATGTGGTCACTACGGTATTGTTGCCGAGCATTTACTGTTTACGGACACTCAAAGCAGTGTACAGTTACTTGAAACTGTCTTCAAAAAAGTGTACGAGGCCGAGGAGTACCCATGCCATTTTAAACGAGGTTTAGTAATACCAATATTTAAAGGAGGAGGAAAAAGCAAATTAGATATGAATAATTACCGTGATATAACTATAGTTCCAGTGCTTCAGAAAATCCTGGAGCAAATTATATATAATAGACTACTTATATTTTCTAAGCACATTAAGTTTCCAAATCCATTGCAACAAGGTTTTAGGACTAATTGTGGTAGTATCACTGCAACGTTTTGTATCACAGAATCTATATGCTACTGTATGGATAAAGATACTCCTGCAGCATTTCTTGTTAATGCTAAGGCATTCAATACAGTCTGGCACAATGGGCTATTTTACAAGCTTTACAAGCTTGGCATAAAAGGGAAGATGAGGCGCATCTTGAAATACTCGTTTAATGGAGTAACCAGTTATGTTTTTTTTGCGGGCAAATTGTCCAAATATTTCAATATTAAGCAGGGTGTAGGACAGGGTCGTATCTTGTACGCTTGGTTCTTTCTCGTTATGATAGACGACTTGATCACTGATTTAGATTGCACTTTGCGAGGCCTAAAACTTGGCGATCTCCACCTGCCGTGTGTCCTATTAGCTGATGACACAACTGTAATGGCTAATTCGCATCATTCGATGCAGCATCTGCTCGATACGATTGTCACGGAATTGTATACGACTATGTTCAATATGTATATGTGGTCAAAAATCTAGTCTCTATTTCGTTACTGCGTACAGCCTGACCGAGAGTAGTTTATTATTTTTGGGGTATTTTTAGTTATTTCGACATAATGAGCGAACACTCAGCTCATGCTGCACGTGCGAAATTGCCTGCAGTTTAACGTACCTAGCTGCGCATATGTCACAGCTAGGGGTATATAAGGACGAAATTATAAGACAGAAATCACATCACGATCCAGTCTTGTCGGAAAAAGCTTCCATCCTTAAAGGAGCAATCTATCAGCTAAAAGAGGTAACAATAGATTTAACTTTGTTCTCATTGCTATTTGTATTATGATATAATTCATTGTTTAACATATTAGCTGTTTAGTATTTATTATAAAATCTAAAGAATAAATACATAGGTTAGGCAGCGCAATTTTATCAGAAGTACTATATTTTGTTTCATTAGTTCTTTTGTATCTAAACATAATTCAGTTCAATAATACGCTGCATGCTTAACGTTAAATGTACATGGATAATTATTTCATGTGCGTGCATGCGCTACATATGTGAGAATACTTGACTGTGTCTTATGTATTACACGGTTCGGTTGTTTTAATTTTAGCTGAGTGGGGGCCGTTGGTGCCCGGGTGTGGTGCCATGTTGTGGTGTCCGTGGGCTGACCGTGGGGGCCAGTGGTGCCAGTGTGTGGTGCATGTTGGGGTGACCATGGACGACCATGGGGGCTTGTCTATGCTAACCCGTGGTGTGCTGAAGTGTTGCGCTATGTTTTGGTGACGATGTTTCGGAAGAGTGTACTGGTGTCCTCAAATCGAGGGACCAAGGCTTCGCGACCATCGTCTCTGTATTGAATGTAAAGGGCTCCCGAGGGATCTTTCAAACAGACGTGGGAGTGGACCATGCGTGGCGACCCCACCACCATTGACTAGAGCGGTATACATC
>JAQISU010000339.1:785000-980000 GCA_029339505.1 Unio delphinus
GAAGTATAATCAAATACGTCATGGTGACGCAGCTTAGAAATGTCATTTGTTTCTGAAACATCGTTTATGAACTAAATACAACTGCGTAGGACAATTAAGATGAAAAGGCGACATTTGTCCATGACAAGTCTCAACTGAGCGCTGAAATGTTCTAATCAGTTACTAACTTGAACCACATTTCTGGTTCACACATTTTCTTTCTATCGGTGCAAGTGCGTGCGCGTGTGCGTTTTCATTCTTACAGAATACACTGTCTCAATTCCTGCCTAAGAGCAACAGATGTAATGTGTGCATGACTGTTATGATGTTTTAGATTATGTACTAAATTATAATGTAATTTTGTCTTTAATGTGTGATGAGCTGTTGTATGTGTATCCTAGTTCTTACTTCAAATGTCTAACCTGTATTTTGCAGTTTCAGCTGCCGGTTTGACATAACATTTGTTAATTACGTTTTCTTAAAAATATCAACTATTTTATAACATTTCTTCTCTTAGGTATATATCGTCCTCACCATATCTTTTTAAAACATATCACCCACCCCAACACGAGCTTTGTGTTTTCCGATTCGTCGACATAAGGAAAGTAGGACGACTGAGTATCAGACAGAAAAGGAATGGTGTAAATATTGGTTGAAATAAACCAAAACAGAGTCGGTCGGTTCTTATCTACCAGAATATCACATTTTTGATATCTAATTATATTCGTGAATATACCAGAGAATATATTTTAGATCAGGATGCTAACGGGGATATCACCGCTGCCACTATAATCCCGTTATTAACAGACAAATACGTTTCTTGTAATATTGTTTCGTTTACCATTATTCACATTTGTACAAGCTCATTACATATTGTGTAGTTATTCCATATTGCTCCAAACAATGAATCAATACATTCGTTTCCCCAACAATTATTTGTTCGCTTGTTTGTAAATTTTAATTTATTTTTAAATCGCTTTTAGAAGCGTATCAACAATTAATTATATCTGTAGATATGTTTGTGCAGATAACTCATAAATGTACAGCATCTCTATTTTACTAAGAACAATTTTCTAAGGTATTTAACCATTTTGTTTCTTTTTTAAATATCTGGTTTTCTGTAGTAATTGCTGATAGTCCAACATTTCTGTCTAGCTCTCACCCAATCGTTCGTTCATTTGTTTTTTTTTCCCTTCTTCTCCCGTTGTATGTTTCTGTTTAAATTTTCGTTGTTTGTTTTGGTTTCATTTACTCCTGTTAATCTTCGTTTTCATATTAATCTTGTTGCATATTTCTGTAATTTACTTTTTTCATTAGGAGATTATGAAAGTTTCTATTTTTTTTCGTTTTTATTTAAAACTAATCTTCAAAACTCAGATCCAGATCATCCTCATGCTTAAGATTAGTATCTACGTTATCATCTAATTTATTGTCTAATTTATAATTTGCAAACATCTCTAATACGTCATAAGTTTATATAACAAAATAGCAAACTGAATTTATATTAGGAAGAAAACTCTCCACTAGTGAGCACTGATTTATCTGACAACATGAAAAACAAATTAGCTATATAGGATACACTGTACCCATTTATCTTAGTTTACCTGATAATCATACATACATGTATAAAAGGTAAAATTAAAAGCATTGTATGTTGGTTTATATTAACGGATTTGTGAATAAATCATAAATAGCAGTACGAAATCGCGAATATTAAAATAGGTACAAAGTTATAGAAATCAATAGACATTGATTAATTTTATTTGATACAATTCAAAACAAATAACATCTCATTGTTCACAAGGGAAGAAAACCAACTAATTAATCTTTTTTGCAGCTGCAAATTGCATAACAAATTTCTTTTTCAAATCGTTTGTTCAATTATGTCTGCTATCAAGTCGAACGTAAAATAGAATTACATCATACATTTTAAACATGTTATATATATATATATATATATATATATATATATATATATATATATATTAGACGGATTGTGCGTGCAATTGTTAATTGCAACGTTTTAGTTTTCACTCTGAAGCCGAGTTTGCAGAATACTGCTTAATTATTCAGCTTATTAGTTTATGTCCGCCTCCTAGTTTGCAAGTAATTTTTAATTTTAGTTTTGTAATATTGTACCTGTACGAGTGGATTGATACGAAATAGTGTACTGCACTAATGTAGTAATATTTATACTACTTCTATCTATCTATCTATCTATCTATCTATCTATCTATCTATCTATCTATCTATCTATCTATCTATCTATCTATCTATCTATATATCTGTCTGTCTGTCTGTCTGTTTGTCTGTCTGTCTGTCTGTCTATCTATCTATCTGTCTATCTGTCTATGTGTTTGTCTGTCTGTCTGTCTGTCTATCTATCTATCTATCTATCTATCTATCTATCTATCTATCTATCTATCTATCTATCTATCTATCTATCTATCTATCTATCTATCTATCAAGATACATATACAGGTAGACAGACAGACGGAGAGAAAAACAATGTGTGAGAGAGATAGAGAGAGAAATCACTGATTTGTCGTATTGCTAATATTCCTACCTATCTTTCTAAAGGAAGGAAAGCACAAACAATACGTTAATTCTGGGGACAATAATTCACTAGATTATGATGTAACACAATAGCAAGTCAAACAATAATATTTTCTTCAACGTCATGTATCACTTTGAAAGCTTAGGCAAGCTTGTATTGTGCATCATTGTTACTGCAATGTTAAACAGAGCAAACCGATTATGAATTACAGCTTTAATAGCAAATAGTTCACATTAACATCTCTTAGAAAAACTATTATCTTGAATTTTGTATCGTGACATACATTTAGGTCTAAAATCAAACGTTCATACATGAATTAAAAGGCTAAGTAGGTCACAATGAACACCAGTAAAAAAAATGCTTTGGAACGCGCATTCTTTGTGACTCCAGTGAGATCACCTGTAGTCTACATGTGTCCTATGAGTTCGACGATGAGTTCGACCAAGACTACGACATCACTAGCTATTTATCTCGATTTTTTTAAGTACTTAAGTAACTGATGAGGCTATTTTTTGTTCTAAATTGTCTGTAGCATACTTGACGGAAAATGACGTTTGGGTTTTCTTGATTATTAGAGTGCGAGATTCCTTTCTGTAACTTAAATTGCTTGGCTTTCTGCACAGCCTATCCTTCATTTAAAGTATGTAGCCCTAAAATGGTTGAGATTACTTCAGGTGGAGCGATCATGTACGAAATATTCACGCAAAACTGGGTCCATGTTGAAGGTAGTCAAGGATGATTTCAGGAAATTTTCAATGGTTTCTCCTAACCATCACGATATCATTTCCCCTCCTTCAGCTCGCTGCAGTGTCCTAATTTAAATATTTTTTGCTTTTGGGCATTGTACGCATTACGTTTTACTTGTTGGATGATGTCTCTGCCCAGAAACGCATTTTCTCCAACATTTTGAATATTTCAAAGAACGGTTTATGTTAAATAGCTCTTTTAGTCAATCATTTATTTGAGTCCAAGCCTTAGTTATATTGAATGAATGGTGTTATTAGGGCTTTATTTAAATCATTTTTGGTCATGAAACTCTTTTATGGGAATTTGATTTCTTTTACCTAGAAATACATGCCGATGAAACTGGCTAGGTTACAACTATTGACAGGTTTAAAATTCTCAAATTCTCAAATACCTTTCAAGGTGTTTCACAGTTAAGACAAATTATCAAACCTTCCTTAAGATACCTTACCAGGGTTATATAGTTAAGAATCGAATTAGACCTCATCATGGCAATAATATAAAGTGTGCCCTTGTGGCACAAAGCTAAACTGTTTAAGATAGCACAAGTCCAATAGTGTATATATATATATATATATATATATATATATATATATATATATATATATTATACATTCATTAAAGTAAACAACAGCAACTGGTAGACCGAAAACCTCTCCCTGTATTTAACTTGCAAAAAGTAAACATCCGCCGCTTAAATACGAGCAACCCGTTTTTCATTCTAACGCAAATGATACAATTTCGAAAGAACAATATTTAACCACGCTTTCACCACATTTACGAGCGATTGTAATTTGTGTTTGAGGGCTCGGTACCAAAAAAGAATTTTTTTGCCAATGAAGTTAAATTTGATCTGTTTAAATGCAAAACTGCAAATGAGAAGGATGAAATGTACAGACATTCCGAATAGTTAATAATAACAAGAAAGTAATTAATTATATTACAGCAAAGTGAAATCATCTTATTCTAGGATCTGTCTAAGAATATCTGCATATTTCATTGAATTTTCATGTTCAATCTCCAGACGTGGAAAGATTCACAGAACTGAACCAATGTAAAAGCTTAATATAGCAAAACCTTTGCTGACATAAAGCGGTAATAAGAATGGGAAAACACCTATTATATATGAAAGTTTAGAGTTACAGTGTCCACAAATGATGTAGGCAAATGACTAGTGGATAACAAAAACTTGGGTGGGTACCTCAACGAGAAAATATGCATGGAATCTATAGATTTTTTCTGATATTATGATGTAACAAGAACACCGTGGAAGGAACGTTATACGTCGGTCTAATGTTAAAGTTAGCTACGTAAATAAGTAACATTGTTATGAAGAAATTTGTTTCTAGTCACTCATTCCCTTTCAAAACCACGAATCCACTTGCATTTTTTTTATGCTAAGTGAAAGTCATCCAGAAAAGTTGAACTTGCTCTGTAGTGTAAAGCTAATGTTATTATGTGGAAAACATTTTTCAGCTTTCAGTTATAGAAGCCATGGCCTTTGATCTTTACACTTAAAAGTCAACAGAATCCGACTTGTCCCAAGTGAAAGCCATTCGTAGACGTCGGTCCAAATGCATAACTAGTGTCATTTTCTGCGGAAACCAGTTTTCTTCCTTCAGTCAGAGTACCCTTGACCTTGGACTTATTTGAATTCCAGATCTGCCTTTGACCTATTTGAATTCCAGATCTGAAGACTTCTTTCTTACGAACATAACAAGCCATGCAAAAAAATTGGTAATAAATGATGTTGGAAGACTAAAGAACTTCGTGGAAACCTGCATTATTCAACCAAAATTGACAATGACCGTTGCCTTTTAGACCTTTAGTCGATACTCTTACTTAGTTACATGAACAATAATCAAAAACAATGGGTAAATACTGATCGTGTGAAATTCAAGCTCTCGTCCTTAAACGTTGCTTTCTCAGTTACAGTGATCATGACCTTTGGCCATTTTAGACTCAAATTGATTAGGTGTCCACCTTTTGACAAGAGAAAACCATCCATCAAATTAGTCATTATACATCGTGAGGAACTCGTGATACTTAGCAAATATAAAATATTACTTGACAAAAAATGGAAGTGACCAACAACATAATGACATAGAATCCTCCACATTATATTGGGAGTGAAAAAAGTAGTCGTTATGTTACATTTCTTCTTTTCAAATGTCGCAAAAACCAGATATTTATCGAATGAACTGAATATTAATTAAAATGCTGCTTTAGTTTTCACACAGAATGAAAAAAATATGGCATTAAAATTGTGTCGTAAACTGAGAACCACGAAAGCCGGAAACAATAATATTTATTTTTGGGTGAAGAAGAAAAACATAATAGCCTCTGTGGCTGGTAGAACTAAGGGTTTTTCATAATACATTTTCTTAAATTAGGGAGTTCCTCGGCCATTGGATCGTTTGCATTTAGATTAATACAACCAGTTACATATTCTGGTGACTGAAGGTTAAAGCTCAAGATAGGTCATATAAAATAATGATCTATACACAACAATATTAGTTCACACATGACTTGACCCTAGCTCTGGGTCATTTAGACAGTTACTAAATACATTACCAAGTCACTCGTTCCCATCTGCTGCCTATCCAGAGAATTATTACAAACACGATGTTCTTATAATGTTTCGCTAGAGGAACTCTTATTGGCACAAAAATCACAGTCTTTCAGATTTCATCTATAAGTTAAAGTTAAAAGATATTTTCAATAAATTTCCAAGATTATAATTTAGCTGAATTTAAGAATACTCTTTGGTTATTGCTAAATGTCAGTCCCTTTTTAGAAAATTGGACAACATAAATTATTGAACATAACTAAAATGATTTTGCTGTTTTACGGATTCGTGTTGTAGTCTGAATAATATTTCTTCATGAGGAAGGTGAGACGTGAATTGCATGGTCAACAGAAACTGAACTCATATCGTTGCCCAACAATGATAATGAAATATTTCCTTGTTATAATTCAAATTACAATAACACATGAAACAAATAAACAGCGAGCGATAAATAGTTGGAGATCAGTCACTCTCGTGTACAATTGTCGCGTTTGTCACTGTGTATAGTCGTGATTAATCTATTGCAAGAAAACAACTATGCTTGGAAACACGACCAATACCAACATGAGTGATCAAACGATTCAAAACCTCAATAACCAAAAGGCTCTAGAAAATGTAGGTGGAATTGTCTTCCTCAGCATTTCGATGATTGTTGGAATTCCTGGAAATGTAATTGTTATTTGCGTGTACCTGCGAAAATACAAACCTTCTTCTCATAGAACATTTATTGTTTGTCTCGCGATGGTTGACCTAGCATCATGTTGTGTGTCAATGCCGTTCTTCATAACGGTTTTGAGATATCCAATCGAGTTCTCAAGCGATGCAGTCTGCAAGATATTCCACCTTTTGACCTTTTGTCTTATCTTAGGATCTGCCATCATTTTGGTGACGATCGCTACAGAGAGGCATCGCAAAATATGTAAACCGCATGGAAAACAACTCTCAGAGAAAATGTCCCGATACGTCTGTGGCATAGACCTACTGTTTTCTGGTCTTTTATCCTGGCCTGGTGCTGTTTTGTACGAAACAAAACATACACAGTTGGAACAGGTGGAATAACAGGTATGGAATGTACTGTAAGAGACGACTTTGCAGGTACCAATTACCCAGCATATTTCAGCTTTGTGTTACTTTTCATTTTCATTGCATCAGTTATTAATATTTCCATCATGTTTACTCTAATTGGAAAACAAGTATGGAAAATGAATAAACGAAGTTACAGAACGAATCAGCCAGACGCCTCCACAACTAATGTTGCTAAAACACAGATAACTGAAGTTCCTTGTTCGAAATTTACTTATATCGCAGCAGCAACACAATCATCGGAGGATAAAACCAATAATATGGAAAACAACAGTATTTCCATCCTCTCAGCGGAGTGCAAGGGAGAGAAAGAAATCACTGCGGTTGATATAAAGCAGACATACAACACCACAAAACCAAATTTCGACAAAGGAAACAAGAAGAAGAACGAGCGTATTAAAACCATTGCTTTCACTCGTATTTTTTTCATCATCACTGTCGTGTTTTTTGTCAGTTTTCTCCCACATTGGGCTCTTCGTTTTGCAGATTTTCTTAACAGGGATTTTCTGCTGGACCTTTCGTTTACAGAAATTGTAGCATACCAGACATTTCGATGGTCGTTCTTCATTAATATCATGGCAAATCCAATTATTCATGGATTTTATGACAAGAAGTTTAGGCAGGAAATCCGCAAAATGTTTGGTCGTTAGCAGAAATATCCTTAACTATGAAATAATTCGATAGATTTAACTAACAGGGGAACGCAGGGAGGGATCTCCAAAAGGCATACGGTTTGATTTAAATTTTATGGAAATTTGAAATCAATGAGGCAAGATTCCGATGAAGTTCATATATCAACAATAACTTGTTTTGTTTGTTTTATTATAGAAGAAAGAAAACTATCTAAGTGAATAAAGTATCTGGCTTAACTCGAAAAAGAACGCCTGCCTTTTATACTGCTTCGACGGTTTTATATCTGTATTCGGGATTTAAGAGGAACAACATCCCCAGTTAATGTATGCAAATATTGCTTTCTTTTGCAATCATTATTGCGATTTTGAGCACACAATCTGTGTGGGTCCCATTTAGATCACAAATCTGATATCTACCGAACAGTCAATGGTCAGAACTGTTGCTCAGACAATCTGGACCAGTTCTATACTTTATGAAGACATTCTTTGCAATGAAGTTGACGGCGTAGGTTGCAAAACCAACTGTGTATCCAGTTTGCATCCCTTAATCCTTTGTTACATCAGCATCATGTGTCAAATGTGCACAGTGATTTATGCAATGAATTTATCTGACAGAGTTGCGTATCGTTTTTTGTTGTTGCATGAAATAATCAGTGTTATAAATGAATTTATCTGACAGAGTTGCGTATCGGTTTTTGTGGTTGCATGAATAACCAGTGTTATAAATGAAAAGTCTTGAAATATTTTAGCACTGAGTGGAGGCCAAATTTTTTGTATCGTTTACAAAAGTGTCGTGAAAGTTTTAAAAACATTACTGAGAATCGACTTCAGGACTAACATATAGCCTCGAGCAATCTTATGGTGTTTTTCTGTGAGGTCTTATACTATATGTTGGTAGACTTCATTGAGTGAAATGTTAAGGTTTTAGCGACCCGTGTATATCGTATTCAATTTGATTGCAATATGCTTTAACAAGCTTTTACATTCAATTTCAAAACTTGGCAATTATTTTGAAGGAATATAAATACGGAATTACATTTAAAATGGAGTTATTAACTTTATCCATTTGTGTAACACAAACGCACTGGATTTAGATGCAATAGATGATAAATGAGTCATAAGTAAACTCTACAGTTATGTTCTTTGTGCCAGCCTCGAAATATGTCGGAATAAATCATATTAAAATTTGTCAGCTACAATAGAAACTGAAAATACACTAAGAAACAGCCATAACGTTATTAATTATTAATTTATGAGATTTGGGGTTATGCATTGGGTATGGGAATGTTTTAACATCCTTATTAATACAATTTTTTTTTATATTTGTTAAGTGAGCAAGTGGTTTAAACGTTTCATGTTAAGATAATTTTAGCGCCAACATGTTATTTGAAACCAATACATTTTTCCCTGTTTCCCCCATATATGTGTTTTTCTTATTTCATTTTTTGTTTGTATATCTCAAACTAATTTTATGGTAACAATTATAATTCTTCTTCCGCACTTTTTCTTTATTTTTTCTAGTTTTTTACCTTCGTTTTCGTTTCTCATAGAAAACATTAACTGTAATGGTCTCCTATCCACGCTCATCCACGTCCACACAAATACCTGCTTTACTTCTTAAGCGTTTCTTATTTCGAATTGTTTAGTAACCTGTCAATACGTAAAATGCAACAGCTGGGATGGGGAAGGCGTTAGCTTCGCACAAAACGAATAGCAGGAGTTTAATCCCACATACCTTTCGTCTGTTTGTTAAAGCCGCCATCCTGAGCAATATTTCTAGATCCAACACTAAACAATTATTTTGTCAGCAATACAACAGGTTGAGTTAGTTAAGGTAGATGAAATATTGTTTCATACATTGAATAATGTTATAAATTCTAGGTCAAGCAAAAGGTAGCTAGAGCATTTGAATAATAATGCCATTCATCGCACGTTTGCAGTGTCGGATGAACATCTATAGATAAAATAAAGACCTTCATTTATTGGTATAGTTATCAATTTCTTGAGTAAAACGTCTACATTATGTAATCAACACCTTACCATGTTTCGTTTTTGCTTTTCAATTTAGTAACTATAATTGACCCCCCTCTCTCTCTCTCTCTCTCTCTCTCTCTCTCTCTCTCTCTCTCTCTCTCTCTCTCTCTCTCTCTCTCTCTCATGCGCACACTCACAGACTCTAAACGTATCACAAAACGTACCAAAATCTATTTCTCTTTTATGTCATATTACAAATTTCAAAGGATGGAAATACGTAAGTCGCATTGCAGAAATTCAGCCGCCAATATTTACTTGTTAAACATTGTGTGATTAGTGTCGGGGTAATGGTATTACATGAAATTTGGGCATAATTGTTTTATAGTTTACAATAACTGGCTTTAATAATATACTTTTACCACATATAACCATATTACTCCTGCACTTTTGGAATTTATTTTAAGATGCATATTTTTTTGAGATTACCATATAATTTTCAAGCTTTGTTCTTCATAAACCCATATTGACTTGCCAGTGTCCAAGTCCTGAAAATGCCGTTATTGAAAATCTTAGTAATGTGATTTCTTGTTTTTGTCTTATTTTTAAAGAGTGATACACCATTCACTCTCAAAGTGGCAAAAAGTTTAATTGACTAAATAAAGTTTAACTGCTCATTTAGCAATAGCACTGTGCCTACAAAAGGAGTAAAAAAAATGTTCCGAATGAGACATATAAACGACCGACAGTTACTCGAGCTTAGAAAGCAAGTAATCAGTACGTGTGTGTGTGTGTGTGTTATAAAACAGATATTTGTAATTCTGAAGTTTAAGTAAGGCTATTTTAATAATTTCCCATTGTACAATGACAAGATTATTAGTCACCTTCACCATTATAAAATTAACATCGTGCTTGTACACGGTATTCAACATCGTACTTGTACACGGTATTTAACACTGTACACGGTATTTAACATTGTACACGGTATTTAACAATGGGTATGAAGTTATGAAATATATAGGCTTGGTAAATGGGGCTCATTCTGGTTTTATATTTCTTGCACCAATGTAAATGTTTTTTTTTAGCTGTATACCAAACGTGTTTACCACATTATTATTGAATCGATCACTTATTCCATTACTTTGCAACGAAACTAATCAAAGAAGTAACGTGTAAGATAAATGCATCATATTCGCCTAATGTTTCGACAATATTGTGTTGAACGGTTTTGTCTCTTGTCCAATATAGCATGTAATTATTACGGCCGGCGGTACATATGATAAGAGAGCTATGGCAACAATCCAATCGGAGACCTTCATCTCTCATACGTTACACTAGAAAGCTGTCTGAATGGATTGTATAAATGTATGTCTGCAACTTAGATCATACAAATAATATATTGATAATTACAGAGCAAACATTCTACATACCACAATGTTTCAATTTATAAAACGTTATAATTTGATATTCTTATAGAGGGATGGACCTATATTGTATATACGCTGTTATATGATTTTTCTAAAGTTTTTGAAAGAATGTGAGCTTGTTTAAACAATGTAATATAGTAAGAAATCATTTACTTTACTATTTTTAAAGTTTTCGGTTTGTTATGAAATTTCTTTAATAAAATATGATCTTGCCTTGAAACGATAAATGCATGAGGTCTGAAAGATTTTTCTTGGGTCCAGTATTACTTCATATTCACTTAAAATAATATGTATGTATGTATGTGTGCATGCATGCATGCATGCATGTATGTATGTATGTATGTATGTATGTATGTATGTATGTATGTATGTATGTATGTATGTATGTATGTATGTATGTATGTATCAATGTATGTATGGATGGATGGATGGATGGATGGATGGATGGATGGATGGATGGATGGATGGATGTATGTATGTATGTATGTATGTATGTATGTATGTATGTATGTATGTATGTATGTATGTATGTATCAATGTATGTATGGATGGATGGATGGATGGATGGATGGATGGATGGATGGATGGATGGATGGATGGATGTATGTATGTATGTATGTATGTATGTATGTATGTATGTATGTATGTATGTATAAATGTATGTAATATCACGCTTAGGTTGTTTGATTTGCAGGAGTATTGGTGGACGTAAATTGTAAACGAAATGTTATCAATAAGGTCGACCGGAACTTTTGTAGAAAAAAGAATACTATTTTTTTTAGACCTACACTTTGGACCCAAGGGCATTCATTTGTTGCACAGTATAAGAATTTAGGTCGTTGGTTGTTGTCGCAAGTTCTGCATGCAGTGCGTGGATGCGATACGTTTAACGTCCGTCCACAAAGATATATGTCGCTGGTAGTGCATACGGTGTGCGGATGCTCTTCGATTACCGTCCGTTCACAAAGATATATTCGTTTTCAGTTTATTTTATATTTTGATTGATGTTGTTTTCGTCTGAAGATTGCAGCAAATTAAATTTGTGCTTATGATGTAATCATCCTTTAAATTTCACCTTCCATAATTGTATTTTGTATTCCGCAAGACACATATACAGCACAATACGACATATTAGAAAAATAAGTGAACACAACCTATTAACGCCGAAAGTCTTCAAGATTGCACACAATTGTCCTATACTTTATTACGAATATCTGGATTAAGATATGTATTCAAAAACAATCATCTCTCAAATGATATTCAAATTAAAACACTTTCACTCGTCTTTCAATCGACCAATTGACGGCCTATTTCGTCATCTGACATAGTGTGTCAGATATTCCTCCTGTCCCGTTTTTCTACTCATCTATATAATATTTGGCTGAACTGGTAATCCAATTTTCTCCAGTCCGCCCAATTTCTGCCTTCGTTATTCCTTTTTATGTGTCTCCTAGATACTCGGACCAATTGCATTGGGGTAAATCTTTCTGTCTGATACAGTTCCTCTGATCCATACAAGCTTACTAGGATGACATTTTCAGCTAGCTATCTAACTCACATTAAACAACAATATCATCAGATACGGTAAGAACTTAATTTCTTTGGCCACGTGTTCGAGCCCGTCGAAATACCCATTCTCTCTGTGTACACATTATATATAGATTCTCAATCATATTGTCCTGAACAATATCAAATAATCATTGCACCTTACAAAGCGTACACATATATCAACATATTCATGCACTGATATATAATTTCACATGATACACCAACGAAGTATACACAAATAGTCAAATCCCGATTGTCTAATGTTGAACATTGCAACCATTGTGCACACTTTATAATTTAATTAGACATTTGCAAATCTATAATATCAATTAAATAAATGTACAAAGTTACTGCGAATTTATCAAATATTGAATTACAATATTAATTCTGTTCATAAACATTGTTCATATCTCAAAATAGGCATGCATATCTAACACTACGAACGAATCAAACCCTTCAAACTGTAATTGTACGTACCAAAGTTTACATGCTGCAGTAATCAAAGTAAAAATACTTTGCTGTACTATTTCACAACAAAAACATATCTGATCTGTATTGAATCTCCTTGTAATTCACAGAATAAAAGAAATTCCCGCCAATTTTGAATGACGTCGGAGTAGTTTATATTCCTTTACAACTTCCGTATTTTTTAGCGACTACTGCAGTTTCGTTCTCAAGATAATATATTTAATCTTGCGATTCTAATATTGGCAATGACTTGCTCAATCCCGAGTGGATGTTTCACATAATTATCAGACACTGCCCTTTTCCAGCAGTCTGTCAAGGATGGATTTATGAGCCCCACTGTATGTTTCTTTAATCGGAATGCAGAATTCCATCAACTACCTGGGAAACATGTGATGACAATTATGATGCAACTTGATGATCCATCATTGTTCGCCGAATTGACCTTCATACATATTTACGGTGCGGAATTATTAACCTTAGAGTCTAACATATACATGTTGAAATCTGGTTAATCCTTAGATCGTGACAAGGACGTTTGCAATTTAATTCGTGGATTATTCGTGGATTAATGGTGGATCCGAATCTTAAAACTGTAAGTTTCTTTTCCATTTTTAAATTTATTTCCAGGGAATTAAATTATTTGTTAACATTTATAAAGCTTGTTGTCACTTTTATGGTAAAAGGAAAGCTTATCATATAAATCTGAATAATCCTGAGACATATACTTCAAACAATTTTTTAAGAAATGTGTATCAATAGAATTATTTAGATACATTTTAAAGATTTACATGTTAATCTGATATTATTGGAAGAATCACAATGGATGAAAATTGGAAACGTAATTCTCTGATGAATGTTTCGGGATGAGTGAATTTCTGCATAGACATATAGAAAATGATCACTCCTTCGTTTGACTTGGAAGAAAAGTGAGAGAGAAATCTTGGCCAGTTTGCTCGTGACTTTAACGACAATTGTGTCGCTGACAATTATTGCACAATATGTTACAAATTCACACGAATTACATGAAATGGATGATAGAATTAAACAAGTTGAAAATAATAAATCTATCAAGAAAGCTGACAAAATTCCTTCGCGCCAACATAGCTCCAAATAAAGTTTCAAGCCATACATTCTGCAGAGTTAAATTGAATAAGAGATAGATGCTACAGGGCTAGCTTTGTTAGTGTAACATTACATATTTAAGTATAGTTTTTTAATAGAGTTTCTCTATTTGGTTTGGACTCATTCCATGTTGAAGATTCATGGAATTCTTACTTTGGGGACTTCCATCATATAATACCTACTTAACGAGACATGTGTGTGCTTAATTTCCATCGAGAAATCTTATGAAGGGAAGAATATGTACAGTACTGCTAATCCCCATAAACCTGTAGCATCTTTTAATGTGCACAACCCTATAACAATGACTTCACGTAGTACCTTAATAATAACTGCAGCAATATTGACTGGTTAATCTTAATTAAACTTTATATTTATGTAAGCGTAAAATGAACTACTCTGACAGACAGAAAGTTTGTAAAATTCAGATACCTTTACGGTTCCAATTGATGTCGATGTTAAAACAAGAATAACCAATTAAATCATTTGATAACATTTATATAACCTAAAATTCAACAAAAGCAAGTCCAAAAGGTTTAGTTACTCATGTTTTCAATTATGTGGATGACCAAGCCAATGTTTGTCGCGCAAATTTACCCTCCATAGTAATGCTTCCCACGCCAAATGTCCTGTGATGATTAAATAAATTTCATCTCTGGTATCTCCACACTGATACTGGGTTTAAGGCTATGAGCGTCTTGTGTATTTCAATATTATATGTATCATGTTGGGTCAGAAGTCACCTCCACTTGTAATTTGAGTCAACTTCAACACTTATATTAATCTGTCGTAAATTGGTGTCGTGCTTGCAACAAATCGACAACAGTAAACAGTTAATGGATACATCTAACATTTTAGTGGGTATTTGATAAACAAATATATTGCTTTGAGGTTAACAAATTGTAACCGCACTCACTAGAATATTGCCCTAAACAAGAAAATGGTTTGTAAAGATGACAGCTTTGGCTATGAAAATATATTGTCTGAAGTGAAAAACTAGTTACATTTGTAAGTAATTCATAGTATTTCACAAAACTAAATATTATGATCATTTTCATTACAAAGTTTAAAAAGCAAGTATTAAAACTATAACACAATTCAAACTTTGAAGTGATAGAAGTTAGAGCACGAATGACCATTTCATCACAATTACACAATTGCATAGTTTTCTACCTGATCTCACGTCACAATTAGCAATTTCTAATAAACACATCATTAAGTAATGGAAAATAGTCTTGGATGTTCCTGATGTTTACAAAATCAAAACAATAACCTCTAAAATTCACATAGAAAATTGAAGGTTATAAACAGTCACGACGAACTCTGCTATGGCATCGCTATCCTGCAGCTCTGCTTAGTTATCAATCGTTATCTGAGGAGAAAGGTTCAATGAAATTAAAAACAATAAGATAGAGAGAAGAAGGAATTAACAGAAATAAACAAACGATTATGACATATCACTGTTTTGGATTGAGTGCATCATATGGGCACAGCAATGGAAACACCTTAAATCTTCTATTATACCTCTGGTTTATTCAAGTTTCCATTTATGTGGAATTGCCAAAGTGTGACATAATTATATATCAAAGTTTCTTTCAATTTTAATGATAGTTTCTGTAATGTAATGACTGATTATAATAAATGTTCTTCAAGCAAATCTTGTCTTGCTACCTTTTCTAAACTTACCCAAGCCCATATATTAGAAAATCTATATCTAATACACACTCAGACAGCAGAAATTCGACTCACACTCTGCAATCGGATCGAGCTTTCTGTACCCTGAGCCCAATCCGTAACCATGTGATCCTTGACGTCAAGTTCTCACTTAATGCCGAAAGGTAGTAAGGTAGCAGCTCAGCTGATAAAGAAGGCCGAAATAGCCGGTAGCTAATTTATTACAAAAATGGAACTTTTACCGATATTTAGCTCATATACTTGGTAACTGCAAACCTTGGTAGTCATTAACTCGGGTGAGATGAAAAAAAAAACAATATATTGGACATGTGTTACGAATGTGGCAGTGAACTAGCACTTGTTTTATTAGTAGACTGTAAAATAACGTTGGAAACATATGCAGTCAAGGGGAGTTACAATAGTAATATTCTTTTCAGTGTTGTTATTGTTCATGCAGCTGTTCGAAATTGGTCTTCACCTGCCAGAAATTTGCCCTTATCATTAACCTTGTCCTACAGCTATCAAAATTGCCCTGCTTGGCACATTTTATTGGATGCATATTCTTTTGAAACAATCGACAATGCGAATGACAGAACGCAAATGAAGAAAACAAAAACATTGCGTTGACTTGGACGATTATTACAATAACAATACATCATTTTGTGCTGGTTATTCTAGTCCGAACGTATTAGAGTACTTACACTAGGTGTCCAAAATAGCAAGGATTTCCTAAGTCAAGAGGGTTTGAAACCGCATAATAAAATTAACTGAAAAGACATAATATAAACAAAGCTAAGGCTAGCATAATCATTGCTTACCAATCAAATGCACACGATGTGTAAATAGGGCACGTTTACTAAACTGCTGTGTCACAGTAGAGAATAGAAAAGAGTTAAAACAAGAAACAATAATCAAGAATTTGTTCAAATGGAAAATATATACAGCAAGTTGAGGTTATTGGCGGAGGATAAACAAGACCATCAAATTGAACTAATAAACAACGAGAAGGTCCTACAAAACACAGGTGGTATTATTCGTATCAGCCTTTCTGGGTACTGGTGGAAATTCAGTTGCTATATGTGTCTATCTGCGCAAATTCAACCATCTATTCACAGACCGTTCATTGTTACCCTGACAATTGTCGATTTGGTAACATGTTGCGTGGCAATGCCATTCATTTTAGTGACTCTGATATATCATATCATGTACCAAAACAATGGAGGCTGCAAAGGTCTTAATTTTTTGTTGTATTTCATCTGTATTGGATCATCGATAATTCTTTTCACCATCGCATCAGAAAGATATCATAAGATTTGTATTCCATGTGGTAGACAAATCTACGAGCGAATGTCTAAACAAATTTGCGTTTTGGATGTTATGGTAAGGATAATACTGTCATGGCCAGCCGCTGTTCTGGGTGAAAAAAGGACTTTTAAAACTAATGTTGATCGAATTGTTGGCACATAATGCAGCGTGAACGACGACTTTGCGGACGAAAAATATCCAGCGTACTTCAACATCTTTTTAATGTTCCTTTTCATCGCTGCACTGATAATTCTCTCAATCCTTTACGCCTTAATCGGAAAACCAATATCTCGCATCAAGAAGATAATTTTCAAAACAAATCAAACTAATCTTTCAGAAAGTGATTCGGTGACTAAAACACAGACTGGTGAATTTTCGTGTTCGCAACCATATCAAAAGGATGTCAAATCAAGTAGAGGATTAGTTGAGAACATCTGTGACTATAAATCTGAGAATTTGGAAATATCACTGGGGGGAAAACGGACAGGGAACAAAATCTGCTGAGAGGAAAAGCAAATGCTGTGAGTTGAAGAAGGACAATACAGCTACAAACAATAGTGCGAGGAAACAAAAAGAGATTGCTCGAGTTTGTTTTGTTCACTAATACAGTAGTGTACTTTTCTAGTTTCCTTCCATATTTGGTACTTCGTACTGCCACTTTTCTTAATACGAACCTTCTATCTAATTTCTTCTTTGCATGAACTTTGACTTATCATAGTTTTAGATGGACCTATTATATATTAACAATATGGCAAATCCAATAATTTATGGAATTTATGACATGTTGCGAAGATTTTGGTTAGCACGTTGCTTGAAGTATAATCGAAGACGTTATGGTGACGCAAGTTAGAAAGTTCATTTGAATCTGAAACATCTTTTACGAACTAAACACAACTTGGAAGGGCAATTAAGATTACAAAGCGCCAGTTTTCCAAATCACGATGCAGTGGAACGTTAAAACTTTCTAATCAATTTCTAACTTGTACGACATTTCTGGCTCACTGTTTTTCTGTGTGTGTCTGTGTGTGTGTGCGTGCGTGGTTTCTTTCTTCCAGAATATACTGTCTCAATTGCAAAGGTCACCATATGTAATTATGTGTGCATGACTGTTATAATGTTTTATATTATGTACTATACTGTAATGTAATTATGTCTTTAATGTGTGATGAGTTGTGGTATGTGCATCCTATTTCTGTTTGAAATTGTCTAACCTGTATTTTGCATAGTTTCAGCTGCCTGTTAACATAACATTTGATAATATCTTTTCTTAAAATTATCAAACATTATATAACATTTCTTCTCTTAGGTACCTATCCTTCTCAGCATATCTTTTTAAAAAAATATGAAAAACCCCAACAAGAACTTTGTGTTTTCCGAGGCGTCGACACAAGGAAAGTAGGACGACTGAGTATCAGACATAAAAGGAATGTTGTAAATATTGGCTTAAATAAAAACAGATTGGACTGGTTCTTATGTACCAGAATATCACATTTTTTACGTCTAATTTTATTCGTGAATATACTAGATAATATATTTTACATCAGGACGCTAACGGGGATATCTCCGCCACCACTATAATCCCGTTATTAACATACAAATACATTTATTGGAATATTTTTTTTACCATTATTCACATTTTTACATGCTGGTCACAATAACATAATGTGTAGTTACACGATATTGTTCCACACAATGAATCAATACATTTTTCCCAACAAATAATTTTTAGTTTGTTTGTAAATTTTAATTTCATAAGAAACATTGCCTTTTGTAATTTGTTTTAATCATTTCTAGTAGCATATCCACAATTCATTAGATCTGTAGATATGTTTATACAGATAACTCATAAATGTACAGCATCTCTCATTTCTTTTGAACAATGTTTTAAAATGTTTAACTATTTTGTTTCTTTTTTAAATATCTTGTCTTCTGTAGTAATTGCTGATAGTTGCACATTTTTCAATAGCTCTCACCCATTCGTTCGTTCTTTGTCTTTTCTTTTGGATTCCTTTATTCTCCCTATGCATGTTACTGTTTATATGCTCAGAGTTTGTTTTGTGTCTCAAATTACTCCTGTTAATCTTCCATTTTATATTGACTTCCTTGAAGTATCATATTAATCGTCCTGGAGATTTCTAGAATTTACTTTTTCATTATGAGAGTTTACATCTATTCTTGTTTAGTTAAAACTAATCTTCAAAACTCAGATCCAGATCTTCTTCATGCTTAAGATTATTATCTATGTTATCATCTAATTTATCGTCTAATTTATAATATGCAAACATCCCTAATATGTGTTAATTTGTATAACTAGTACAGTAAACTGAATTTATATAAGGGAGAAAACTCTCACTGATTTAAACAAACTATCTATTTAGTATTCATTTTACCCATTTATCTTAGTTTACCTGATAACCATACAACCATGCATAAAGGTAAAACTAAAAAGCATTCTTTGTGGGTTTATATTAACCGATTTGCGAAAAAAATCATCTATACTGGTAATAAATAGTGAATATTAAAATAGGTACAAAGTTATAGAAATAAATAGTATTTGATTATTTTTGTTATACAGTTTGAAACAAATAATATCCACAAGTGAACGAAAAGTACATTAGAGATTTCTTGCGCGTGCAATTTCAATGCAAAAATCTGTTGTTCAAGTCTGTTTGCTATCATGTCGAACTGATCTGAATCACGTCACCGATCTGAAAAATGTTATAGATACAAAACAGATTGTGTGTGTGCAATTGTTAGTTTGCAACGTTTTAGTTACTAATGCGCAAACTGAGACGTGGTATTAAAACTCGGGAGCGGAGTTTGCAGAATACTGCATACATATTCAGCTTATTAGTTATATCCGGCTACTATTTTGCAAGTATATTTTAATTTTAGTGTTGTAATATTGTACCTATACGAGTGGATTGGTACAAAATAGTGTACTGCACTAATGTCGCAACATTTATACTACTTCTGTCTATTTATCTATCTCTTCTTCTATCTATCAATGAATCTATCTATCTATCTATATATCTTTCTATTTATCTATATATCTTTTGAGCGACATATACAAATAGACAGACAGACAGAAAGAAAAGAATGTGTGGGAGAGAAAGAGAGAGCGATCACTGATGTGTCGTATGGATGATGTACTTATTATATTCTTACGTGTCTTTCTAAAGGAAGGAATGCACAAATAATATGCTAATTATTGGGACAATAGCTCACTAGATTATTATCTAACATAAAAGCAAAACATTTGCTGCACCGTCATATATCCTTTTGAAAATAGATAGGCAAGTGTGTATTGTTTATTAATGTCAATGCAATGTTAAACAGAGACAAAAGACTTCTACTAAGGAAACAGACGATTGTGTATGAGTTACAACTTTAATAGCAAATAGCTCACATTAACATCTCTGAGAAAAAGAATTAACTTGATATTGTATCGTGACATACATTTAGGTCTAAAAGCAAACGTTCATACATCAATTAAAGGGCTAAGTAGGTCACCATGCACACCAGTCAATAACGAAGCTATGTAACGCGCATTATTTAATACTCCAGAGAGAAGATAATCTACATGTGTTGTTTGAATTAAACAATGACTACGACATCACTGTCTGGTTTTCTTTCTGTGAGTACTGGAGTATCAGATAAGGCTTGTGTGTGCTCCGAATTGTCTGTAGCACACTTGAGTGAAATGACGTTTGAATTTTCTTGATTAATAGAGCGCGAGATTCAGTTCTGAAATTTACGTTTATTGAGTTTCTGCACTGCCTATCCTTCGTTCAAATTATACAGCTCTATAATGGTTGAGACTACTTGAGGTGGAGCGATCATGTGCGGGATATTCCCGAGAAACAGGGTCTATGATGAAGCTGGTCAAAGATGACTTGAGGAAATTTTCATTGGTTCCTCCTAATTATTCTGAGATCGCTTCCCTTCCTTCAACTTGCTGCAGGGACATCATTTCAACTTTTTTTCCGAGGGGGAGGGTCAACAGTTGATTCGGGGGCGACTGGTGGGGGGAGACATATATAGGCTACAGTAACAACACAACACATGTAAATTCAGGAGTGGGCAAATGCAACAACCCATGCTCCCCCACCCCACATTACGTCCCTGGCTCGCTATGGAATATATAGGGTAGGTAATCATGTGCGGACTTTATTATAGCGTGACCTGCCAATCGCAACTCTGATTTCATCAGAAGAGTGTGTATATTTGGACTGCTTGTCCCTGTTACATTATCGGTGTCTCGGAAACTTATCCTAATAGATTTCTCACTCAGTCCGCTAATGTAAAAATAGTTTATCTTCTTTACATCGTGTCCGTGCAACGTATTGATTTCGTGGGCACACAACAAGGTCACCATTAACAAGACTTTGAACACATTATATTTTTCTTGTAGACTCATGTCTCTGCCCTGGTGCACATTTAGTCCAACATCTTGAATATTTCAAAGAACTGTTTATGTTAAATAACTCTTTTACTAAATAATTTCCATTATTTCAAACCTTAGTTATATTGAAAGAATGGAGATTTATTGAAACCATATTGATCATTAAAATATCTTATTGGAAGAGATTTCTTTTGTTTTGCAATACATGCCGATGACATTGGGAAGGTTACATTTAATGACAGGTCTCAAGTTCTCAAATTCTCAAAACGAATTATCAATCCTTTCTTAGGACACCTTATCAGGGTAGTATAATTAAGAATCCTATTATATCTTATCATAGCAATAATGGAAGGTTTGAACTTGTGGCCCAAATCTAAACTAAGATCTCACAAATTCAACAATATAGAAGCGCGCGCGCGCGCGTGTGTGTGTGTGTGTGTGAGAGAGAGTATGTGTGTGTGTTTCCAGCTTTGAGTCACAAAGAGCATTCGGAAGATACGTAATTAATTAGCGTCCTGTATTTTAAAGTATTGAAAAAACATGAAAAAGATTTAAAAGAAATACTATGTGGACCTCGGTTTCTAACCTGTATAGGTCCTAACTCATCCCAGGATTTAACTTGCAAAAACATAAACATCCACCGCTGAAATAAGCGCAAACCATTTTTGCATTCTAACGCAGATGAGACAATTACAAAAGTCCAAAATTAAAACATGTTTTCACGAATTTTTGCGAGCGATTAGAATTTGATTTTGAGAGCTCGATAGCAGAAAAAGAATTGTCTTTGCTAATGATGTTAAATTTAATCTGGTTAAATGCAAATCTGCGAATGAGAAAGATGAAAAGAACAGACAATCCGAATACTTGATAATAAGAACAAAGTAATTAATTTATATTACAGCAAATTGAAATGATGTCACTCTAGGATCTGTCTAAGAATGTGTGCATATTTCATTGCATTTGCATGTTCAATCTACAGAGGTAGAAAGATTGATATAACTGAACTAATGTGAAAGCTAAATACAGTTAAACTTTTGCTGACACAGAACGGTAATGAATATGGGAAAACACTTATAATATACTAAATTTGGGAGTTACACAGTGTAGACTAGTGGATTAAAAAAAACTTGTGTGGCTACCTGTACGAGAAATTATACATGGACTTATATGGTTCTTTTCTGATCTCATGAGTTAACAAGAACACCGTGTAAAGAACGTTATACGTCGGTCTAATGATAAAGATCGCTATGTAAATAAGTAACATTGTTATGCAGAAATTCGTTTCTAGTCACCCAGTCACTTTTCATACTACAAAATCTACTTGCATCTTTCTTATGCAAAGTGAAAGTCATCCAGAGCTGTTGGTCTTGTTATGTAGTATAGAGCTAATGTTATTATGTGAAATACATTTTTCAGCTTTCAGTCATAGACACCTTGGCTTTGACCTTTACACCTAAACGTCAACAGAATCTCCCTTGTCCCAAGTAAAAGCCATTCGTAGACTTTGGTCCAAATGTATAACTAGTGTCATTGTCTGCGTAAACCAGTTTTCTTCCTTTAGTCAGAGTACTCTGGACGTTTGACCTATTTGAACCCCAGATCTGTAGAGTTCTTTCGTACCAACAGTACAAGTTATGCAAAAAGATTGGTAATAACTGATGATGAATTCTAATGAACTACGTATAAACCTGCATTCTTCAACCAAAGTGACAATGACGATTGACCATTAGAGCTTTAATCGAAACTCTTCCTTAGGTACATAAAAATTAAACTAAACATTGGATAATAAACATCGTGTGATATTCAAGTTCTCGTCCGGAAACGTTTCTTTTTCAGTTACAGTGATCATGGCTTCGGAGCATTTTAGGCTAATATCGATTATGTTTCCTCCTTTTGACAAGAGAATAGTAATTATACATCGTGAAGAACGCGTGATACTAAGGAGAAATTAAATGTTACTCGACAAAACTCGAAGTCACCAACAACATAATGACATAGAAGTAGTCGTTCTGTTAATTTTTTTCTTTACAATGGCGTAAAACAAGTTATATATCGAATGAACTGAAAATTAATTAAAATGCTGCTTTAGTTTTTACACAAAATGAAACATGTTTGTCATAAACATTTCACTCGTAAGCTCAGATTTTCAGACCCACGAAATTCGGAAACAATCCTATTTTGTTTCGGCTAAGACGTAAAAAATAATGGCGTCTGTGGCTCCTACAACTATGTGTTGTGCATAATAAATTTTGTTTTAGATAAGGGGGTTCCGTGGCCATTGGATTATTTGCTTTTAGGTTAATACAACCACTTGCATATTCTAGGGTCGGAAAGTACAAGGTTACGATAAGTCTTATAAAGTAATAGTCTATACACAACGGTATTAGTTCCCACATGCCTTGACCCTAGCTATGTGTCCTTAAAACTAATGCTAAATACATTACCGAGTCAGTCATTCCCACCAACAGCCTATCCAAAGAATTATTACCAACAAGATGTTCTTATAATGTACCGTTAACGGCATTGTTGTTGGCACAAAATTCACAAACGTTCTGAATTCATCTGTCAGTTAAATTTCAAAGATATTTTCAATAAATTTCTAAGCTGAGAATTTACAGGATTAGCTGAAATTAAGGAAACGAGTTGGATATTGCTAAATGTCAGTCCCTTTTTAGAAACGGGGACAACATAATTCATGGAACATAACTAAAATGGTGTTTCTGTCATTTTGTTTACTAATATTCGGATGTTATCGATTCATGCTGTATTCTGAATAAATACATTTCATGAGGAAGTTGAAACGTCAATTGAATGGTCAACATAAACTGACCTCATATCGTTGTTCAACAGTGATACTGAAATATGTCCTTGTTATAGTTCAAATTACAATAAGAAATGAAAGAAATATATAGCGACAAATACATTGTTGAAGATCAAACATTGATGTGTACAATTGTTGCTTTTGTCACAATGGATAGTCATGATTAATCTACTGTATGAACACAACTATGCTTGGAAACACGACCAATACCAACATGAGTGATCAAACGATTCAAAACCTCAATAACCAAATTGATCTATGAAATACAGGAGGCATTGACTTCATCAGCATCTCAATGATAGCCTTCAACTCATTGGACATTTATCGTTTTTTTCGCGAAGATTGACCTAGCATCATGTTGTGTGTCAATGCCGTTCTTCATGACGGTTTTGAGATATCCAATTGAGTTCTCAAACGATGCAGTCTGCAAGATATTTCACTGTTTGACCTACTGTCTTCTCATAGGGTCTCCATTCCTTTTGGTGACGATGGCGGCAGAGAGGCATCGCAAAATATGTACACCGTATGGAAAACAAGTCTCAGAGAAAATGTCCCGATACGTCTGTGTTATAGACCTACTGTTAGCAGGTCTTTCATCCTGGCCTGGTGCTGTTCTGTACGGAAACAAAAGATGTAAATTTGGAACTGGTGGAAGAGAAGGTATAGAATGTACTGTAAGCGACGACATTGTAGGTACCAATTACCCAGCAGACTTCCGTTTTGTGTTACTTTTCCTTTTTATTGCCTATTTTCGTCATGTATACTCTAATTGGAAAACATGTATGAAAAATGATTAAACAACGTTGCATAAAGAATCAGGCAAAATTAGCCATAATTAGTGATGTTTTAACATAGATAACTGAACTGCTTTGTTCGAAATTCACAATATTCGAAATTCACGCAATAGCAACACAATCATCTGAGGAGAAAAACATTAATTTGGAAAAATATATATTATTGCGGTTGATATAAAACAGAAATAGTATTCATAGACCCACGAAGCTTCGCACAAAACCAATAGCAGGAGTTCAATCCCACATCCCATTTGTTTGTTTGTTAAAGCCGCCATCCCGAGCAATATTTCTAGTTCTAAACCTATTCAATTATTTTGTCAACAATACAACAGGTTGAGTAATTTAACGTAGATGAAACGTTTTTCCATGCATTGAATAATGTTATAAATTCTAAGTCAAGCATAAGGTAACAAGAGTATTTTAGGAAAAATACCATTCATCGTACGTTTGCAGTGTCTCATGAACATATATAGATTCAATAAAGACCTTCATTTATTGCTACAGTTATCAAGTCCTTATGTAAAGCGTATACATTATGAAATTAACACCTTAATAGGTTTCTTTTTTCAATTCAGTAACTATAATTTACTTCTCCCTCTCTCTCTGTCTATCTTTCTCTCTCTCACTCTTATGCGCACACTCACAGACTAGAGTTCACAAACGTAACGTAATCTACTTTTGTTTTATCTCATATTACAAGCTTCAAATGGTTTAAATACGTAAAACTCAGTGTATAAATGCAGTTTTTCCAGCTTATAATGCAATTAAACAGTACGTGTGTGTTTGTGTGTGTGTCAAAAATCGATAATTGAAATTCTGAAGAGTATATTATAATTAAAGCTATACAAATAATTTTCCTGTTTTGCAATGACAAGATTATTAGTTACCTACACCATTATAAAATTAACATCGTGCCTGTACACGGTATTTAACATTGGTTATAAAGTTTATTTAAATGCGATGTATATTATTCATTGGTAACCATTCAAAAGCAAATGCTGCAGGACATAGGCTCGATTAATGAGGCTCATTCATTTTTGTTTTCTGTTTTTTGCACCAATTGAAAAAAATATTTAGCTTGTATTTTATTTTATTGTTTACCAAAAGTTTGTGCCACAGTACACGTGATTATTGAATCACTCACTGATTCCATTATGTTACAAAGAAACTTATCAAGGAAGTACTGTGTTTGATAAATGCATCATATTTGCCAGATGTTTCGACATTATTGTGTTGAACAGTTTTGTCTTTTGTCAAATATAACATATAATAATTAAGGCCAGCGATACATCTGATAAGATAACTATGGCAACAATCTAATCAAAGACTTACATCATTCAAACGTTAAACTAGAACACTGTCTGAATAGATTATATACATGTATGTCTGCAACTTAGTTCATGCAAATAATATATTGATAATTACAAATCAAGCCACAGTATTTTAATTTATGTATATGCTTGTAGAGTGAAGAACCAGGATTGTATGTTCGCTGTTCTATGGTATTTCTAAAAAAATTGAACGAATGTGAGTTTGCTTAAATAATGTAATGGAGTAAGTAATGATTTACTTGACTATTTTTTTAAAGTTTTCAGTCTGTTTGGAAATTCTTAAATCAATAACATCGAAACCTGCCTTCAAAAGATAAATACATGGGTTTATTAAAAATTTGTCTTGGGTCTAGTATTTATTCATATTAACTTAATACGATATATGTATATATGTATGATGTATGTATGCATATCCATGTATGTATTTACCGTAATTCTTCTAAGATGCCAACTGACCAACCTGTCCAACGGGTCAAAGGTCGAATATCGCAGACATACTTACTAATACATTTATGAATAGCTACTGTCAACATATGCGTAAGTCTCCTTTTTTAAAGTTGCTATGCAATGTTATGTGTTTTAATAACTTAGAATAGACCCTATGCACGTTTAAAACCCTGCAGTCAATACTCACTACAATTGACAAACATTAACAAAAATTAGAAAACTTAAACACAATTCAGAAACACAGGTAACAAACTATACAAATGCATAACGATATGTATGTATGTATGTATGTATGTATGTATGTATGTATTTATGTATGTATGTATGTATGTATGGATGGATGGATGGATGGATGGATGGATGGATGGATGGATGGATGTATGTATGTATGTATGTATGTATGTATGTAGGTATGTAGGTATGTATGTATGTATGTATAGGGTTTAATCGTACATAATTCAACTCTTGACGACAAAGAGCTGTGTAAATCTAGGAATTGAAATAAAAGTAAAGGCAAAAGCACGCATTTACTTAGTTGAACTTAACACATTGAAAAGCTTGAGTATCATCGTCGTACCAGGTTGAAATCGGTTTCCGTTTTTGTCCTCCCATTACGACATGTAGGAGATTGCATCGGGAATAATCTAAACCAACAGGCTTGTATGGTCATTAAGGCAGTATGCCATAACAAGATGACGTCTACACAATAACTGGCTCGCAAATAATGCTAGAAGAGTCTTTATATTCAAAGACAATCTTTTCTTCGTTTCATTGAAAGAAGATACATGAGTAGTTAAGTTAAATTGATGATCGATTTTCTCATTATATTTTACGAACCCACGTCTCCGATTATTAGCGGCGGTAACACGTTTAGAGCGACTGCATCATCACATATATTCCACGTCGAAAATTGGTTACCTTTATTACGTCATGCACGGGAGGAGATGTTGACCCTATTCTCGCTCTTAGATCATTTTTATTCTTGTCAGATTACTCTTTCAAAGGTATATCAGACGTACATTTGAACCATATTAGAATATGCCAGTATGGTGTATAATGACTGTGTTGCAGTATGGTGTGGTATGGCTGTATTGCAGAGCCAATGAACATGTGGTTAAGCAGGACATTTGTATTCCCGATGCTTTAATCAAGAAGGAACATTCAGTAGCAGCCCTTTTCTGATACAGTATTTAAGTACAGTATAATGAATGTTAAATGTTATGCCTATCACCCAACATGTCATGGGGATTTCGAACATTTCATCATAATTTGACAAACTGTATATCTTTTTGACATAGAAAGTAATTGAGATGAGTAATTGAGTAATTCACCTGCTGAATCTTGTGTTAGTGCATCAGTTCAGGAATTTTTAGCTTTTAATCATTTTGAGATACGTACTGGTTATCAAAATAGAAACACTGTTTAAATTAGGATTCCAAGATTAATCTTCTTGACAGCGGCTCCGATTTTAAATGTAAATGTCAAACGTTTTTGAATTAGGATACACCAATCTTCACTCTGGTCAGTTTCAAATGAAATTAAGTTATGATAGAAATACACTGGAAAGGATTGTTCACATCTTAAACCATCTTTAGACCAAATATTGTGATACTAATAGGATTGAAAAGAAACATGTCTGAATATATAACCGTAACACTTCTGGTTGACGGAAACATAAATAACTATATCATATAAATATGAAACAGGAGTCTTATCAAAAGTAGAGATCACACAATGAACTATTCAGTTAATTATGTTGTACCTTCTGTCACTGCTGTTGTACATGAATATGAGCGCAAATAAGTGACTTTTGGTAAAAGGAAAAAAATTCAGAAGTATTGTATACTATGCGACTCTGAAAACTATGCAGAAAAAACAGCTGTTATGTTCACAAATGTATTGGTTAGTACATTATTAAAAAGACACTAAATGGTAGCACCCTGTCTACCAAGAACCCTTTACGTTAATTAACCAATGATAGCTTGACGCTTCTGGAATACAAGTACAATATTGATATTATACAAACCAAAGGAAAATATCATCGTATTGGCGCCTCTCATGTGTGTGGAAGTTATATACTGATGTATATATATATATATATATATATATATATATATATATATATATATATATATATAAATTGTTTCTTGTATTAATCTCTCTGTTTCTCTATCAGGGAAATTGTATTGTATCTATATCATGTGCGTTTATTCTTTGTCTATTGTGTACATAATTACTAGCTTAACGATTCAAGGAAGTAAACATGATATTTACTTGGAGTTGAGTACCTGCTCATGTTTACGAGATTTTATTGCAGCTCAGGTCAAGAGTAGTTTGTATATAGTGTAATGCATACTTGCATGAAATCATTTGTTTGTTAGTTTGCATATTGTTTTCATTACATGCTATTGTAAGGTAACATTGAATTTTGGACTCAAACTTGTCCACAATTGTGTTCATATTGGTTGACCCAAACTCACCTTTTCAATATTGTATTCTGTGCCAACAAATACGTATCAAAATTGCTCCCTATGTGTCAGGTGTATGTAGTCAAAAACTGTATCATCAGTAATAGAAGTTTGTATGTTTATTTGTTTTATGTATAGGTTATTGAATTAGTATAATTTACATGATATAAGTTATGGTTCTAATTTTGTAAACATTAGGGTTGTATTGCAAAGGTATTTACCACTGAGTAAAATTTGGTTTTAGAAAATGCTAATTGTAACGTGAGGTCAAGTATGCTAATTGTAACGTGAGGTCAAGTAGAGAACTATATAATCTTGTTTGTTTGTTTGATTAGAATTCTTAACGTAGCTTTAACAGTTCGTCAGTCATATGCTACAATGTCTGCAGTGAGGCAGTTTGTAGTGATATCTAGCACAGGGGCACCATGCCGCAGACATGTATCACGAAGTCCCACCCAATCAGAGTATCCTGACAACTGGTTGACCAGTATTGCACTAAACTCTCATATACTGAGAGCCAACCAAGGCAGCTTTTAGTACCACTTTTGTAATTCTTTGGTAAGTCGTGGATCGCACAAACGACCTCCTGCTCCCACGGCGGATGCTCTAACCACTAGGTGACTATCTGTATATAACCTTGTACAGAAGCGGATATTGTCAGTTGTGCTATATAACCTAGCACTTTTAATTTGTGTTACATGTTCTGTCCAGTATTTCCTTTTTGGGATGTTAAAATGTAATTCTTTATTTTATATAATTCAAATGATTATTTGTTTCTGGACATATAAAAGCGCTCTGATACAATTCATAAACAGAGACATTCGCTGGAATTTATAGATGAATTCAAATCTAAAATTATATTACTGTGATTAAAAAAAAGTTATTGACACACCAACACTAAAATGGCCACCTCACACAACTCGGGGTCTTGAGTTTTTCTGATTTATTCTAGACTTCCACAGAATTTTCTTCAGGACATTAAATTATTTGTGTCTGTAATTCTTTCCTTTTGTGGATTTAAGAAGCAATATCGTAAATTCTTTTTTATGTTTTACCTTTGTAACCTCGGGAAATAATTTATAAGTTATAATTCCAATAAATAAGTGATATAAATAATTCTTCTTAAATTATATCTGAAGACATATATGTTGAATTTTACGAAGCTTGTTTCCTTTCACTCTTTTCGGTTACTTTTTTGTTGAACATATACTGTAAGAAGTTTTAAAAATTATTTTATTCCTGTGTTATGCTCCGTCTCAATATCAAATTGTGATTTTCTTCAGAAATAATTTAAAAATAATTATTTATATCAATTATATATTGGAATTATAATTTGCTCAATGGTTCTTGGAGACACAAAATTAGAACTCTTTTTGATATCACGTTCAAATACATTATGTTAGTGTAAATAAAGTTCATCATCAATAAAGTTCATTCAGGATTTTAACACGTCGACAAATTCAAGATTCTTTATACATCAAGACATTCTTTACTATTGCAATTAATTCGGAATATTCCATACGTTTCAACTTGTCAAAAGATATTGAGAATTTTTGTGGGATTATATTCATAATAATGTGTCACTGAAATTTCACTTTGTATTCTAGGCAATAATTCTTTGCTGAATTTTGCTGAAATTATTTTTTCCACTTAATGTCTGCTACTCAGTTTGACACGTAGAGTCGTAATATATATATATATATATATATATATATATATATATATATATATATATATATATATATATATATATATATTGGTTGCCACTTCATAGTTTGGAGATGTTATAATCTTTAGTTTGAGACGTAGAGTCCTAATAATATATATATTGGTTGCCATTTCATAGATTGGAGATTTTGTAATCTTAATGAATGAAATCAAATGCCAGTATATCAAGTGTAAAAAAGACTTTAACAATTTTTTGAATTCCTGTCACATGTCAACAACCGGAGACATATATGAAGTAAAAGTGGCCATACACATAATATATTAATGTACATGTAATGGTACATCCTTTCAATATACCAAAGTGAAAAAATAATTAAATGTTATTTTTTTATTTACTTATGCTACAAAATAATGAGTTTATTAAAAGGGATGTTGTACCATTCGTATGTGAAGTATCCACTGATAGTTAAGTCCATCCCACGATGATCATCGGACTACTGCATCTGCAATCACTGACAACTGCCTAATGTCACATTGCCAAATAATTTTCGACTACAGTTTAAACATGTATCCAAACTAGGAACATTCATTAAAGTATTTTTATGTCCCCTTAGTACTTGTGTTCCCTTAGTTATTTTTGAAGTGTTGAGTTTTTTTTTTCAAAATGTACAACGATAAACATGGGGTTTTCAATGGCAAGCTATAACAGTTTTTAAATTTTTAAAGAGTAGATTTATTGTCACAAGTCGTCATGATTTTCCCCGAGTCTTCTAGGATCTACTAAGAACTTTCGGCACTTTCAAGATCCAAACATAAAGCTTCCACAAAGTTAAAAGAGATAAATATCAGTTAAGACCATTGACAAAGAATCTGAACGCCAGATCATCACCAAAGACAGTGAAAATAAATAAAAAAATCAGCATCATTAGGATAAATATATATAACTTATTTTGACCCAAGTTAAGTATGAAGAAGAACTCCACCTCTCATTCCACTCTGAATCATCACCATCATCTTACACTTTCATCTCTTGGGGAACTATAGTTGTGATCAAGGTTTATTTTATTATGTTTATTACAAAATTTCAAAATCAATATCAGTACACGTCAAAGCCTGAAATATCTCTTTGACGACATAAAATTTCGCTAAGGGTTTGAAAGTTGACATGTTCCGGAATATCATGTACATACCGGTAATTATAAATGGAAATGTTTGACTTATTCAGTGGTATGGGAAACATGAATACTGTCTTGGAATGCTTCTTTAATTCAATCTTTCAAAACTATCGATATATTCTTTTTAAGTTTATATCTGATTCCAGATATATTTCGGAAGCATATTTATATAATGTTGTCTTACAACACGTAAAGTTTAATCCAGATTTTCTTAATATTGGTTTATGGTACTAAATCTGTTTGAAAGTCGATGATCATAGCAACTGAATTTATTTTGCCTCAGTATTGAAACGGATACAGGAAATATATTCACATAATTATATATATGTCTAAAAGCACTATCCAGATAAATATGCAAACAATGATTATATATGGAATGACCATTTTATATTGTATGTTTCATCTATTCATCATGAAAGTTAACATATAATAACAATGTAATTCAAAACGCTATTTGCAACCAATCTTTATTATAATTAGTGCAAAAAAAGCCTTTCTACAAGTATTCACTCCACGAATCATCACATGATGTCACTCTTTTAAATGCACTTGTTTTCAAACGACACAGTGAAATATACCTTTTACAAAAGACTACCTTTTTTAAGATAATGTCTTGCTGATACAAGACCACTATGATAGACTAGACCTGAGCCTATTGTCATGCTTGCGTATCAAATGAAGAGAGATCGTGTCTTTATAGGTTTATAAATTATCAACAGTTGTTGATTGAAGTGTCCCATAGGAAAACACCATATTTGGAAATCATTTTGTTTGTACGTAGAATTGCATTGCTTCTCCATTTGTTGTGGCGGTATTAAATTCATATGTCAATATTTCTTTTCTCACTAATGCAGTTATGGAAGATGAACATATTTTACTATATCGCTTGTTCCATATTTTTACAATTGGTTCTGATTGTATCAAATGATTTTCAGTTTGTGATCTTGCTTTCGTCTTTCTATCGCTTCTGAGACTATTTCACTTGTAATATATAATTGACTATTGCACTTGAAATATATAGTTCAGTCAGTGGCGGCTCAAAGTTGTTTTACATCCTGTTACATGTTCAAAGTTTAGTATGCAGCTATAAAGATGTTTTAATTCTGCATCATATTCAAGTGGAATAACTGAAACCCATTCATCTGGCGTTGTGCCAACACAATGTTGACCTTGTTTGTCACACTTTATGAATGAAATCAGATGTCAGTATATCAAGTGTTAAATAGACTTAAACAATATTTTTAATTCCTGTCACATGACAACAGCCGAAGTCATATATGAAGTAAAAGTGACCATACACACAATACACTATTGTATATGTAAAGATACATCCTTTCAATATTCCAAAGTGAAAAAATTGTTAAATGTTATTTTTATTTATTTACTTATTTCAGAAGATAACTTCCTATTAATCGTGTCTGTGTTCCCGTTAAAGGAGTGTTTCATGATTTGCTGCATGCACATATATCTGGTGTCATGCGAACTCCACCTTTTCTTCCACTCTGAATCATTGCAATCATCTTACACTTTCATCTCGAGCTCACTTTGATCTGGTGAACTATAGTTGTGACCAATGTCTATTTTATAATGCTTATTACCGATATTTCACAACAACTATCAGAAAATATCAAAACCTGAAATATCTTTGATGACTTGCAATATCGCTAAGGGTTAGAAAGTTGACATGTTCCGGGATATCATGTACATACCGGTAGTTATAGATGGATATGCTTGACTTATTCAGTGGTATAGGAAACACGAATATTGTCTTGCAACGCTTCTTTAGTTCAACCTTTAAAAACTATTCATATATTCCTATTCATATATTCCTATTAAGTTTATAAGTGAGTCCAGATATATTTCGGAAGCATATTTATGCATCACGTAAATTTAATCCAGATTTTCTTAAGTCGATAATCAAACCAACTGAATTTATTTTGTTTCAGTATTGAAAGTGATACAGGAAATATATATATATATACATATATATAAATATATATATATATATATATATATATATATATATATATATATATATATATATATATATATATATATATATATATATATATATATATATATATAAAAGCACTATACAGGTAAATAGCCAAATAATGATTAAATACATGAGAACAATCGCATAAATAAGAAAATAATAGCATAGTCTCCAGAAAAACGATAAGTGGCTGTTTAGTTCACGAAATGACCACGTTACCAAACGTGCATGATAGAAACATGTGGTGAAAGGGACTGTAAACGTATTTAAAATGTAGTTTCGTTTTCTTCGGTGACTCTCATTTAGTGTCAGCTGGAACAATTAGATTTTGTATACATACAAATTACATTGCTTCTTACGTTTGTCATTTTGAGAAACGTTTTCAAACTGCCACTTATATGCTGTTCAATAGTGTCACACATCTCTACATTAACCAACACAGATATAAAAAATATCAAATGAAGAGATATCCAGTCAGATGCTGATTGAAGTGTCCCTGATGTTTTCCATAAAATGTTCATTTGAAAACAATAAGAATACAATTATCTGGCAATCATTTTGTTTGTATCTAATTTGGCATTGCTTCTGCATTCGTTGTGACGGTATTAAATTCATATGTCGATATTTTTTTTCGCACTAATGCAGTCATGTAAGATGAACATATTATTTATGGTACATATTTTTATATCGCTCGTTCCATATTTTTACAATTGGTTCAAATTTAATCAAACGATTTTCAGTTTGCAATCTTGATTTCGTCTTTATATCGCTTCCGAGACTATTTCACTTGTAATATATAATTCAGTCAGTGGCAGCTCAACGTTGTTTTACATCCTGCTTGCAGGTTCAAAGTTTAGTGTGCAACTATGACGAGGTTATAATTCTGCATCATGTTCAAGTGGAATAACTGAAACCCGTTCATTTGGCGTTGTGCTAACACACTGTTGACCTTGTTTGTCACAATTTACGTCAAAACTGTTCAGCATCCAGACTGACTTCATTGTGTCTTATTTTAATATGTGCAGCAAATGGTGGATTTTTCAGTTCTATCAGGAAGGAGGCGTGATAACTTTGTAGTTAGTATCCTGGACTTGTAACCAAAAAGAGTGTGATTGTAAATCCTACAATTATCATGTATCGTCATTCAAGACACTTTCACTCCGACTGCATCAACACGTAGTAGTCTACTTGTGTTTATTTGCAGTAAAACACCTACCCATACCAAACCAAAACCTTCGGTTGATACGTGTAGTTTTCCTCCTATTTCACTTTCCAGAAAACTAATATTAAAGTACCTTATGACCTGGTGTCTGTATAAAATATTATGTAATATATAACCTTGTTTATCCTATCCGCATCCGTGTGATTCTCAAATCATTTTCAGCCTCGAGCACGAGAGCAATCTCAAAAGTCCCAAGCGTTGATATGAAACTTACAAAATACCTATCCGGCCTCATCCATGTGTATACACCAGCAAGATACTTACGCTCATCTTTTGACAATAGTATAAGCTTTCAAATGTCACCACTTAAACGAGTGTGTAAGAATTCTGACTCTTTAAAGAAAACATACAAGTGAATTATATTTTCTTTCCAAAGATTTAATATGTATGCAGTCTTTTATTTCTGTAAATGGTCTCTTGACCTCAGAACGTCACATATTTCACCTTACTAGGACACAAGTGGTATGCTTACTGCAGATGCATTTCTTGACATTAAAAGTATCACATTCAAATTGTTTGTAGATTCGAACTTTCAAAGTTGCAAAATAGGTGGAGAACTCGGCTAAAAATAAGACAATATTCAATATTTGTTTATTTTCCTCTATCAGAATACACAAAAATTAAAAATTGGTCTTTGCCAATAAAATAAAATAAAATAATATATTTTCAAAATGTATTTTTATTAGTTTTGCTAGTTTAAACATATGCTGATGTTTGCGTTGGCTGTTATATGTATAAATGCCGTTTGAATTGTAGTTTGTATTTAGTTAATTAAAGAAGAGTATTATGCTTGCGAAACGTTTGTTACCCATGTCCGGTGAATAGCACATGATACTCCCACTTGTATTTAGCGGTCCACTATATACGACTGGTATGGCATGGATAACTGGACACAATATTAACCATCACCATAATCTACATGTATTTTAAAACTCTCAGTACAAATCATCCAAAACTTTTGATCACCGAACTTATCTACTTTAAGGAACAGTGGCTTTAACCTTATACCCAAAACTTCAGGTCTCCACAAACTTTGGTCAAAGCATGAGGTCAGAAACTGAAGTTATTATGACGCTTCTATCTTTCTTCATTCATTCAGTGAATATTGTTTTATATTTTTAATATATTAACCCTAAATCATTATGCATCTTTCTGATTTGATTGGAGAAAAAGCCATATGTCCCCCACATAACTGGTGACAGTAAAGGTCCATAAAAGTAGTCCTTGTTGAAAATAAACTGTCGTAAATGTGACCTTGACCTTTACAATTTTCGATGGTAAACATCGATGCGTTTCTTCTTTACTCAAGTGCAACAAATCAGTCAATGTTTCTAACAGGTCTGAAATGTATAACGCAATGTTCTTATTACATTCAATGAACACGGCCATATACGTTTTCATTCTTAACCTATATGGATGTTTCCTTGCAAGACGTCCGTAAAGTCGGGGTAAGGTCAGTGGTGTAGAATTGATGGTAATTTGTAGAATAGGTCTGTTTTCTGTAGGTTGCAGTGGCCTTCACCTTTGAACCTAAACTTAATGAACTTCTTCATTATCCAGTTATGTGACATCAACAAGGTTTGGTAACATAGGACGGTGCAGAATTTGATATATTGTGCAAAAAACCAAAACTAAAACGGGTAACGGACAGACGATCGGACGCACGATATCACAACATGTCACGCTCCCACCCCTTTATGATGGAAGCATACAAACACAAACAAGAAGTAAGTTTCGCACATCTATAATAGGGCAGGACTGGCTGTTTGCTCTGCAAATAAATGTATTGCCGTTAGACAACGTTTAGTGTATATACATAATGTATGTTAATGTTAGTATGGACAATCTATCCGTAGCTGTATCATCTTTTAAAATAAACCTATTACCTAATATAAAATAACCTTGTAAAATGATCATAATATGCAAAAAATGAAAACATTAGTTATGATTTGTAACCTGTTACTAATATTAACCATATAGAACCTGGATTATGTCAGGTAGACCAAGTAAATTCCAATAATCTTAACATAAATCCAAATAAACATTTGTATTATAATAATAATGAGCATGATATTAATGTCATGCACGTAGATAGTATTTTGTAAATGTATTAGTAGGCTACAGAATTAAATTTTATAAAATCAATTCAGGTCAAGCAGACATAATAAAACAATTTTAGAGAACGTCAAGTCAAACATAATGTTATTTTACAATAGCATATAATTAAATATTTGAAAAACAACTAACAATTAATATATATTAAATACCCATAATAATGTACTAGAAATGGTAGCAAATGCATGCACAGATGTAAAGTGCTGTTTCAATGAATATAAATTAGAAAGACAAACATAACTCCACGTGATATACCTGAATAATGATTTTTTAAAAATTACAAGCAATGTTATATGGAAGCTAACGCCAAGCACCTCGTCTTGAATTTTACCTTGATGTGGGCATTTTAAATAATGGGAAACAAATTTCATTCATTTTAACTGCAGTTGAGGTGCCAAAATGTCATTTTATCATATGTGTGTTTTTGATTGATTACAGTGTATCGTATATATCACTCACAAGAATGCAATTAAACGATTATTTGTATAGAGCATCAATTGCCAGTTTTAAATCAACCAAAGATCTCGTCTCTTCTCTCATATCATATTTTCGTAAAAAACTAATGTTAGGATTATCCTACATATTGTAAACGACACAATCCGTCTATCAACAAATTATGCTTTGAAACAATCACCAGTTATAAGGATATAAACCCATCTTAAATAGCATGTATAACAATTTACAATATCTCTCCAACGTTGAGCTCGTGTGATTCGAGTCTTGAATACACGCGGGGAGTGCCCGAGATACCGAAATAACCCGGATTTCCCATAGTCATAAATTGAAGAAAAATCTCATATATACAGTTTACTCTTGCATAATCATTACTTGCCACTCAACAGACAGTAAGAGTGCAAAAGACAAGTTAACCGACGATTCAAAAGGACCATTACAATTTTTTTTAGTGCGCTATATGAATAACACAGAAATCGAGATTTCGTACCAATGGAAAGTATGGGCACAAATTTGAGCATGTCCGAGATCGATAACAAGGACTATGAATTACAACGCTTAGAGAAAGAAAATATTCTACAAAACATAGGCGGTATTATATTTGTCAGTCTTCTGATGATTGTAGGTTTTGGAGGAAATTGAGTTGCAATTTTCGTGTATCTTCGAAAATACAAGGAATCTTCGTATAGAACTTTCATTGTCTCACTGGGAATTATCGATCTTGCTACATGTTGCACTGCAATGATGATCATTGTACTGGGGTGAGAAATCCTATTAAACTTGTTTAGTGGTTGGGTGGGCAAAATGAGTTCGTTTCTGATATATTCCATGTGTATCGAATCACCGGCGATTCTTGTAACAATTGCAGGAGTGCAGCTCACAGCTCGTATGTCTAAATACATATGCATTTTCGATGTCTTGTTAGGTATTGTACTTCCATGACCTGCCGCTCTATTGTACGGAAACAAGTCTGCGATAAATCAATAAAGAGATCAATAAAATATATATCTTGATGAAATGTATTGTATCGTTGTACTGAATTTTGACTGCATATATAACACATAATTGGTTTTGACATTTAGAGAAATCGAAATTAAATGACTTTATCCTTCTTTAGTTTCGAAACTACATATATCTTGGGGAACAATATGTCATTGGATGCATGAGTGATATTTGTTTACAAACAAATATATAATATTGTACAAGTAAAACATTATGGATGAAAACGCGAGCGACATTCAACATGATCATCTGAATACGGATATTCATATCCTAAATGACAAGAAGGTCCTAGAATATCTTGCTGGCATCGTGTTTATCAGCCTGCTGATGATTGTGGGAATTCCCGGAAACATCACTACTCTCCTTGTGTTCATGCGTAGATTCAAACCATCAACTTACAGAACATTCGTTGTTTGTCTTGCTATCGTTGACCTAGCAGCATGTTGCATATCAATGTCTTTTTCTATAGTACGTTTGAGATATTCGGTTTTATTTCCACACGATGAGGTCTGCAAAGTGTTTTATTTCCTGTCTATTATCCCATGCGTGAGCTCTGTTTTCATTCTGATAACTATTGCAGTAGAGAGATATCGTAAAATTTGTGTCCCACATGGCACACAAATGTCAAAAAGAATGGCCAAATATGTCTGCATCATAGACATACTAGTGGCGTGTTGTTTGTCATCGCCTACTGCTGTAATTTATGGAAAAAGTAGTTACAGTCTTGAAGGCGATTACATTAATGGATCTTCATGTTCTGTGAGCGACGATTTGGTGAATACAAATTACCCAAAATACTTCACTTTTGCCTTTGGTTTTGTTCTCTTTGCATCAATAATGGCTCTAACCATACTCTATTCTCTGATCGGAAAGCAAATATTTCGCATGAAGAAAACAGGTTTGGGAAAGAATCAGCTACAATCATGTCAGAACTTCCCAGTTAGAACACAAACTATTGAGATTGGTAATGTACAGGTGGCAGTAAACAAAAGTGAAGAATATTTGGATCGCAATAGAAAAGAGTATAGTTCTGTTGAGTTAGATGCCATTAAAAAGTGGACAAAAAAGCTGTACAAAACAATCCGTATTACTCGAATCATATTCGTGATCACAGCTGTATTGGCCTTCAGTTTCCTTCCATTTTTGGTTTATAGTATTATCAAAGGACTTGGTTTTGAGAAGGCCCTCCTAAAAAACATTTCCTTTCCAGGCATGGTGGCCTACCAAATGTTTCAATATACCTTCTTAATCAGCAACGTTGCCAACCCAATCATCTATGGATTCTGTGACAGGAAATTTAAGAAAGAAACCTGCAGATTTTACAAATATTTTTGCGCAATGTGCTTAACTAGGAAGTAATCATTTTAATCAGGGTACTTGAATCTATTTATGTCAACTACAGGTGTTTATCCTGACGCAGCCCTTACAAATAATACATAGAAATTCAATGGAAGGTGGCAGTCTACGAAAACAACTAGGGGGAAAAATGACAGGTTAGATTGAATTATTTCAAGAATAGCTGTTTTAGTTGAACTATATACATGTTCTTCAGTAAACACAGTAATCTCATTCACATACTAGTACTTCAAAATCTCATTCTGGCCAATCTTTAATAAATGAAACAATTAAAATGCTGACCAGAATTAATTATCCTTTCTTACGTGCACCTATTCAAAACATAAAGGACACACCGATCTTGATTGATACAGCCCAAGTCACGGTATTTTAAGACGATAAACTGGTTGAATTTTATAAGCCTGAGTAGAAGTTAAGTACTGGGAATTATGAAGCATTCATATTGAAAGGTTCTTTATCACCTATTGGCGATTCTGCTAAGCCTGGAATATTTAAAATATTAAGGTACACAGAGCTTCTCATAGTATTGTATAATCGGAGACTTCGTTTTAATCAGCTACGTCTTCGTCTAGTGATCGTGCTCTTATTCAGTGACTAAGATGCGGCTTTGTTTATGTTCAATTTTGTCTCTTTTCATTAGACGATGTCACAGAGCCTCTGGAGATGCGCAATCTTTAAATATTAAGAGTATAAATGTTTTTACTTGGTAATGAACTATCTCACAATGAGGTCGCGGTTAATCCACGTGTGAAGAACAATCCTTGTTTGGATTAACATGTTGATTCCTTTTAGAGTTAAATTCCAGAGCTACGAAAAGAATTCCAGTGAGAATGACGGTGATCAGGAAATTATTCCTTTGTTTTATATATTTATCGGTCAATTTTTCTCTTGGTATTGGTCGATCAATTAATGTTGATCAATTGGATCCTTATTTTACTAATCATTCTCTCAAATCTAATTAGACTGACTAAAGGCAATCTCTGATTGTTGACAAGGATTCAAGATTCCGTCATCTCCTGATTGTTTCAGAAGATGAATGGAAACCTAAATTCGAAACCATCTGTAATTGTTTTAACGGACTTGATTATAAAATCAATGATGACAAACAGCTCTTTAAGGTAATTGTGTGTTTCGCCTTGATTGTGTCACAGCTTTAGAACATTCTGGGCCATTGTCAACTTGTAAATCTTAAGGTCAAGGCTATTCCCATTGCCCTTTGTTGAAAGGCGACTGATGAGTCTTTATGTATGGTTTCATATTATCGGACATTTTGTTTACGTCATACCTGCTGGGACTCTGACAAATATGTTGAGTAAGAGATCTAAGTTTGTTTAATCTGAAATGTTTCAGTAATCGTTTGACAAGTTAAAGGCGTAACTTAAGAGCGCACCAGTTCTTACACCTGCTATGTTCACAAATGTATTGCTTAGGACATTATTGAAAAGATCCAAAATTGTAGACTCCAGTCTGTCAATAACCCTTTACGCTAATTAACCAATTATATATTGACTCTTCTTGAATAAATTACTGACATTAGACATAACAAAGGAAAAGATAATCATACTGGCCCTCTCATATGTGTGGAAGTTCTATTCTTGTGTATATTTCTTGTATACAACTTTTTTTCTTTATCTGGGAAGTTGTAGCGTATATCTAGTGCGTTTATTTTTTGACCGTGATTGAGAATTGTGTAAATAATAACTAGCTAAATTTTGACACGATTCTAAGAAGTAAACATGATGTTTACTTGAAGTTGAGTACCTGCTCTTGTTTACGATTTTTATGGATTTTATTGCGCCGCAGGTCAAGGGTAATTTGTATGTTATGCGTATTTAAGTGAAATTGTTTGTTTGTTAGATAGTTGATTTGTTACATCAAATGCTATTATAGTAAACATTGAATGCTGGACTTAAACTTGTCCAAAATTGAGTTCAGATTGGTTGTCCCGAACTCACATTTTCAAATTGTATTCTGTGGAAATGAATGCGTATCAAAATCGTTCCCTATAGTTATGCAATCCAAATATGTATTATCAGTAATAAAAGTACATATGTTTATATTTTGTTATGTTTAGGGTTTGGAATTAGTGCATTTTACATAATATACGTGATGACGTTAATTTTTAAAACATTAGGGGTCATATTTGTTGGAGAAAATGCTAATTGTGACGTGTGGTCATATAGAGAACTATATAATATTGTAAATAAGGGGATATTTTCAGTTGTGTTATATGACCTAGCACTTTTAAATTGTGTTATATGTTGTGTCAAGTATTTCATTTCTGGGCTGCAAAAATGTACTTCATTAATTTATAGAATTAAAAATGATTATATATCTCTTGACAGATAAAAGTGCTCTTTTATATTCATAGACAGAGACATTCGCTGCAATTTATAGTGAATTAAAACATAGAATTATATTACTGTAATTAACAAAATAATATTGATACATCAACACTCGATAGGCTACCTAACACAACTCGTCGGCTTCAGGTTCTCGGATTTATTTTGGACTTATACATAATATTGTTTAGGACATTAAATTGTTTGTGTCTGTAATTCAGTGCTTATATTGGGATGTAGAAAGTAATATCGTAAGTTCTTTTTCTACTTTTAACTTTGTAATCTCGGGAAATAACCTCTATGTTGAATTTTACAAAGCTTGTTGCCTTTCACTCTTTTTGGTTACCTGTTCTTAAAGGAAACGCTATTGAAATGTTTAAAAATTTGTTGTTTTTATTCCTTTGTTATGCTCAGTCTCAATAATCATTTGTAGTTTTTTTAAATATAATTTAAGATGAAGTATTAATATCAATTATTTATTGGAGTTATAATTTGATCGTTGTTATGTTCGTATAATATAATACATCATGTATTTAGGACTTGAATAAGTCGGCACATTCAATATTCTTTATACATAAGGACATTCTACACTATTGCAATTAATTCAGAATATTCCATACTTTTCAACTTGCTATAAGATATTGAGGACTTTTGGGGGATTGTATTTATAGTAAGTTTCTTTGAATGTTCACTTTGTATTCTATGGAAATAAATTGTTTGCTGAATTTTGCTTCAATTAGTTTTGCACTCAATGTCTGCTACTTATTGTGAGACTTATTTGTTGCCACTTCGTAGCTTGGAGATGTTATAATCTTAATGAATGAAATCAGATGTCAGTATATCAAGTGTTAAATAGACTTAAATAGTATTTTGAATTTCTGTCACATGACAACAACCGGAGTCATATATGAATTAAAAGTGACGATTCGCACAATACACTATTGTATATGTAAAGATACATCCTTTCAGTATTCCAATGTGAACAAATTGTTAAATGTTATTTTTATTTATTTACTTATTTCACAAGATAATGGGAATTTTATAAAGTATGTTACGATATTATCCATTTGACCATTCGTATTTCCACTGGTTGAAATACCTGATACGTTACAGGTAAGTCCATCCCAAGATGACCATCTGTGAGGTATATATTGTCATTGACTGCTTGACCTGGAATCCCTGACAAGGGTCAAAGTTCACATTTTCAACTATGATATGACTACAGTTTAGCCATACTAGGAATATTCATGAACGTTTTTGTATGTCACCTTAGTAATTATGTTTCCTTAATACTTATGTCCCCATAGTACTTTTCAAGTGTTGAGGGTTTAATGTCACAATATACAATGACGAACACTGGGATTTTCAATGGCAAGCCATAACAGATTATGATCCACATAAAACATCTAGTTTAAATGCCTGATACAATATAGTTAAGTCCATCCCACGATGACCTTCTGTGAGGGAGATATTATGATTAACTACTGCACCTGGAATCAATGACTAGGGTCAAATGTCACATTTTCAAATATTATATGACTACAGTTTAAACATGTAGCCATACCAGTAAGATTCATAAATGTTTTTCTTATGACTCCTTAGTACTTCTACAACCTTATTACTTACGTATCCTTAGAACTTATGTCCCCTTAGTACTTTTCGAAGTGTTGAGGGTTTGTTGTCAAAATGTAAAGTGTACACAAAGGTAAAAAGTAAGAAATATCAGATAAGACCATTGAGAAAGAATCTGACCGCGAGATAAGCACCAATGACAGTGTATATGATTTTCAAATCAGCATCATTAGGATAAAGATCGAACTTAATTTGTTCCAAGTTAATTATGAAGCAGAATGTTTTATTTGTATATGTGGAAATATGATATCACAGGCACCAATGGGACAACGAATTTCAATTTAACTTAGATAAATATGCAATTTCAAAAATGGCCGAACAGGATAGGCATGCATTACCAGAATATAATTAATTCTAAGTGTTACAACTATATGGTCTTACACCAAGTAACATAAATGAACGAAACCCATATTTTGTAAAGGTCTCTTTGTTTTTGTCAATGTATAGTTTTGGCACAGTTGTCTTTGTGCTATTATCATCATATATAAACTTTGTTCATCTTTAATGAATCATCTTCATTTGAAAATGGTTTCTCTGGAACAAGTGTTTAGTCCATTATTTTTATTTATCGAGTGCAGTGCATACCCATCCACTTAACAGCAACATCAACATCTAGGTGCCGAGTCTGAAGTCCACCAGGTACGTTTTTCAGTCGGCATTTGTTCACAATGTGTTACATGGTCTACAGAGCTCCACGGCCACATGAAGAGTCAGGTGTAGTCCATGAAAGAAACATACAAGTGTGACGGAACATCCGAATTCACTTTAAAATTATAATAGTCATCTAGTATTTCGAAAAGATCTCTTTGTACTCATCTAATTAATTCTTTAGCTGCCAATTTAATTCTTTTTTACTTATATGTCTTGGTAGATATGCTAGCTGTCACCTTCTCAGTATCGGACAAATGACCTAGACCATATGACATTGAACTCTCGTTTTAAGCCTCGCATTGCTCTGCGAAGGCAAATTCTTATTAATTGTGTCTATGTTCCTGTTAAAGGAGTGTTTCATGATTTGCTACATGCACATATATCTGGTGTCATGCGACCTCCACCTTGTATTCCACTCTGAATCATTGCAATCATCTTACACTTTCATCTCGAGCTCACTTTGATCTGGGGAACTATAGTTGTGACCAAGGTCTATTTTAGAATGTTTATTACAGATATTTCAAAACCACTATCAGAAAATATCAAAGCCTGAAATATCTTTGATGACGTATAATATTGCTAAGGGTTTGAAAGTTGTCATGTTCCGGGATATCATGTACATACACGATGTCATAAATGGATATGTTTGAATTATTCAGTGGTAAGGGAAACATGAATAATGTATTGGAATGCTTCTTTTGATCAAACTTTCAAAACTATTCATATATTCCTATTAAATTTATATCTGATTCCAGATATATTTCGGAAGCATAATTATGCAATGTTGTCTTACATCACGTATAGTTTAATCCAGATTTTCTTAATATTGGTTTATGGATCTAAATATGTTTGAAAGTCGATAATCAATCCAATTGCATTTAGTTTGCTTCAGTAGTGAAACTGATACAGGAAATATATTCACATAATTATATATATCTAAAAGCACTATCCAGATAAATAGCCGAACAATGATTAAATAAATAAATAAATAAATAAATAATATATATATATATATATATATATATATATATATATATATATATATATATATATATATATATATATATATATATATATATATATATATATATGATTGTTTGGCCTCATGCTTATGTGTTTATCTGGATAATGCTTTTACAAATGTTTGTTGAGGAGATGACTGGTATAATCGACCATTGTGGGAAGGAACATATTTTAAATTTAAACTGCATTCATATGTCTTGGTTATGTATGGAAGGTATTCATGGTATATTCCTTTGTTTTTAGTTATCTATTTCTCACAGAAGAGATATATGTTAATTGGATGAACATCTTTCCATCTTCATCTTCATATCGGTTATATTATTTTGAATGCTAGCGTTTTGCTTTTGCCAACCCACCGTAAAAATACTAGAAGGCTAAAATTTCCTCTCTAACTACATTTGTCTCTTATCGACTAAATTGTGATAGAAAGGATTGTTATTGATCGTACAAGAGCAATAAAAAAGCGATTTTGATCTGAGACATTGGAATGAATTGCTTCATTAGTGTTCTCTACGTGCTAACGTTGTTGAAATGAAATTCAAAGATTTCTCATATAGGATCCTGATTTTGTACCACATTTCGTGCACCATTTTCGTTTTGATATTTCGAACTGGAGATCTTTGAATTTCATTTCACCAATATGAACACGTAGAACGTTTAATTTTAGTACAATATAAACTCATGAGAACAATCGCAAAAATATGAAAATAATAACATAGTCTCCAGAAAAATGATAAGTGGCTGTTTAGTTCACGAAATGACCACGTTACCAAACGTGCAAGTTAGAAACATGTGGTGAAAGGGACTGTAAACGTATTGATAATGTAGTTTCATTTTCTTTGGTGACTCTCATGTCTCCTTTAGTATCAGCTATAAAAACTGGATTTTGCATAGGTACAAATTACATTGCTTCTTACGTTTGTCCTTGTGAGAAACTTTTTCAAGCAGCCACTTATACGCTGTTAAATAGTGTCACACATCTCTACATTAACCAACACAGATATTAAATAAATATCAATTGATACAATTTTATTTTGGTACTTTTACGAACATTCCTTTTAATATTGTCAAGATGTTTTCAATCATAAGTCATAAACAAAGTTCGTTTACCTTAATGCATATATACACTAGTAATTACCGTGATTAGTAATCAGAATAACGGATATAATTTAGAATAACTTATATGATGTAGTTCTAAGATCAACCAGAATGACCATCTCATATGTAATGACCATTTAATATTGTTTGTTCAATCTATTCATCATGAAGGTTGACATATAATAACAATGTAATGCAAAACGCTATTAGCAATAAATCTATATTATATTTAGTGCAAACAAAATCTTTCAACAAGTATTCAGTCCACGAATCAGTATATGATGACGCTCTTTTAAATACGTTTGTTTTCAAACGACACAGTGACATACCGTTTACAAGAGACTACATTTAATTTTTTAAGATAAATTATTGCTGATGCAAGACCACTATGATAGACTAGACAGAGCCTATTGTCATGTTTACGTCTCAAACGACGTGAGATCTAGTCCGTATAGGTTTATAGATAATCAACATTTGTTGATTGAAGTGTTCCTGATGTCTTCCATGAAATGTTCATTTGAAAACTATAGGAATACACCATATCTAGCAATCATTTTGTTTGTATGTAGATTTGCATTGCCTCTGCATTCGCTGTGACGGTATTAAATTCATAAGTCGATATTTCTTTTCTCAATAATGCAGTTATGTAAGATGAACATATTATGTATGGTACAATTGGTTCAAATTTAATCAAATGATTTTCAGTTTGTAATCTTGCTTTCGTCTTTTTATCGCTTCTGAGGCTGTTTCACTTGTAATATATAATTCAGTCAGTGGCAGCTCAAGTTGTTTTACATCCTGCTTACAGGTTCAAAGTTTATTGTGCAACAATGACGAGGTTATAATTCTGCATCATGTTCAAGTGGATTAACTCAAACCCGTTCATTTAGCTTTGTGCCAACACACTTTTGACCATGCTTGTCACAATTTACGTCAAAACTGTTCAGCATCCAAACTGACTTCATTGTGTCTTATTTAATATGTGCAGCAAATAATGGATTTTTCAATCCTATCAGGAAGGAGGCGTATTAACTTGGCAGTTAGGATCCTGGACTTGTAACCAAGAAGAGTGTGATTGTGAATCCTACAATTATCATGGATAGTCATGCAAGACACTTTCACAAAGATTGCATCAACACGTAGTAGTCTACTTGTGTTTATTTGCAGTAAAACACCAACGCATACCAAACCAAAACCTTCGGTTGATACGTGTAGTTTTCCTTATATTTAACTTTCCAGATAACTAATGTTAAACTACCTTATGACCTGGTGTCTATATAAATATCATGTAATATATAACCTTGTTTATCCGATCCGCGTCCGTGGGATTCTCAAATCATTTTTAGCCTCAAGCACGAGAGCAATCTCGAAAGTCCCAAATGTTGATATGAAACTTACAGTATAATTTCGCTACCGAAATTTTGTGCATTAATAGAGAATTCAATGGAGGTCTCGTTATGATAAGGAAGACATTATTGCCCTTAGTCAGTTCATTTTGAGGAACGTATTAAAAAGTTGTCTTAAAAGACATCAGCTTTCAAATTTCAGCACTCGAAAGAGTATAAAAATATTCTCACTCTTCAAACAAAACATACAAGTAACATTCCTTTTGGAATACAAAGTGTTAATGTATAGTCCAACATACCTATCTGGCCTTATCCATGTGTATACACCATCAAGATACTTACGCTCCTCTTCTGACAATAGTATAAGCTTTCAAATATCACCACTCAGACGAGTATGTAAGAATTTTGACTCTTCAAACAAAACATACAAGTGACATTCCATTTTCGTTCCAAAGTGTTAATATGTATGCAGTCTTTTATTTCTGTAAATGGTCCATTGATCTCAGAACGTCACATATTTCACCTTACTAGGACATAAGTGGTATGCTTACTGCAGATGCATTTCTTGACAGATCAAAAAAGTATCACATTCAAATTGTTTGTAGATTCGAACTTTCAAAGTTGCAAACTAGGTGGAGAACTCGGCTAAAAATGAGACAATTTTTTATATTTGTTTTTTTTTCTCTCTCAGAATACACATAAATTAAAAATTGGTCTTTACCAATAAAAGAAAATAAAATAATATATTTTCAAAATGTTTTTCAATAGTTTTCATAGTTTAAACATATGTTGATGTTTGCGTTGGCTGTTATTTGTATAAATGCCGTTTAAATTGTAGTTTGTATTTAGTTAATTAAAGAAGATGATTATGCTTTGCAAACGTTTGTTACCCGAGTCCGGTGAATAACACATGATACGCCCACTTGTATTTAGCAGACCACTGTGTACGACTGATATGGCATGGATAAATAGACACAATACTAACCATCACCATAATCTACATGTATTTTAAGACTCTCAGTACATACCATTCAAAACGTTTGATCACCGAACTTATCTACTTTAAGGTACAGTGGCCTTAACCTTACATCCAAAACATCAGGTCTCCACAAACTTTGGTCAAAGCAAGAGGTCAGAAACTGAAGTTATTATGACGCTTCTATTCAGTGAATATTTTATATATTTTAATATATTAACCCTAAATCATTATGCTTCTGTCTTATTTGTATGGAGAAAGAGCCATAAGTCCCCCACATAATTGGTGACGATAAAGGTGCATAAAAGTAGTCCTTGTTGAAAATAATCTGTCGTAAATGTGACCTTGACCTTTAAAATTTTCGACCTTAAACGTCGATGCGTGTCTTCTTTACTCAAGTGCAACAAATCAGTCAAAGTTTGGTTCAGTTCTGAAATGTATAACGCTTAAAGCAATGTTCTTATTACATTCAATGAACACGGCCATATACGTTTTCATTCTGAACCTATAGTGATGTTTCCTTACCGCAAGTGCAAGACATCCGTAAAGTCGTGGTAAGGTCAGTGGTGTAATTTGTAATTTGTAGAATAGGTCTGTCACCTTTGAACCTAAACTTAATGAACTTCTTCATTACCCAGATATGTGACATCAACAAGGTTTGGTAACATAGGACGGTAAAGAATTTGATATATTGCTAAAAACCAAAACGGGTAACGGACGGACGATCGGACGCACGATATCACATGTCACGCTCCCACCCCCTTATGATGGAAGCATGCAAACACAAACAAGAAAGTACGTTTCGCACATCTATAATAGGGTAGGACTGGCTGTTTGCTCTGCAAATAAAACGGCAAAATGCGAGTATTAGTGAGATCGTCACATAGGTATATAGATAAATGTATTGCTGATAGACAACGTTAAGTGTATATACATAATGTATGTTAACGTTAGTATGGACAATCTATCTGTAGCTGTTGAGAATCTTTCATCTACAGACGAACCAAGTAAGATATACTTAAACAAATTGCAATGCAGCTTTTCGTACCTTGAAATAATTCAACTAAATACAAATAGAAAGAGCATATGCCATACGGAAAATACTTGTTCATGTCATACACACAGACACATACACACGCTACTACTACTACTACTAATAATAATAATTGATAAATAATAATAAAAATAATAATTTAAAGTCCTGAATAAAATTTAGTGCAAGTCTGAATTAACTCCAAAGGTGAATGTATTGATTTTTCTGTTGTACCTTGTATAATTTTGATTTGTTAACAGTCATTTGTTGAATCACAGTGATATTATTCAGGTTCGAATTCCCCATATATTCCAGTGAACGTCCCTGTTAATGAATAGCATTTGATGAATTTTGTATTTGCAGATGACTTCACATGAATGCAAATAGTAGATGAAATAAATTTAAGCATAATATAAAATACAGGACACAACCTATAATACAACTTGATTATGCTAGATCTTGAAATTTCAATGAATTTTCAGTGACAATATTGTATAGTCTGCTGCATGACCTCATGTCACAATTGGCATCCTCTAAAACAAATTATTATCTTTTAAAATAAACATATTACCTAATGGAAAACAACCTTGTAGAATGATCATAATATTTACAAAATGAAAACATGTTATGATTAGTAACCTGTTACTAATATTGATGATATAGAACCTGTATTTTGTCAGGTAGAACAGATAAATTCCAATAATCTTAACATAGATCCAAATAAACATTTGTTTTATATTAATAATGATCATTATATTAGGGTCATGCACGTAGAGAGTATTTTGTAAATGTATTAGAATGCTACAAACTTAATATATATATATATATATATATAAATATATATATATATATATATATATATATATATATATATATATATATATATATATATATATATATATATATATATATGCGTGTGTGTGTGTGTGTGTGTGTGAGCTGCCTCTACCCCTGGGAGTTCGTGTTAAAGCCAGTGAAGCAAGTCAAAATGGGTGTTTCACACGCGTTAGTTCAACAAAGCATCCACAAACACAATATCCAATGCTTTGTTGATGACATGTGCAGATCTGCCAAACAACAGAAGGAGACATTGAATGGTCACGGCTGGGCATTTATGAAAATGTAAATGTTTACTTAATCTCTCACAAAGTGGGCAGATACCTAAATATCCTGTTTAAATCTCATCCTTATACATTGATGATTCCGTCAGTGGTAGCTCAGAGTTCAGAGTTCAAAGTTCAGTAGGACGCTATGATGAAGTCTTAATCATGTATCATATTCAAGTGGTGTAACTTGAACTATTCAGTTGGCGTTGTGCCAATACACTATTGATCGTGTTTGTCATAATTTTCGTACAATCTGTTCAGCATGCAGACTGACTTTGTTTGTATCTCATTTTTAATATGTGCAGCAGGTGGTAAATTATCCAAACTTATCTGGGAGTTGGCGTGGTGACTTGACAGTTAGTGTGCTACATATAGTCAGAATTTCTTAAGTTGCAATTTTGTTTCAAAAACGTACTCAAAAACGTTTTTTTTCGAAACTTACATTTTTATTCAAAATCTAAGTGCATTCCTACAATTATCATTGTAACCACTTTTCGACCTGACTTTGTATTATCCATGTCTTGTTTATGTTTTCATAATAATCTCAGATGACTGTACTGCTATTCCTCACAGTCAATTCAAATAATTACCAATCCAACGTAAACAAGCAAACCCATTTCACCTTAATGAAAACGAAACTAGAATACATATCCACAATACGAAACTATCTAGAATCCTGTAATATGCTATATACGACGTTTTGTATCAACAAGGGTGATTATGCAGTTTTGTGGCGATAACTCAAGGAAAAACTTATTTTCATTATCATCGCTCGTAAATCTCTACAATGAATTGACTAATATTATTTAACTAAGTAGCAACCCCGACTGAATTTGACGAAGAAGCGTACTTAAAGTAACATTCATACCCTCTGGGTCTTATGTAGTACTACAAATTTTGGACGTAAAAACTGTCTTGTATAGGTATGTTTAAAACAAAAACAAAAAGATTTCCTCCTTTTAATGAATCCCCTTGTTTTTTAGGATTCACAGTTCCATCATCTGAAAATGCCTTCAAAATTCTAAACAATAAATGAGTATATGTATAAATGCAAGGAAGTGAATAAGAATTAATATGTTAAGGGAATGGACACCAATGGACACCTGACAACATCGATATAATCAGATTCAACAGGAGTGTTACTATAATATATATATAAATATATATATATATATATATATATATATATATATATATATATATATATATATATATATATATATATATATATATATATATACATCCTACATACATACATACATGCATGCATGCATGCATACATACATACATACATACATACATACATACATACACACACACACACACACACACACACACACACACACACACACACACACATACATACATACATACATACATACATACATACATACATACATACATACATACATACATACATACATACATGCATGCATACATACATACATACACAAACACGCACACATACATACATACATACATACATACATACATACATACATACATAAATACATACATACATACATACATACATACATACATACATACATACATACATACATACATACATACATACATACATACATACATACATACATATGACGAACAGAAAAGGGAAACAGAATATAGAAAAGGAGCATGATATTAAACAAAAATATGAAAGCTGGGTTGAACTTGAGAAAAGAGTAAAGGGCATAAATAACACGGCAATTACTAGGAAAAGGAAATTAAAAGTTTTGCCACAGCTTATATACATCGATAATTATAAAATTAAACAAATTGATCCATCGATAAGGTCTATAATCATTTGAGGGTATTTATCAAAGTGTAATCATCTTCTCAATCAGTCATAAAGTGAATACAGACAAAATCTTCCTGATCGAATCTCTTATTCAGCTGTATATCATATAGCCAGTAGCAGTTCCAGGCAGTCGGACATCCTGACCTGAAGTTACGTAGGCAGCTATGACTAATGTATTATCCTGCATTAGCTGAATTCCTTATCCCTATGATTCGGACATTATGTGAGTCCCTTATTCCTATGATTTTCACATTATGTAAGACCCTTATTCCTATGATTTTCACATTATGTGAGTCCCTTATCCCTATGATTCTCACATTATACGAGTCCTTTATCCCTATGATTCTCACATTATGTGGCTCCTTATTCCTATGATTCTCACATTTTTTGAGTACTTTACCGCAATGTTTATTACATTTTCTGAGTCCTTTACCCCTATGATTTAATTATTCTCTAAGTCTCTTATCTTATGACTTTCACATTATCTGAGTCCCTACCCGTATAATCATAACATTATCTGACTGCCTTACCCCTATTATTCTCACATATCTTATTCCCTTATTCATATGATTCTTACATTATCTGAACTCTTACCCATATGATTTTTATCACATTATTTAAATTCCTTACCCCTATAATTCTTACATTATCTTAACGCTTACCCGTATGATTCTCACAATATCTAAATTCCTTATCCCTATGATTCTCACATAATCGGACTCCCTTACCCCTATGATTCTCACATTATCTGATTCCCTTACCCCTATAATTCTAACATTATCAGATTGCCGTACCCCTATTGGTCTCTCGTATTTGATTCCCTTATCCCAATTATTCGTACATTATCTGAATTTCTTACACCTATGATTCTAATATTATTTGAATTCCTTTCAACTATAACTTTCACATTATCTGAATTCCCTACTCCTATTATTATCACATGATCTGAAATCCTTAATCCTTAATCCTATAATTCTCACATTATCTGATTCCCTTACGTCTATGATTCTCACATTAGCTGATTCCCTTATCCGATTGATTGTCACATGATAGGAATTCTTACACTATAATTATCATAGTATCTGAGTCACTTATCCCTGTGATTCTTAAATTATGAGTCCTTTATCCCTATGATTCTCACGTTATCTGAAACCCTTATTCCTATGATTTGTTTGTCATATCTAATGTGTATTGGATCATCGATAATTCTTTTAACCATCGCAGCTGAAATATATCGTAAGATTTGTGTTCCCCATGGATGACAAATCTCCAAGCGAATGTCTAAATACATTTGCGTTTTGGATGTCATGTTAGGGATTTTACTTTCATGGCCTGCCGCTGTTATGTATGGAAACAAGACTAACTAATGTTGATCGAATTTATGCTACAGGATGCGGCATGATCGACGCTTTTGCGGGCACAAAATATCCTGCGTACTTCAACATTTTTTTATTGTTCCATTTCTTCGCTGCATAAATAATTTTCTCATTCCTTTACGCCTTAATCGGAAAACAAATATTTCGCATAAAGAAGATAATTTCAAAAACAAATCAAACTAATCTTTCAGAAAATGATTCAGTGTCTAAAACACATACTGCTGAGTGTTCGTGTTTGCAACCATATCAAAAGGACGTGAAATCAAGATGATTAGTTGAAAATTTCTGCGACGATAAATCTGAGAATTTGGAAATATCACTGGGGGAAATGGACAGGGAACAATGTCTGCTGAAAGTAACGGCAAATACTGTGAGTTAATCATGGAAAATACATATACAAACGACAGTGAGAAGAAACAAAAAAAACTGTTGCTATGACTCGAGATTTGTTCGTCATTATAGTAGTGTACTTTCTCAGTTTCCTCCCACATTAGGCACTTTGCACTGCCGCTTTTCTTAACAATAACCTTCTACCTAATCTCTCTGATGCAGGAACTTGGACCTATCAGACTTTTATACCTTCTATTTTAACGATATGGCGCATGCAATCATTTGTAAATTTTACAAAAGTAAATTCATACGAAAATTCCGCATGTTGCGTAGGTCTTGTTTTGCACGTTGCTGGAATTATAATCAAATACGTCATGGTGACGCAGCATAGAAAGTTAATTTGTTTCTGAAACATCGTTTGCGAACTAAACACAACTTGGAAGGACAATTAATGTTAAAAAGCAACAATTGTCCATGACAAGTCTCAACTGAGCGCTGAAACGTTCTAATGAGTTTCTAACTTGTACCACATTTCTGGTTTACACATTTTCTTTCTATTGGTGTGAGTGCGTGTGCGTGTGTGTTTTCTTTCTTACAGAATACACTGTCTCAATCCCTGCCTTAGATCAACATATGTAATTATGTGTGCATTAATTGTAATGTAATTATGTCTTTAATGTGTGGTGAGCTGTGGTATTTGCATCCTAGTTTTGACTTCAAATGTCTAACCTGTATTTTGCATAGTTTCAGTTGTCATTTTGACATAACATTTGCTAATTATGTTTTCTTAAAAATATCAACTATTATATAACATTTCTTCTCTTAGGTACCTACCCTTCTCATCATATCTTTTTAAAAAATACCACCCACCCCAACAAGAAGTTTGTGTTTTCCGAGGCGTAAACATAAGATAGTAGGACGACTGAGTATCAGACAGAAAAGGAATGTTGTAAATATTGGTTCTTATCTACCAGAATATCACATTTTGTACATCTAATTATATTCGTGAATATTCTGGGAATATATTTTAGATCAGGATGCTAACGGGGATATCTCCGCCACCACTATAATCCCGTTATTAACATAATACATTTCTTGGAATATTTGTTCGTTTACCATTATTCACATTTGTACATGCTCACTACATATTGTGTAGTTATGCCATATTGTTTCAAACAATGAATCAATATATTCGTTTCCCCAACAATTTTTGTTTCGTTTCTTTGTAAATTTTAATTTATTTTTAATCACTTTTAAAAGCGTATCACCAATTAATTATATATATACATATGTTTGTGCAGATTACTTGTAAATGTCCAGCATCTCTATTTTACTATGAACAATTTTCTCAAGTATTTAACTATTTTGTATCTTGTTTTCATATCTGGTCTTCTGTAGTAATGTCTAATAGTTCTACATTTCTGTCTAACTCTCACCCATCGGTTCGTTCATTTGTTTTCTTTTCCCTTATTCTCCCGTTGTATGTATCTCTTTAATTGTTCAGTGTTTGTTTTGTGTTTCATTTACTCCTGTAAAATCTTCCATATCATATTAATCTTGCTGGAGATTTCTGGAATTTACGTTTTCCATTATGAGAGTTTAAATCTTTTGTCGTTTATTTAAAACTAATCTTCAAAACTCAGATCCAGATCATCCTCATGCTTAAGAATATTATCTATGCTATCATCTAATTTATTCTCTAAGTTATAATATGCAAACATCTCTAATACGTGTTAAATTTATATAACTAGAATAGCAAACTGAATTTATATAAGGGAGAAAACTCTCCAATAGTGAGCACTGATTTATCTGACAACATGAAAAACAAATTAGCTATATAGGATACACTGTACCCATTTATCTTAGTTTACCTGATAATCATACATCCATGGATGAAAGGTAAAATAAAAAGCACTGTATGTGGGTATATATTAACCGATTTGGGAATAAATCAGAAATAGTTGTAAGAAATCGCGAATATTAAAATAGGTTCAAAGTTATAGAAAACAATAGACATTGATTAATTTTATTATATACAGTTCAACACAAATAAATATCCCATTGTTCACAAGGGAAAAAACCCAACTAATTAAGCTTTCTTGCATCTTGCAAATTGCATAGCAAAATTCTTTTTCAAATCGTTTGTTCATGTATGTCAGCAATCAAGTCAAACGTACAATAGAACTACAGCATACGTTTTAAATCTGTTATTTATATTAGACGGATTGTGCGTGTAATTGTTAGTTTGCAACGTTTTAGTTAATGCGCAAACTGAGACGTGGTATTAGAACTCTGAAGCAGAGTTTGCAGAATACTGCTTAATTATTCAGCTTGTTAGTTTATGTCCGCCTCCTAGTTGGCAAGTACATTTTAATTTTACTTTTGTAATATTGTACCTATACGAGTGGATTGATACGAAATAGTGTACTGCATGCACTAATGTCGTAATATTTATACTACTTCCGTCTCTTTATCTATCTATCTGACTATCTATCTATCTTACTATCTATCTATATATTTGTATATCTATCTATTTATATATCAAGATAAAATATACAGGCAGAGAGAAAGACAGATAGAAAAACAATGTGTGACAGAGATAGAGAGAGAGAGAGAGATCACTGATTTGACGTATTATTAATGTAGTTCTTATATTCTTACGTGTCTTTCTAAAGGAATGTTAAAAAGATCAAAAAACATTCTTCTAAGGAAACAGACGATTGTGTATGAGTTACAACTTTAATAGCAAATAGTTCACAATAATATCTCTGTGTAAAAGAATTAACTTGATATTGTATCGTGACATACATGAAGGTCTAACATCAAACGTTCATACATGAATTAAAAGGCTAAGTATATCACAATGCACACCAATAAAAATTAATGCTTTGGAACGCGCATTCTTTATGACTCCAGCGAGATTACATGTAGTCTACATGTGTCCTATGAGTTCGACGATGAGTTCGACGATGACTACGAAATCACTAGCTTTTTTTCTCTTTTTTATCTCTTTTTTGTGAGTACTTAAGTAACTGATGAGGCTATTTTTTGCTCTATATTGTCTGTAGCATACTTGACGGAAAATGGCGTTTGGGTTTTCTTGATTATTAGAGTACGAGATTCCGTTCTGTAACTTACGTTGCTTGGGTTTCTGCACTGCCTATCCCTCATTCAAAGCATGTAGCTCTAAAATGTTTGAAACTACTTGAAGTGGAGCGATCATGTACGAGATATTCACGCAAAACTGTGTCCATGTTGAAGCTAGTCAATGATGATTTCAGGAAATCTTCAATGGTTTCTCCTAACCATCACGAGATCGTTTCCCCTCCTTCAGCACGCTGCGGTGTCGTCATTTAAACATTTGTTTTGTTTTTGGGCAAAACTTGATGCGGGACGACGGCGAGTGGGGGGAGGGAACGTATATAGGCTACAGCAACAACACAGCACATGAACATTCAGAAGTGGAAACAAGCCACTTCCCATGCACCCCGCCCCTACACATTTCGTCCCTGGCTCGCTGCGGAACATACAGGTTGTTAGTCGCTATGTGGATTTATTTATAACGTGACCTGCCACTAGCAACTATGATTTCATCAGCAGATTGTATATACTTGGACTGCTTGTCCCTGTGAGAATATCGGTGTCTTGGAAACCTCCGGGCATCTCATCCTGACAGATTGCTCACTCAGTCAGCTAATGCAAAAATAGTTCATATTCTTTGCATCATGTCTGTGCAACGTACTGATTTTGTGGGCACACATCATGGCCACCATTAACAAGACTTTGTACACATTACGTTTCTCTTGTAGACTGATGTCTCTGCCCAGAAACGCATTTCCTCCAACATTTTGATTATTTCAAAGAACGGTTTATGTTAAATAACTATTTTAGTCAATCATTTATATTAGTCCAAACCTTAGTTATATTGAATGAATGGTGTTATTGGGGCTTTATTTAAATCATTTTGATCATAAAACTCTATTATGGGAATAGATTTATTTTACTTAGAAATACATGCCGATGAAACTGGCTAGGTTACATTTATTGACAGGTCTCAAATTCTCAAATTCTCAAATACTTTTTAAGGTGTTTCACAGTTAAGAAGACAAATTATCAAACCTTTCTGAGGACACCTTACCATGGTCAAATAGTTAAGAATCCCATTATATCTCATCATGGCAATAATAGAAATTGTGCCCTAGTGGCACAAAGCTAAACTGTCTAAGTACAAGTCCAAGAGTGTGTGTGTGTGTATATATATATATATATATATATATATATATATATATATATATATATATATATATATATAAAATAAACAACACCAACTGGTAGGTCCAAAACCCCTCCCATTATTTAATTTGCAAAAAGGTAAACATCCGCTGCTTAAATACGAGCAACCCATTTATCATTCTAACCCAGATGACACAATTATGAAAGAGCAATATTTAACCACGCTTTCACAACATTTACGAGCGATTGGTATCTGTTTATGAGGGCTCGGTACCAAAAACAGAATTGTTTTGCCAATGAAGATAAATTTGATCTGGTTAAATGCAAAACTGCAAATGAGAAGCATGATAAGTACAGAAGTTCCGAATAGTTAATAATAAGAAGAAAGTAATTAATTATATTACAGCAAAGAGAAATCATCTTACTCTAGGATCTGTCTAAGAATATCTACATATTTCATTTAATTTTCAAGTACAATCTCCAGACGTTGAAAGATTGACAGAACTAAACCAGTGTAAAAGCTTAATAAAGGAAAACCTTTGCTGACACAAAGCGGTAAGAAGAATGGGAAAACACTTATTATATATTAAAATTAGCAGTTATAGTGTCCACAAATGATGTAGGCAAATTACTAGTGGATAAAAAAAAACTTGGGTGGGTACCTCTACGATAAATTATGCATGGACATCTATAGCTCTTTTCTGATCTGATGATGTAACCAGAACACCGTGGCAAGAACGTTATACGTCGGTCTAATGTTAAAGCTCGCTACCTAAATAAGTAACATTGTTATGAAGAAATTCGTTTCTAGTCACTAATTCCCTTTTCACACCCACGAATCCACTTGCATCTTTCTTATGCAAAGTGAAAGTCATCCAAAAAAGTTTTCCTTGCTCTGTAGTGTAAAGCTAATGTTGTGGAAAACATTTTTCAGCATTCAGTTACAGAAGCCATGGCCTTTGACCTTTACACTTAAAAGTGAACAGAATCCGACTAGTCCCAAGTGAAAGCCATTCGTAGACTTTGGTCTAAATGCATAACTAGTGTCATTTTCTGCGGAAACCAGTATTCTTCCTTCAGTCAGAGTACCCTTGACCTTTGACCTATTTGAGCAGCAGAGAGGGTGAACAGACCACGTTTTCAAGCAAAATAATGCTTCCTACGAAACCTTATTTTAACCCAAAAAAATAAGTCTCCATTTAGCAAACGGAGACTTTACGATTTTTTAATCAATTTTGGTCGCAACGATGTGGTCATCCACCCTCTCTGCTGCTTAGTGATTTCAGTTCTGGGTTAACAAAAATAATAAATGATTTCAACCAAATATTTGATCGAGTCTTTAGGACGAAAATCCTTTGAAATTGCAAAGCAATTTAGGATTTCACAAACAAACTAATCGCTAACACCTCTTTTTGTAAATCAATCAGATTATTTGACTGGTCGGTGAGTTTGAAATTAATTCTCGTTAACGAATTATTATGGCATCGCATGTATACAGGATTAATTGGGTTTTCAATAATTAGGAATCCTGGAGGAGCTGTTGGTGCAAACGAATAAAGAATATATCCCTGCTGAGCTTGATTTGATTTCTCTAGATTAAGTTGATAGCTTCCTTCAATTGCATCACATACTAAATTGAGCGCAATCACCGTTGAAATATTCACATTATGAGGGGCAATATGCCTACCGCCACCATCTGGATCATTATTATACCTGAAGAGGACAGCTGAATCTGATTTTTGTAGCGCCTTGATATCGGTTTTAACAATTCTTGCTAGTTCATCAGCGTTGTATTTGGGAAACTTGAAATTACGCAGATTGTCCTCTGTGATATTGTAATCGGTTAGGAATCGTTGTTTATTGTCGCTGTTGTCATTAATTATTGTTTGAATAATTAGTTCATAGATATATTTCATGTCAGATATAAGTTGATTTATTATTTCAACGTGTTTTTGCGATTTTGTTTTCCGTAGTTGTTCTAGTTGTGCTTGTTGTAATCGATTAATTTCATTAAAATAATCACGGACGTCAGTTAGCGTAAATGAAATAGTAACAGATGAGTCGGTTGTTCTTTTAATGATAAAATCCCATTGCAATGTGTCTTTGTTGGTAAATATAAATCTATCGGCGATTCTTCCTTTTCTTATATCAGATAAATTATCTCGATAACTGGGATTGATTTTATGATATGATTGTATGTCCGTGGTTAAGTCGGTGGCGGATTTTTCCGGTGGTTTTTCAGGCCATCCTAACACTGTTCTTAACGAGCTGTTATATATATCTACAATGTATCCCTCTGTGCTTATTTCGATCGACGACGAGAGCGTCGGTTGATGAAGATTAATAGCTATTTTTGATTCTTTTCCAGTGATTGATTTTTTTCTACGCTGAATTTCAGCATTGATTTGCTTAATTTGGTACGACCCAGTTGGTAACGAAACAGTTTCCCACTCTGGAGTACCATCGGGTTTATTCTTATACGAGAACACCAGTGCGTTATTGGGTTGCTGACCACTAAATGCAACCGATCTGATATTAGGCTAACTGTGATACACTCGTAGTTTTGCTAGCGCTATCTCCTTCACTGGGACCGGAGAGGGGAAATTCACACTGAATTCTGGATTCGTTGATGTTATTGATATCATGCTTGTTTGTACTGGGTTCGTGTTCTCCACTATTCGTTGAAGTAATTCCTGCGGTGTTGTCATTGTTATTATACTCATGATTTATTTCTAATTTTGGTATCGAGGAATCATAAATACTGACCACCACTGAGAACTCACAATCTGGTAATGTTGATATTATTGAGATCATTTTGTTTTTTGGGTTCGTGTTTTCTGATTCCATCGGTGTTGTCATTGTTATTATATTCATGTTGTCGCTCTAATTTCGATATCGCGGAATCAAAAATACTGACCATCGCTGAGAACTCACTATCTGATATAATTGTATCATCGAGTGACGACGATATCATCGAGGATAACTGCGAATATGCGGTTGATGCAATATGAAATTGAATTAAGTAATTCTGCAGTTTACTCTGGCTGCATGATGATATCTTTTTTGCTATCCCGGTTGATATACCCCCGATTGTAGCCACCGCAGAAATGCAAATTGGAACTACGACCGGGGCAATCATTGTAACCGATGCAAGTATTATTCCGGCACCAGCGAGAACGCTTGACACCGAGTACATAGTAATATCAATTGCGGTGATTCTTCGTCGGTATTTTTTTATTTTTATTTGATACTCCTCAGTGAGGGTTTTGAGTCTATTTTGAAATTCTCTGACCTGATCATAGCGACATTGCGTTGATGAAATCATTTTATTTTAAAAACGCTAGCGTTTTCAATTGTGAAATCTAAAGGATTTTCCTTTCAATTGAAACCACTAGTGGTTTTATTATTTACTTAAATCCGCTACGAATTCTAAGCACCAGGATATTTCATTTCTAATGGTGTTATCAACTGCGACAATCTCAAATGCTTCTTCTCCCCCCGCGATAATTACTGTCGCGGTGCCACCAAAGTAGGTTTTACCTTTCACGATGATATCAAATTGCTTGTCAGAGATTAACGTCATCCTGTAGATACCATGAGGCCACTTCTCGATATTGACTTTCAATTTAGCATTAGATTCTTTTACCCAATCAAAGGTCCCATACTTTACCCTTTCAGAGGTTTCTTTTAGTTTAGCAATATCGTCATAAATGTCGAGATAGGTTTTATTGATTTCGGTATATTTCATTATCGTTCCATTCCGGCGTTTAAAAAATGAAACCAAAAGGAGGCCGAATCCAAAACCTTTTTCGGTACTATAATGCCCGTTGAGTTCAGAATATGTCGTCGTGATATTGTAACTTTCAGAGCCCTCAAAGAACTTATTAGCCATTTCGCTGATGCGTTTTTGTTCGTCAACCGCGCTTTTAATTTCAGCGAGAGTCGGGCCTGTCAACGATGTGGTTTCAGATTCATCACGTGTTCTCCCCAAAAATCTATCCACGATAGTATTAAGTGTTGCTTGTCTCACCATAAACATATTAATATCTTTGAGAGTCATTGTAGATGTAGCGGGGACACCAAAGAAATTATTAGAGACGTAGGCATTGTGAGTATGCCTGATAATAAACTCACTGATTTCAGCGAGAGTCGAGTCTGCCACAGGTGGGGATCCAAAAAATCTAACAATGACGTCGTTAGTGGGTTTTTGATCTTCTATTAGTTTAGAAATCTCGAGATAATTTGCCTTGATTTTATTTTCATTCATCATCCTTCCCGCGTCCTTGTTAGCGAAGAATAGCGATAGATAGTTTTTAATTTCAGCGAGAGTCATGCCAACCACAAGCGGGGTTCCAAAGAATTTATGTACGACATTTTTGCGAAAACTATTATAACCTCGTATAAGATCATTCAGCTCACGTTCGTTGGTAGCAATCGCGTCGGTGATCGTAGACACAAGTGCGCCTGGTTTAAGTTGTCCATCGTTGGAATACAGTGCAATAGAGTTTTCAGCGGCAGCGCGATGTCGTATCAAAATGTCATTCACGGATATATTACTGCTTTTCAATTTACCTTGGCGATCTTGAAATACAACTATTTCGTTCGGGTCAACACTTGTTAAATTTAACGTCTCAGCGATTTCATCTTCTATTATTTTTTTTACATCCTCGATAGAACCCGCAGATGTTTCCTCGGTGGGTTCCAACATTGACAGAGATTGTCCCCAAATATCGATCATTATTGTTAGCGTAACTTGTGTTTTCAATTTATTGATCCTTGTAATTTCCCACTCGTGTATTCGTTTACAATAATATGAGGTGGTTTCCACGGAGATCCAAAGGATTTTAATGAAATCTCCGCTAGGACATTTAATACTTCACGGCCGCATATCGGTGGATCATTTAATTGTTGTGTTGGCAGCGTGGAATAAAAAATCGGAAACCCTTTGAGTTTCATCGAGGAATTTATATACCGCATAAACTCGCTTGGCGGAGCTAACCCATATGAATCGAAATAGACAATCCCACGTGGATCAATCGCGTATGCAACCCAGTGAGTTCCCTATCCGCTGCTGTTATCAAGATTGATGATACCGGTTTCAACGTTATTTGGTTTTCTCGGTAATTGATCTCTCATAAAAACCCCTCTGAAGTTTTTTATCGCTAGTTTTTTAGCAGCATCAATTAAATCAAAATTGGACATAGGAACCATAGGTTCGGAAATCGAAGATTTGTAAATCGAAGATTTTTCAACTAATAAACCGTTCCTGGTATTTTTCTTAGACCCGATCCGTTCACGGATTTGCCGCTGTACCATGAATACGGGGTTCCTGGTAGGTACAACCCCTTTCCCTTTTTTTATATCCTTTCCCAGTTGCCTTTTTCAACGCCATCCCTGCTGCGGTCCCAACGGCTCCCAACGCTGCCGCCTTCGCCACCGCTGGGGCAGCCGCTGCAATCAATGCTGGTATTGCGGCTAACAATGGAAATATACCACCTGATTTTATCATGTTCGCGACTGCAGCTTTCGAAAATTCTATTTGAACTCCTCGCTTATTTTTCATTGCATCATTGAAATGTTTTATTTGACGATCCGTTAATGATATTTTATGTGTACCTCCGGACATCTGCGCTGGTTTTAACGTTATTGTTGTTCCACATTCTTTAGCGGATTTTGATTTTAATTTCTTGACCTGACCATCAGTCAGCTTGACACTAACAACACTATATGGCATTTTATTGTAAAACACATTTATGCTTTCAATTGATCTAATTGGGAAAATCCTATGGATTTTACATTTACAGATTTTCCACTGGTGCATCAACGAGTCTCATTCGTCCGCCAGCCCCTTCTAACAACATTGATTTGTCGCTGAGAATAACAGCAACCGCTCTATAATCAACACCACCATGATCTATACGAGCCCTAAAATGTATTTCAACAACGGATTGCCTTGTTAAATCAAGATGTTCCAGTGAAAAGTAATAAATTGGATACAAGTTCTTAAAATCGAGCTGCGATATTTGCAAACCAGTATCAACATTTTGATCACGACCCATATATGACAGCATCCGATGATACACACGTGCTATTTGGTTGTTTCCGTAATTAAGCTGTATATCCTCAGATGGTTCTTGTTGTCCGTTTATTCTCAGTGAAACCTCACTTACCCCTAACCGATCAAATATCATATGACTGCGTTCTTGGGAACCTAATCGATTCCGATTCTGCAGCGCTATAAATATATGACGTGGAGCTGAAACGCCTTGTTTTGATGCCAGGTGCCATGTAAATGTACCATTAATATTATCCTCTTTAGCATCAGTCGTTGTTGTTAGCCAACTTAGCAATGATTTACCACCGGTTTCCATAAACGAAAGTAGCCGCTCTTCCGTGGTAATTGATGGAGTCATTACTGGCATCCATAATACTATTTTACTCAAAACAACTTTACCTTCATCGGCACCAGTACGCCAAATTGCATCATTGTCATTGCCTTTTCGCACTAATGCGATTGTGTGTTTGGCTCCATAGATGACTTTTCTGACATTTCTGCAGAATCCAAATATGTGATGGAGTGGAATCGCACATGAAAACTTTTTCTCTTGTCCTTCCAATGCTAATTTTCGTGTTGCAAATCCTAAATTGAAATTACCATTAACGCCTCCAAGAATATCAAACGCAGCTCCGGGTCTAGCTCAACGTTCTGGATTAGTTGCTTCTCGTTGATTATCAACTGAAGTGTCTTGCGGTGTTAACACTTTAATGTATTGAAGGTGGTCAGCGTTATCAGAGGTATCCTTTGCAAACATCATAGATGGACCAGCCGATCTTGTATAATCATCGGAGTATCTTGCTAGTCCGATTATTGTTGTTGCAACATCAACCTCGCGGTCTATTGATTCAATTTCTTTTCCATCAATGAGATATCTTGCACTTTCAAATAACGCCATTATACCATTGTTGACGAAACCAACTCGGATATTTGAATCATTTGCATATGGGGTATCAGCTGCAACATTTGTTACAAGTTTTCCTTCTACTTCAATAAATGCTTCACACGGCAAAAAGTATTTACTGGTATCTTGAACTTGAAGTTCAATTCGCGATCGTAGGTCGGGTTGTATTGCATGATAGGAATAGTATTGATAATCGCGGACGGAATCATCTTTGCGCATCTTTGCTTCCATATCTAACGCGGGATCAGCTGTTCGTTTAAACATTTATAACATTACTAGCGTTTTCAATTGTGAAACTCGAAGAGTTTAACGCTAGCGTTTTAATTCTTTATAATCATCGTCGTTGAAAATTCTTCGAATTTCTTTTTTGTTTCAAACCACTTCCTGCTATCGCGTTCATGATAGCGCTATCTGTTACCGGTGAAGCTGTCAATTGTGACGAAGTCAATTGCGCTAGTTTTTCTTCCACTGCGTTATTTATTACTTTGCTGATTTTTGCAGGCATCACTGTAGTTGATGGCAGCACTAATGACGAAGTCATTCGTGGTTTCACCACTGACGAAGTCATTCCTGGTTTCTTTCGCACCAATGATGCTATTTTATCTTTCGCGGCAGAAAATGCCTTTCCGGCAAGATTTCCAACGAAATTGATTCCCTTATCACGGATAGCATCAATGGCTTTCATTGATAATTGTTTAGCTAACGGCGCCACCTTGGGAGCCATTCTTGTAAATAACCCCGCAATGGTATTGCCGAAACCATCTCCGTACCACGCGCGATAAACAGGCAATCGTGAGTTCACCACGTAGACGCTTACGGGTTTATCATGGTTATAGTGTATAATCATCTTGTTATAAAACTAGTAGTTTTTCAATTAGTGATCAATCGCTTACATCCATAAGATTTTCATCATCAATGACGTTGTCATCAATGACGTTGTCATCGTTGTGATTTTCAACTAATTCAGCAATAAGTTCTCGATATACATTAATGTCCATGATACCACCAGCAAATAATCGTCTACAGATATCAGCGGCCTCGTTAATTATCTCGACGAAGTTATTTCCGGCTCGTTTCCCTCCGATGAGAACCTCTAACCGTGATATATCACTGAGAATGTTACCAGGGCATGTCACGGTAGAGTCAAAGACATCCTTTGGATTTTTAATCGAATATCCTTTTCCGCTTGTTTTCTTAGAACCGGCTTCTGCTTTTATGTCTATTTGTTCCGGGATTGGATCCTCCATATAAGGTGGTGGTTGTAGACCGCCTTTAACCACAGCTAGAAAGTTATTATAACCAGGGTGCTGCAACGCTGTGATTTTATTCCCGCCATGTTTCGCTAAATATATTTTTGATGCCCAAGTGTCTTTGCTTTTTATAAAACTTTTAAACTCGTCTTTTAATAAATTCTCTCTTATACCCTTTGGAAAATTTTCTCTAGCAAAATCAGCTAATTCGTAATCCGTACCGAGTTTTTCAATTCTATTTAATGCTGCGATTGTAAATATACTTTCAGGTGAATAGTCTTTTCCTGCAGCTGCTTCTTCGCGTTCTTCAATTTCGCGTTGAGTTTTTATATCACTGGATAACTGTTGTATCCCTGCGCGTGTTTGTCCGGTCTCTGCTGCTATCTTTTCAAGCACACCAAGAACAGTCACTTCTCGTCGCTTGCCTTCCTTAGGAATATCTCCGTATATTGCTCGTTCAGTTGCTGTTTTCACATCTTTGGTCGCACTTGTTATCGGAGTAAACAGTTGTTCACTTGACACAGAAAAGTCAGTCTGCGCTTGTTGTCGTTGTTGAAGTTTCTCGCGAAGTCTGTCTCGAACCGGTATAAACTTTTTAATTGCTGCTAGCCGCTCTCGGGCTAATTTAGTTGTAAGCGATTCACCAACCATATATTGTTTGTGAACTAAATTTTCAAATGTAAAACTATCATAATTAAAAGCTTAGTTATTAAATAACTTAGTTATTAAATAATGTACCATCAAGCTAACGTATTCATCTTCGACAGGGTTAAACTGTACGACGCTATCCGCGAGTGTTTCAGAAATAACATCGCTGGGGATTTCAGAATTGTAATATCTGAGAATTGCGATGAACGATTTGTGTTAACGACGCGGCAACAAGAACAATTACGTGAAAATGGAGGCGTCGCGGTGATTACTTGCTACTACGACTAGATCATCCATTATGCACATAACTGCATGAGCAAGTCCAGACTGATGAGTATCCTTTCAGGAGAAAATCCTATGTGACAAGTGTAACACTTGTAACAAAAAACGCTAAAAAAAAAAAAAAATAAATAAATGATTTAAATTATTTACGAAAGCCTATTATTTTTTTTAGTAACACCCACGTGGTTAAGATACTGGTTTTTCCTCGTTTAACATTTTTCTAAGATCACGAACTTTAGAACCAATTTCAGCTCGTTTTTGATATTCTTGGCCGAGCTTTTGACGTATTGCTTCAACGGTGCTAAATAGGGTTATAAATAAATTAATGTCGTTACCGTACAAACAAGCATTGATGGATTTTTGAATTCCTTTCACGAGCCTGTACATCCTAGGTAAAACATAACGACCCTTACTAGACTGATATTCAATATCTTCATATTCCGAGGTAATCTTGTCAACGTCGAGACTTTCAGATAATAATACCCCTTTATTATTTAAATTTGAGATTTCAGCAATTATAGCATTTACATCATTGATATCCATTATTTATATTTATTTATAAATAAATCTATTTATAAATATAGTATACTGTATCTCTAATTATTAAAAAAAACATATATGACAACACATCTTTGGAACTCCTTGGGTGCCTTCGCATCCAAGTAAGCCCAAGGGGACCCGAAACATACATCTCCGGCGGGAGGCCTAAGGTGGCAAACGCCATCTTAGACCGCCCAGAAGATCTGCTTGGGGTAACGTCACAACATGGACGGCACAATGCCATATATTTCCACTCGAGTGTTGTGGCAAATTTTAGCCATAACATTAATTAACTTAATTAAGGATGGATTATAATTCAATGGAACGATGGTGGTAATGATGTGGGCGTGGTAAACCAAACCAACATGGCAACCCATGAAATCGAATTCATGGTTGCATGAGTTAGAAAAAACACCAACCCATGCTACCGAGAATGCGATAGCATGGGTTGCTATGTTGGTTTGGCTGAGGGGGACCGCCCTGCCCCCCCAATTAATAGAAAAAAAACATCTTCCGTTTCGCCATCAAATAATGTATCTGCTATGGGGACCGAACACGTAGTTGATAGATCTATGTTTACAAGACAAACACGATACCATTACACCACGGACTAGTCATACAGAATAGAGATTTTTTAATATATATATCTTCTGATATACTTAACAATAAGAGATTTTTAAAATAGACAATTTTACTGTATCCATCGTATTTAGGAAATATAAAATACTAAGTACACAAAAAAAAATTAATTTAACTGTTTGTAAATATCAATCACGCATGCCTGCGTCAGTGAAATACCGATCATACAGGGTGGGAAACAGAAGTACGTTTGTACTGAAGGTCACATGAATACCGATCAATATAGAGGAGGGAAGACATGTATACTTAACAATAAGAGAGTTTTCATTATATTTATAAAAATGCATACAGAAAAAAGGAAAATAAAATACTTTTACACACAGAAAAATACAACTCGCACATAGTGATTTTAACCACACCCACCTACTTACTTCAATGAATAGGAAACACTCGCGTTCTGGCTGAGCGAACATAGGTAATGCGTTAGATTATAAAGAATTTTTGTACTGAAAAGAACGAGTTAGCTGTCTGCTTTACTGCTAGTCCACCCACCCGCACACATGAGATATGTAGATAAATAAAAATAATAATGCAGTTTTAGCCCACAAGCGACAATAAAAAGTTTTATTCTCTATCGAAAACTCATGCATTATATCTCCATTACATTCACGTGGGCGCGCCTAGTCAAGTACAGGTAATATAGCAGGCGACAAATTCCTTTGACGTCATAATACAAGGGAACTTAGTAGGTAGAGTGTAAATGCGGCGGATTTATCCATAAAGGATTTATCTCCATTAAATAGTTTCAGGTGTATACGAATGTTATTTTATGACCATTTTTTTAGACAGAGCAGTTTTAATTAAATTTTGTGCAACAAATCGAATTGAAGTACTACAAATATCGAAATATTTTCCAGCCGCATTTATCGACTGAAAGCTTCTCTCTTCATTATTTTCTAAATCAAACGATTTCACACCCTTGGGATGTTTTGCGTGCCTACCAGCGTTGCTTTTTAAAAGGTTATCGCGCTGCGAGACGGTTTGAAGATTCCCAAGACAATTATCAGTCTTCACGCCATTTATATGATCAATCACAAGGCCGTCTTCGATTAATCCGTAAAATGCTTCATAGATGGCTCTGTGACAGAGATACTTCTTCCTCCCAGCTGAAAACATCAAATACCCCATATTATTCAGATATCCAACCGGTTCTTTGATTCTGCGGTGCCTGACAACACCATCACTAGAGGCTTCGTAATTAGCAAGCACTGGGTGAGGTCTGAAATCTTGGCTCATTTGTATAATAATACTACTTGTCTAATTTATTATCTGCTTTAATTATAAATCTCTGGATATAATCTTGAGGGGTTTTGATGACTTTGTCATTGATTTTATCAAGGATGACGGAGTCATTGATTCGTTTGTCATAGTAGCGTTTTAGTTCCCTGTATCGTTTACCCCCACAAGCAAGACACAACTGCGATTTTCCTCTAACACCCACCCCACATTGGAGGCATGGGAGAGGGCCAAAACTTCCTCGCCTAACGCTTTGTAAATGATACCCACAGAATTCACTTCTGCATGATTTGTTACACGGGGTTGTAGATCCAATCATTAGCCACTTGCAGTGATTCATTATACTGTATTTTTCTATTTAAATACTTGTTTTAATTATAACATGGAGGAATTCAACAGATTATCGAAAATTAAGCCTTGGAGAAATACTTAATTCATTGATTATACCATGAAAGAATTCCAAAGATTATCCAAAATTAAGCCTTGGAGAAATACTAAATTCAATCTCGATGAGGAGTTCCAAAGATTATCGAAAATTAAGCCTTGGAGAAATACTAAATTCAATCTCGATAGAGTCTCTGATACACCAAAACGTCTAATCGGTGATAGAACTATACTCGATAAAATCAGGGAGTGTTTTAATGAATTCTACCAAGACGGTGCAGCATACTGTTGGTCGACATTTCGAATTATCAACAACATCGAAGATGTCGGTGTCAATGTACCCATCATCGATGCTACTATGAACGATAAAAGAGCAGCTGAGATAATTTCACACCTTGGCGAGAAATCCAAAGGATTTCAAGCAAAGCAATTTCCATCCAAAGGTGGAAAATCCAAAGGTGGAAATCCAAAGGATTTCAAGCAAAGCAATTCCAATCAGAAGTATTTTTTCAGAATAAAATTCATTATCGAAGTCGAAGGCAAATGGATTATTAGGGATAAATTTGAACCAATCCTCAAGGATAAAAAAACTGTCATTTTAAGTAAAGATTCCAAACCAGGAATTCTAACTGGAATTGACAAACCATACTACGAAAGATCTTATCCCGTAACAGCAATTGTTTATGGGTTATATCCGTTAAATGATAAACCCGATATTGCAAAACTAGCTCCTATGAAATATTCACCGTTAACTTCGTCAAGGCTCAATTGTGTAGCAACACGGGTAATGGAACACTTCACAAATGCATCCCGAGGAAATAAACTAACTGATCTGCGACGTAGGAAAATAACCGAATGGGAACTGACAGTGAAACAGCACGGTGCAAAGATTTCTGATATAGCTAAATTAGAAGCATCATTAAAATTCCCAATATCAGTAACAACAATAACCGGAGAAGTATTATACGAACCGAAATATCAATCGCGAGGGGCTCCAATACAAATTATTGATCATAACGAACACGCGTGGACACCTGCAGTAACAATATTTCCACGAGATAGAACCGTAAGATATATCCCCCCGGAATTTTCCGGGGAATTTTCCGGGGATGTTTTCTATGAAGAGAAATTATTTGATGCTATTGTTGCGTTGTGTAAAGATGATCCTGTGTCAGTGTGGTTACTTAGTAGTGCTGGTTCCGAATCAGGATTTGATCAATTTGTAAGACCAAATGGTGAATTATATCGCGTTGAAGAATTAGATAACAGAATGAGAAAAATCGCTAATGATTTTTCACCGGAGAGTTCCCATGAAAAACTATTGACGGATAGTTTTACTATTCCATCAGTGGTAGCTCACTTCGCAAGAGAAAAAAACTCATGGCGTCCAACACGAAGTGATTTTCTCGAGGACGTTAAATTGAGTTGCATCGAATTCGGTCATGGAGGACTGTGGAATACAAAATACCATCGTGACGGTATGATTTCAATTGATATATCCGCGTGTTATCCTGGAAGTTTTCTCGGGTATGGAGAATGTAGTAACTATTTTAAACGATTTGGACACCCCACGCATGAAATGACTCGTGTTGCGATTAATGGGCCATTACCTGATTTTGATTTAACCGGATTCGCTCGTGTGATATCATTTGAACTCGCTACAGGGTTACATCCGTGTAGTTATGTTTGGCTTGGTAGACATATATCTGAAAAGGCCTGGATGCCAATAGTGTTACTACGATATATGATTGATTGTGGCATGCTGATATCGTTGATTGTTTCCGAAGCTATTATATGCTATCGAGCTCAGAAAGAAGTTTGGCTACCACAACCCGATCTAGATCGTATAATTAGCGAATTGCGAAAACAATTTCCAGATGGAAATTCGAAGAATTTCAATGAAGAACAAATCATGAATTGGTCTAAGAAGTTATTTGAAATTAAAAAAGAACAAGCAAAGGATTTTGGACGAAGAATAATCGGTAAATTTACCCAGGGTGGAAGATACGACAACGCAAAATACTCTTCGTGGTTGATCATAGATGTCGCTGAATACGATTTTATTGTAGCGGATTTAATGAAACAGGGAAAACTTGTATCCCGTAAGGATGCTTTTCTATCCAATGGTGAGAAATTAGGTACGGTTGTTACCTACTGTGATGGATATAATTCCCAGTACACACATTTGAGAAGTTCAATGTTAGCCTATGCTTCTATTAATCTATTTTCGATGATAAATAGATTTCCTAATACCGCGGTTAGAGTAGCCACTGATTCGATGTATATACACAATAAGTACAAATCAGCTGTAGCGGCATTCACAGATCCTGAGGAAGCGTGGGGGCGTTGGCGATTTAAAAAGGAGATGCTACATGAGTATTGTGAATCCGCAGACGTTGCCATGGATGATAAATATCTTTGTTGTAACCGTATTGAAATTCAATCAGAATTTTCTAATGCACCACCGGTATCTGATCCAGTATGTAGATATAAGACAGTTTATTTAAACGGTTGTGGTGGGTCAGGAAAGACAACTCGTGCAATTGAATTATTTCGTCGTGGAAACGCTAGCGTTTCTAACATGATTGTGCTAACACCGACTCACAGACTCGCCAGAGAGATGATACAACGAGGGGTAAATGCTTGCACTTACCATAGTTTTTTTCGATGGAAAGGTGACAAATGGACTCCTGAGCGTATGGGTGATAAATTCATTCCTGAAATCATAATTTGGGATGAAATATGCACAGTGTCATTAGATGTATTAAAAACATTTCTTGAGTGGTTGTTAAACAAAAACACAAAAGTCGTCATGTGCGGGGATCACGGCCAACCACCACCATTTGTCGGTGGATCTCCACATGAATGGCTAAAGGGTTCTGTAGACTATTATGAAGAAATTAATACCGACCATAGATCACTTGATGAACAATTACGCGAGTTCAAAGCACTGATTAGATTACAACCGGATAAAATCCAATGCGAAATAGCACGTGAAATAATTTCAGAAACTCCCATGAATGATTTCTGGGAAACGTGGAGACCAAATGATTTGATAGTAGCAAGTAGAAAAATAGTCAGAGACACACTTCAGATGAAGTTATTTGAAACGCATAAAGAAAAATTTGCAACACTTCCAGTACCGTTGTGTTATAGGCCTTCGGATACACGAAAGCAGAATATTGAAGTTGATATTCCAGGGAAGAGTGAAAAGCAGATTCTCGTGTTAAATGATATTGTGCTGGTTGATATCAGCGTCGTCGAAAATGCATTGCGTGCTAACAAATCCCCATGGACGCTAGGATACGCAGCAACAATACACTCTTCACAGGGATTGACTATATCGAATACAATTGTTTGGATGGTGGATAATCACATCGAATGGTCAAATTTAGTCTATCTCGCAGTATCCAGTGTACGAAACATAAATCAACTTCGAAGAGTTGTCCTCGATGATGAAATCATTGGTGATGATAATGACACAACAATAAGTGATATTGATGTTAGCATCATTAATAAAAAACTCTCCGGTTACAAACAACAGGACAAAAAAAAAACAACGAGAATTTGATATTGATGCTAAATTAATAATCACTTTGAAGAAACAACAGAATAATCACTGCGCGAGTTGCAATTGTATAATGCGTTGGCAGTATTCGGATAAGGATCCTCGCCAATTCACCGTAGACAGAAAAAATAACAATCTCGGTCATGTCAGAAATAATGTGATGTTGACTTGTCTTGAGTGCAATAGACGCAACGGCGCTAGTTAAGACCATGCGGTGGCAATTGAGTATCCTCGGGAATCACTTGTAGTTGTTGTCGAGTAAATCCTCGCTGAGGAGCAGTTGAATCCAGTTTATAGATTGCTGGTCTACCAGTTGATCGTGTTATACTAGATATCTTGTGTGCAGTAACACTCCAAATAGGATAAGTAGCCCTTTTTCTACCCCCTTCAAGCTCTCCTGGTTCGTATAAGTACCTCACAATGACACTACTACCAAGAATTGGTTGGGAAACGCTAGCGTTTCTAGGGAAATCTTTTTGTGGTTGTACGGGTATTGACTTCTTTTTAATCGCGTTGATAGGTTTCATGTTGATTGTTCTAGTAATCTCGTTATTCAGTGCAGTAATCACAGATGGTAATCTTTTAACCCATTCACTGGATCGCTTATCTTGAATGAATTCTTTTGCGTATTGATATCCAAATAACCGCTCAGCAATCGTCCGATTAAATCGTTCGACAATGGCCTGATCGCGATGTAGCGCAGTATGCCCTCGTCGTATGGTGACATTATGATTTTTCATTGTAGATAGAACCGCACCCTGAAATTCCTTGCCAGGATCAACCTGCAATAGATTCGGCCAGTGCAGAGGACCTCGTCGATAAATCCTTTCAAATGCAGAAGCAACTTCAGTGGCTGATTTTGTTTTTAACGGTTCTGCTTCTTTGTATCGACTTGCAATATCAACTACGGTTAACGCATATTTGTAACCACGATCATGTGGCAGAAATAACATATCAGCCTGATTAACTTCATTAGGAGCAGTCACATCAAAATGCGAGAATTGAATTTGTTTAGGTGGTGGTAAATAAATTTGCCATAGTGCCTGTTTGGATAACCAATCCGCCGCTGTAGTTTTTTTCACTTTTGCAGCGCTAGCGAGTTTATGGACTGCTGATTTACCTCTCCAGTATCCTCTTGGGGAATAATAAATTGATTCCATATTATTAATTACCAGCACCCATCATCAATTTGCCTTTCATAGCTGATTTTACCAACCACGAAGCCAACTTTTCTTTAAAAGATTTATCAGGAATAGCATTTAACGCATGAATTAATTTCACATCCGCGATATGCCTGTTTTGCAGATTGCTACTTTTATATGCAACATCATGAGCATGACACGCCTTATCAATAGCGTTTATCGGATACTCGCCGGATCGGGGTTGATTTTGATCATCAAGTCTGATATCTAATCGTGTTCCGGGACCACAGTAGCTATATCCTGGAAGGTGCTTTTCTCCGGGGTACTTTGCCCATGGGGTTCCAGGGAGCTTTGTCAATTTGGCTGCGATATCACCTCCTCGTTTTTTTTTTAAACATCTCAGGATTGTAAAATCTTTGATTTTGTAGAAATAAATCTAAACTTTTTTATACCACATGTTGCACATCTACCAGTTAGTGCTGATCTGTTATTTTTAGTTGTAACCGTCGTCACATCATTTGTGCTAGTACGCGTTTTACACTTCACACAATATAGATCCATAATTTAACTAAATTAGCGACTAAAATAAGAGAACCAGTTAAGCATCATGCAGCGCTACCAAACTCTATCCGTGCAATTATAATCGGGCCATCTGGATCCGGTAAAACGCAATTGTTGCTCAATTTAATAATGAGATGGATGAAGTGGGATAAGTTGTATTTAATTGCTCCTAGCGTAGATGATCAACGATGCTATGAAGTGTTAAAGGATTTTAACGAGAATGCATCAGAAATTAAAGGTGAGAATACCATTGATTTTATAACTGATATTGACGAGGCGCCATCCGTGGATGACCTTGATGGGAGTATTAACAATTTAGTCGTATACGACGATGTGATGTTAGACAATCAAAAAAACCCAGCTAGAATATTTTCCCGGGGGCGTCACAAAAACACTGATGTGATATATGTCACTCAACGCTACACTCAGATTCCAAAAGTGATCAGAGATAACTGTAATATTCTTGCTGTGTTTAATGGCGTTGATACACATACGCTACGAAATATTTGGCAGACATAGTGTTCCGATATGGACTTCAATCAATTTAAAAATTTCTTTAGTCATGCTCAGTCAACCCCGCATGGATTTGTAACAATAAATTTACATGATCCTCGGACACGATATCGTATCGGACTCGATCAAATATTTGGTTGAAATCATTTATTATTTTTGTTAACCCAGAACTGAAATCACTAAGCAGCAGAGAGGGTGGATGACCACATCGTTGCGACCAAAATTGATTAAAAAATCGTAAAGTCTCCGTTTGCTAAATGGAGACTTATTTTTTTTGGTTAAAATAAGGTTTCGTAGGAAGCATTATTTTTGCTTGAAAACGTGGTCTGTTCACCCTCTCTGCTGCTATTTGAATTCCAGATCTGTAGAGTTCTTTCTTACCAACATAAGAATCCATGCAAAAAGGTTGGTAATAACTGATGATGGAAGACTAAAGAAATTCGTAGAAACCTGCATTATTCAACCAAAGTGACAATGACCTTTGACCTTTAGTCCTTTAGTCGATACTCTTCCTTAGTTACATGAACATTAGTCTAAAACAAAAGGTAAATACTGATCGTGTGAAATTCAAACGCTCGTCCGGAAACTTAGCTTTTTCAGTTACAGTGATCATGACCTTTGACCATTTTAGAGTCAAATCAATTCGGTTTCCATCTTTTCACAAGAGAAAGCCATCCATCAAATTAGTCATTATACATCTTGAAGAACTCGTCATACTTAGCAAATATAAAATGTTATTTGACAAAAAATAGAAGTGACCAACAATATAATGACATAGAATCCTCCACATTATAGTGGGAGTGAAAAAAGTAGTCGTTATGCGACATTTTTTCTTTTCAAATGTCGTGAAACCTGTTATTTATCGAATGAATTGAATATTAATTAAAATCCTGTTTTATTTTTTACACAGAATGAAAAAATATGGCATAAAAATTTTGTCGTAAACTCCAATATCCAGAACCACGAAAGGCGGAAACAATACTATTTATTTTGGGGTGAAGAAGAAAAACAATATCCTCTGTGGCTGGTAGAACTAAGGGTTTTGCATAATACATTTTTCTTAAATTAGGGAGTTCCTTGGCCATTGGATAGTTTGCATCTAGGTTAATACAACCAGTTGCATATTCTGGTGACTGAAGGTTAAAGCTCACCATAGGTAATACAAAATAATGGTCTATACAGAACCATGTTAGTTCACACATGACTTGACCCTAGCTCTTGGTTATTTAGACAATTACTAAATACATTACCGAGTCACTCATTCCCATCTACTGCCTATCCAGAGAATTATTACAAACACGATGTTCTAAAAATGTTTCGCTAACGGTACTCTTATTAGCACTTAAATCACAGTCTTTCAGAATTCATCTATAAGTTAAATTTCCAAGATATTTTCAATAAATTTCCAAGATTATAATTTAGCTGATATTAAGGGAACACTTTGGTTATTGCAAAATGTCAGTTCCTTTTTAGAAAGAAAAGCGGACAACATAATTTATTGAACATAACTAAAATGATTTTGCTGTTTTACTAATATTCGGATGTTACAGATTCGCGTTGTATTCTGAATCACATTTCGTCATGAGGAAGGTGAGACGTGAATTGCTTGGTCAACAGAAACTGACCTCATATCGCTGCCCAACAATGAAAATGAAATATTTCCTTGTTATAATTCAAATTACAATAACACATGAAACAAATAAACAGCGAGCGATAAATAGTTGGAGATCAATCACTCTTGTGTACAATTGTCGCGTTTGTCACTGTGGATAGTCGTGATTAATCTATTGCATGAAAACAACTCTGCTTGGAAACACGACCAATACCAACATGGAAACAACTATGCTTGAAAACACGACCAATATCAACATGAGTGATCAAACTATTCGAAACCTCAATAACCAAAAGGCTCTAGAAAATGTAGGAGGCATTGTCTTCATCAGCATTTCGATGATTGTTGGAATTCCTGGAAATGTAATTGTTCTTTGCGTGTACCTGCGAAAATACAAACCTTCTACTCATAGGACATTTATCGTTTGTCTCGCGATGGTTGACCTAGCATCATGTTGTGTGTCAATGCCGTTCTTTATAATGGTTTTGAGATATCCAATCGAGTTCTCAAACGATGCAGTCTGCAAGATATTTCACTTTTTGACAATTTGTCTTATCATGGGATCTGACTTCATTTTGGTGACGATCGCTACAGAGAGGCATCGTAAAATATGTACACCGCACGGAAAACAACTCTCAGAGAAAATGTCCCGATACGTGTGTGTAATAGACCTACTTTTAGCAGGTCTTTTATCCTGGCCTGGTGCTGTTTTATACGGAAACATAACATATACAGATGGAACAGGTGGAAAAGAAGGTATACAATGTACTGTAAGCGATGACTTTGCAGGTACCAAGTACCCAGCATACTTTGGCTTTGTGTTACTTTTCCTTTTCATTGCATCAGTTATATCTATTTCCATCATGTATACTCTAATTGGAAAACAAGTATGGAAAATGAATAAACGAAGTTACAGAACGAATCAGCCAGAAGCCTCCACAACTAATGTTGCTAAAACAGAGATAACTGAACTGCCTTGTTCGAAATTTGCTTATAACGCAGCAGCAATACAATCATCGGAGGATAAAAGCAATAATATGGAAAATAACAGTATTTCCATCCTCTCATCGGAGTGCAAGGGAGAGAAAGAAATCATTCCGTTTGATATAAAACAGACATCAAACACCACGAAACAAAATTTCGAGAAAGGAAACAAGAGGAAGAAAGAGCGTATTAAAAACATTGCTTTCACTCGTATTTTCTTCATCATCACAGTCGTGCTTTTTGTCAGTTTTCTCCCACACTTTGCTCTCCGTTTTGTAGATTTTCTTAACAGGGATTTTCTACCGAACCTTTCTTTTACAGAAATTGTAGCATACCAGACATTTCGATGGTCGTTCTTCATCAATAGCATGGCAAATCCAATTGTTTATGGATTTTGTGACAGAAAGTTCAGGCAAGTTATCCTTAACTATGAAATAATTCGATACATTTAACAAACAGGGGAACACCGGGAAGGATCTCCAAAAGGCATACGGTTTGATATTAATTTTATGGAAATTTGAAATCAATGAGGCAAGATTCCGATGAAATTCATAAAGCAACAATAATTTGTTTTGTTTGTTTTTATTATACAAGAAAGAACACTATCTAAGAGAATAAAGTATCTGGCTTTATTCGAAAGAGAACGGCAACCATTTATAGTGCTTCGACGCTTGGATATATGTATTCGGGATTTAAGAGGAACAACATCCCTAGTAAATGTATTTCATTTAAATCCGTTTTTTATTGGTATACCATCAAGGTCCAATTTTAGCTATGTGAAGGAATTGTAAAAGAAGTTGGATCTGATATCGGCAATTTTGTCCAGGTTATGATTATGATAATGCATACAAATATTGCTTTCTTTTGTAAACATTATTGCGATTTTGAGCACACGGTCTGTGTGGTCCCATTTAGATCACAAATCTGGTATCTACCGAACAGTCAATGGCTTAAACCGTTGCTTAGAAAATCTGGATCAGTTCTATACTTTATGAAGACATTCTTTCCAATGATGTTGACGGCGTAGGTTGCAAAACCAACTGTGTATCGAGTTTACATGCCTTAATCCTATGTTTCATCAGCATCATTTGTCAAAAGTGCACAGTGATTTATGCAATGAATTTATCTGACAGACTTGGTACAAAAATTATTCGTATCGTTTTTTTGTTATTGCATACAATAACCAGTGTTATAAATGAAAAGTCTTGAAATATTTAGCACTGCGTGGAGGCCAATTTTATCGTTTACAAAAGTGTCCTGAAAGTTTTAAGAACATTACTGGGAATCGACTTCAGGACTAACATATAGCCTCGAGCAATCTTATGGTGTGTTTCTTTGAGATCTTACATTATATGTTGGTGGTCCTCTTTGAGTGAAATGTTAAGGTTTTAGCGACCCGAGTATAGCGTATTCACATTGGTTGCAATATGCTTTAATCAGCTTCTGCATTCAATTTAAAAAAAATAAGCATGCATTTGGAAGGAATATAATTACGGAATTACATATAAAATAGAGTTATTTACTTTATCCATTTGTGTAACACAAACGCACTGGATTTAGATGGCAATAGAGATGATAAATGAGTGACAAGTAAACTCTACAGTTATGGTCTCTGTGCCAGCTTCTAAATATGTCTGAATACATCATATTAAAATTTGTCAGGTACAATAGAAACTGAATGTACACTAAGAAACAGCCAAAACGTTATTAATTATTAGTTTATGAGATTTGCGTTTATGCAATGGGTATGGTAACTGTTATAACATCCTTATTAATACAATTTTTTATATATGTATTAAGTGAACATGAAGTTTGAAAGTTTCATGTTAAGATAATCTTTAGCGCCAACATGTTATTTGAGACCAACAACTATTTCTCTCTTTCCCCCATATATGTGTTTTCTTATTTCATTTTTTTGTTCATATATCTCAAACTAATTTTATGGTAATTTTATGGTATCAATTATGATTCTTCTTCCGCACGTTTTCTTTATCTCTACTAGGTTTTTACCTTCGTTTTCGTTTCTCATAGAAAACATTATCTGTTGGTACCCCATCCGAACTCATCCACCTCCCCACAAATACCAGCATTACAACTTAAGCGTTTCTTAATTTGAATTGTTTAGTGTTCTATTAATTTCAATTGTTAAAGCTATAACCTGTAAATACGTAAAATGCAACAGCTGGGGTGGGGAAGGCGGGAGCATCGCACAAAACCAATAGCAGGAGTTCAATCCCACAGAGCCTTCGTCTGTTTGTTAAAGCCGACATCCTGAGCAATATTTCTAGATCCAACACTAAACAATTATTTTGTCAGCAAATACAACAGGTTAAGTTAGTTAAGGTAGATGAAATATTGTTTCATACATTGAATAATGTTGCAAATTCTAGGTCAAGGGAACAAGAGCATTTGAATAATAATTGTATTCATCATACGTTTTCAGTGTCTGATGAACATCTATAGATTCAATAAAGAACTTCTATTATTGGTATAGTTTCAATTCCTTGAAAAAGACGTCTACAGTATGTAATCAACACCTTACCATGTTTCGTTTTTCCTTTTCAATTTAGTAACTATAATTGACTTCTCTCTCTCTCTCTCTCTCTCTCTCTCTCTCTCTCTCTCTCTCTCATGCGTACACTCAAAGACTCTAAACATTTCACAAACGTATCAAAATCTACTTCTTGCTGTACGTTTACCATTCGTCCACAAAGATATATTCGTGACAAACTTATGATTATAATATCCCTAATACCCATTCTTCGTTCAAGGACGAATGCAGTTGCAAGCTTGTTTTTATTTACATACACCGCTGCTATGTGCAAATGTGGATATATAAATATATGTAAACATTCAATTAAAAGCTAGACTGCTTTCGTTTTCAGTTTCTTTTATATCTGGTTTGATGTTGTTTTAGTTTAAGGATTGCAGCCAATTAAAATTGTGTTTATGATGTCAGCATCCTTTATATTTCCTCTTCCATAATTTTATTTCGTATTCCATGAGACACATATACAGCACAATACGACATATTACAATTATATGCGAACACAACCAATTAACTCTTCATCGAGCACAACGCTCGAGCCGAAAGTCTTCAAAATTGATCACAAATGTCTAATACATTGTTACGTATATCCATATTAAAATATCTATATGTTTCTCAATTTTAGATTTTTTATTACCTTTCATTTCCTGCTGTTGGAATATAAATTTATTCAGTAGTAGATGATATATTTTCCGCAAAATCAACTCACCTGACTTAGTCTATGGTAAACATCTAATGTTGACATATATCCTGACCTTGATTCATGGTAAGTGGCCACGACGTAAACAGGTTCGATTTGCATTTTAAAATGATTGGGTGCTGTCAAGGTCAGAATGATACTAGTGAATTAAGAAGTAAACAACATTTTGTTCTTAAAGTAAAATTAATTGGTTATCGTATGGTTCGTGTTAGAAGTACTTGATGTAAACGATCACGTGACTTCCTCCCCTCTTTTCCCTTGCCCTAACTTTTCTTCTCGATTTCGCAGCATGGTGATTTGTTTACAAACTGCGTATTAGAATACGTCATAATTGTTGTTTTATAAACATATAGATTGTTTTGGGGGCATTTACACCTTCTGTTGTTGCCCGTTTTCGAATCCATGTTAACTTTTCTTTAGCTCCTGATACATACATGATTACTTCGTATCACTAGAAATATTTGATGTGTTTATACAGAATGCGTGGTCAAAGACAGTTTATAATTATAAAAACATTATTCGGATTAAATGGAGTGTTAAATGTTATGTTTCTTGAAGAAACGGAAGATAGGCACAAAACAGACTTAAGCATACATCATCGTCTTTGTTTTTGAATTTTATAACAAGTATCGAACTTGAAGCTGTTAGAACAATTTATTACTAGGTCTGTGAAGGTTTCCTTTTATTTTGGCTAGGGTGGGATGCGCCCAATATTTTTTAAATTCTTACACAAGACCCTTGGGTCGTTTTTGTCTGACGTTCAAGTAGTGATATAGAGATGCAAAGCTATGAGCCTCCAGGCAGCTGTGCCAACAGTTAAATTAATGAATACAAAAAGTGGTAATGGAAACATAAATATTGTCTTGGAATGCTTCTTTATTTCAACCTTTCAAAACTATCGATATATTCTTTTTAAGTTTATATCTGAATCGATAAATATTTCGGTAGTATATTTATGCAATGTTGTCTTACATCACGTAAATTTTTAATCATGATTTTCTAAATATTGGTTTATGGATCTAAATCTGTTTAAAAGTCGATAATCATTGCAACAGAATTTATTTTGGTTCAGTTGGTTTATGGATCTAAATCTGTTTAAAAGTCGATAATCATTGCAACTGAATTTATTTCGGTTCAGTATTGAAACTGATACAGGTAATATATTAATATAATTATATATATATATATATATATATATATATATATATATATATATATATATATATATATATATATATATATATAAGTACTATCCAGACAAATGGCCAAACCATGATTGAATATATCTATCTATCAATCTATCTATCTATCTATCTATCTATCTATCTATCTATCTATCTATCTATCTATCTATCTATGTATCTATCTATCTATCTATCTATCTATCTATCTATCTATCTATCTATCTATATACATATATATATATATATATATATTTAAATTTAAATTTAAATATATATATATATATATATATATATATATATATATATATCTATATATATATATATATATATATATATATCTAATTATATATATATATATATATATATATATATATATATATATATATATATATATATATATATATATATGATTGTTTGGTATCATGTTTAGGTGTTTATCGGCCTAATGCTTTTACAAGTGTTTGATGAACAGTCGACCATTGTGAGAATGAACATATTCTAAATTTAAACTTATTATATATATATATATATATATATATATATATATATAATATATATTTAAATTTAAATTTAAATATATATATATATATATATATATATATATATATATATATATATATATATATATATATATATGATTGTTTGGTATCATGTTTAGGTGTTTATCGGCCTAATGCTTTTACAAGTGTTTGATGAACAGTCGACCATTGTGAGAATGAACATATTCTAAATTTAAACTGCATTCCTATGTCTTGGTCATGTGTGAAAAGTATTCATCGTATAGTCCTTTATATTTAGTTATCTATTTCTCACAGAAGAGATATACGTTCATTGGATGAACATCTTTCCATCTTCATCTTCATACCGTTTATATTGTTTTGTACACTAGCATTTTGCTTTTGCCAACCCACAGTAAAAATACTGGAAAGCATACACATCTTCGTAACTACATGTGTCTATTGTCGACTACATTAAGATATAAAGTATTGTTGATGATGATACTCTTGAAATAAATGATCGTACAAGAGCAATAAAAACAGATTTTGATCTGAGACATTCAAATAAATTGGTTCCTTAGTGTTCTCGACGTGCTCACATTGGTGAAATGAAATTTAAGACTTCTCATACAGTATCCTGATTTTGTACCAAATTTTGTGCACCATTTTGGATTCATTATTTCGAACTGAAGATCTTTGAATTTCATTTCACCAATGTGAGCACGTTGAGAATTTAATTTTAGTACAATACAAAATCATGAGAACAATTGCATAAATATGAAAAAATAGCATAGTCTCCAGAAAACGATAAGTGGCTGTTTTGTTGACGAAATGACCACGTTACCAAACGTGCAAGTTAGAAACATGTGGTGAAAGCACTGGAAACGTATTGAAAATGTAGTTCCGTTTTCTTCGGTGTCTACCATTTATCCTTTAATGTCAGCTGGAACAATTGGATTTATTTTTACATTGCTTATCAATTTCGTTCTTTTGAGAAAAGTTTTCAAAAGCCACTTATATGCTGTTAAATTGTGTAACACATCTCTAAATTAAACCACACAGATATTAAAAAAAAACTATTGGTAAAATTGTATTTTGGTTCTTTTAATAACATTCGTTTTATTATTCTCAAGATGTTCGCAATCATAAGTCATAAACAAAGCTCTTTTACCTTGATTCTTATAGACTAGTAATTAACGTGATTATTCTTATAGACTAGTAATTAACGTGGTTATTCTTATAGACTAGTAATTGACGTGATTATTCTTATAGACTAGTAACTAACGTGATTAATAATTAGAATAACGTATATGCTGTATAATAAATTATATAATGTAGTTCTTAGATAGGCCAGAATGAACATCTCATATGGAATAATCATTTTATATTTATGTTGCATCTATTCATCATAAACGTTAACATATAATAATAATGTAATCCAAAACGCTATTTGCAATCAATCTATATTATATTTAGTGCAAACAAAGCCTTTGAACAAGTATTTACTCCACAAATCAGCATCTGATGCCGCTCTTTTAAATGCATTTGTTTTCAAACGACACAGTGAAATATACCGTTTGCAAGACACTACATTTAATTTGTTAAGGTAAAGTCTTGCTGATACAAGATCACTGATAGACTAGACTGAGCCTATTGCCATGTTTACGTCTCAAATGAAGAGAGATTCAGTCTGTATAGGCTTATACATTTTCAACATTTGATTATTAAAGTGTCCTGATGGCTTCCATAAAATGTTCATTTGAAAACCATAGGAATACACCATATCTGGCAATCATTTTGATTGTACGTAGATTTACAATGCTTCTCCATTCGTTGTGACGGTATTATATTCATATGTCGATATTTCTTTTTTCACTAATGCAGTCACAGAAGATGAGCATATTTGTCTATAACACTCGTTCCATATTTTTACAATTGGATCCGACTTAATCAAATGATTTTTAATTTGTAATTTTGATTTCGTTTTTCTATCGCTTCTGAGACTATTGCTCTAGTAATATATAATTCAGTCAAAGGCCGCTTAAAGTTGTTTTACATATTGCTTTCAAGTTCAGAGTTTATCGTGCAACTATGGCGAGGTTTTCATTATGCATCATGTTTAAGTTTAATAACTGAAACCCGTTCCTTTGGCGTTGTGCCAACACACTGTTGACCTTGTTTGTCACAATTTATTTCAAAACTGGTTAGCATTCAAATTGACTTTATTGCGTCTTTTTTATTAATATGTGCAGCAAATGGTGGAGTTTCCAATCCTATCAGGATGGAGGCGTGGTGACTGGGCCGTTAGTGTCCAGAACTTGTAACCGAAAGAAGTGAGATTGTGAATTCTACAATTATCATGTATCGTCATGCAAGATACTTTCACTCCAATTACATCAACACGTAGTAGTCTACTTGTGTTTCTATGCAGTAAAACACCAACGCATACCAAACCAAAACCTTCGGTTGATACGTGTTGTTTTCAGTATATTAAACTTTCCATGTAACTATTATTAATCTGGATGATGACCTGGTGGCTGTATAATATTATTTAATAAATCACCTTGTTTATCCGATCCCCTCACGTGTGAATCTCAAATAATTTTTAGCCTCAAGCACGAGTGCAATCTCAAAACTCCCAAACGTTTGTGCATAAATAGAGAAATCAAAAGAGATGACGTTATAATAAGTAAGACATTATTTCCCTTAGTCAGTTCAGTTAGAGAAATGTATTATATAGTTGTCTTTAAAGACATCAGGTTTCAAATTTCACCATTTGGATGAGTATTCAAATATTTTCACTCTTGAAACCAAAGTGTTAAGATATAGTCCAGCATACCATTCCGGCCTCAACCATGTGTAAACCCCAGAAAGATACTTATGCTCCTCTTCTGATAATAGTATACTCATTGGTCCCACTATGAAAATAAAGTCATATGGACAACGTACTTTTTGCATATCAGGGCCCGGCGATGTGGAACGAATTTTCCATTGAAATTAAACACAAAGACACGACAGTGTTCTTTTTTATGAGTGCTCTTAAAACTACCTTTTACGACTGCAGGAACGAACTTAGAGACCTAATAAAGTTTTGTACATTACATATTTTTAGCATGTGATATGTTTTCCAATTTCATGATTGTTGTTTTTTCTGGAGTGTAGTCATTTTACTATAGATGTTGTAAAGCGCTTATAATATATGCAGTCTTGTACTTATGAAAATGGTCCATCGATCTCAGAACGTCACTTATTTCACCTTGCTAGGGCACATGTGGTATTCTGACTTCAGATGCATTTCTTGACAGATTAAAAGTACAATTTAGTATATTATCTAACTTTCAATGCATCCAAATAGGTGGAGAATTCGGCTAAAAGTGAGACAATAGTTTATGTTTGTTAATTTTTCTATTTCAGAATACACAAAAATTAAACAATTGGTCTTTACCAATAAAACGTCTGATATGGCATGGATAACTAGGCACATTGCTGACCATCACCATAATCTACATGTATTATAAGACTCTCAGTACAAACCATCCAGAATGTTTGTTAGCCGCACTTATCTACTTTAAGCAACAATAGCCTTAACCTTATACCCAAAACATCAGGTCTCCACAAACTTTGGTCAAAGTATGTGGTCAGAAACTTAAGTTATTATGAAGCTTTTATGTTCCTTCGTTCATTCAGTGAATATGTTATATATTTTAAATATTGAAACCCTAAATCATTATGCCTCTTTCTTATTTTTATGAGAAAGAAAACATAAGTCCCCAACTTGGTGCCGGTAAAAGTCGATAAAAGTAATCCTTGTTAAAAACTAAACTGCCGTAAATATGACCTTGACCTTTAAATCTTTTGACCGTAAAAATCGTACGTTTCTTCTTGACTCAATTACAACCCATCAGTCAAAGTTTGGTTCAGGTCTGAAATATATAACGTATGTATGCTCAAAGCAATGTTCTTATTACATTGAGTGAACTCGGCCTTGGACGTTTTCATTCCTAACCTATAGCGAGGTTTCCTTACCGCAAGTGCAAGACATCCATAATATCTTGGCAAGGTCAGTGGTGTAGAATTAATGGTATTGTGTAGAATATATCTGTCTTCTTTAAGTTGCAGTGGCCTCCACCTTTGAACCTAAACGTAATAAACGTCTTCATTACCCAGATATAAGACATCAAAAAGGTTTGGTAACATAGGACGGTGAAGATCTTGATTTATTGTGCTAAAATCAAAATGGGTAACGAACGGACGATCGGACGCATGATATCATAAGATGTCACGCTCCCACCCCCTTATGACGGAAGTATACAAACACAAACGAGAAGCATGTTTCGCACGTCAATGAGCGGGTATGAATGGCTGTTTGCTCTGCAGATTAATAGGCACTAGGCGACAATTATTAGTAAGATCTTCACAATGGTATAGAAAAAAATGTATTGCCGACTGACAACGTTTAGTGTTTATAAATAATTTATCTTAACCTTAGTACGGACAATCTATCCGTAGCTGTTGAAGCAGCACAGCATGTTTCTTCAACAGCCAAGCCAAGTAAGAATATCTTAAAAGAAAATTTGTAATGCAGCTTTTGGTACTTTGAAATACTTCACCTAAATACAAATAGAAAGAGCACATGCAATACGGAAAATATTTTTTCATGTCATACACACAAGCACATACTGCTACTACTACAACTACTACTGTTACTACTACAACTTCTACTACTACTACTACTACTACTAATAATAATAATAATAATAATACAAATAGTAATACAGATCATTATAAGAATTTAAAGTCCTGAATACAATTTAATCTGAATTAACTCTAAAGCTGAAGGTATTAACGGGTCTGTTGAACCTTTGATGTGTCAACAGTCGTTTGTTGAATCACAGTAATATTATTTATTTGCAGATGACATCACATGAATGCAATAATTTGAAGAAAACAAATTCCAGCCCGATATGAAATACAGGACACAACCTATAATACAACTTGATTGTACTAGATCATAAAATTCTAATAAAGTTTCAGTGACAATATTGTATAGACTGCTGTATGACCTTAGGTCACAATCTGCATCTTCTAAAAACAATATTATCTTTTAAAACAAGCATATTACCTAATGGAAAATAACCGTGTAGAATGATCCAAATATTTACCAATTAAAGACATTAGTTATGATTGGTACCCTATTACTAATATTAAAAATACAGAACCTGGATTATGTCAAGTAGACCTGGTAAATGTTAATAGTTTTGACCTAGATCCAAATAAACATATGTATTATATTAATACTGAGCATGATATTAATGTCATGCACATAGAGAGTATTCTGTATATGTATTAGTAGGCAACATAATTAAATTTAATAGAATCAATTCAGGTCAAGCAGAAATAATAAAACAATGTTAGTGAAAGCCATCTCCAATATCTAATGTTATATTACAATAGCATATAATTAAATATTTTTTAAAGAACTAACTAACAATCAATATATATTAAATATTCATAACAATATACATAGAAATGGTAGCAAATGCATACAAATATGTAAAGTGCTTTTTATATAAATATAAATTAGAAGAAAAAACATAATTCCACGTGATATACGACGTGATTTACCAATATAATGATTTTTTTTTATAAATTACAAGCAAACTTATATCCCATATAACGCCATGCACCTCGTTTTGAATTTTACCTTGATGTGGGCATTCAAAATAATGGTAAGCTAATTTCATTCATTTTAACTACAGTTGAGGTACCAAAATGCCATTTTATCATATGTCTGTTTTTGATTGATTACAGTGTATCGTATATATCTCTCAAAGGCTGTATTAAATCGAGTATTTATATAGAGCAACAATTGCCAGCTTTACATGAACCAAAGACCACGCCTCTTCTCTCAAATATCATATTCTCGTACAAAGCCCAAGTTCTGTCTCAGTCACATCTTTCTAGAACTAAAAGCACAACAACTGACAGATATTTCAGCTATTTGTACGTGATCGGAAAAAGTTCTAAATTGTTTGTCGCCATGTCATGCTAATTACTCCTCGATGGCACACGTGAAACTCATGTTCGGAATATCCTACATATTGTAAGCAACGAAAACCGTCTTTCAAAAAAATATGCTTTGAAACAATTACCAGTTATAAGGACAGAAACCCGTCTGTGAATAGCATATATCACAATTTACATTAGCGGGTCATCGTCAGGCTCGTGTGATTAGAGTCTAGAACACACGCGAGGAGTGCCGAAATAACCAGGATTTCCCATAGTCATAAATTGAAGACAAATCACATATATACAGATTACTCTTGCATAATCATTACTTGCCACTCAACAGACAGTAACAGTGCAAACGACAAGTTAACCGACCATTCGAAAAGACCATTACAATTTTTTTTAGTGTGCTATATGAAAAACACAGAAATCGATCACAAACGTGAGCATGTCCGAGAGTGATAACCAGTACTTTCAATTAGAACGCTTAGACAAAGAAAAATTTCTACAAAACATAGGCTGTATTATATATATCAGCCTTCTGATGATTGTAGGCTTTGGAGGAAATTCCGTTACAATTTTCGTTTATCTTCGAAAATACAAACAATCTTCGTATAGAACTTTCATTGTCTCCCTGGCAATTGTCGATCTTGCTACATGTTGCGTTCCAATGATGTTCATTGTATTGACGCTGAGATATCCAATAAACTTGTTTAGTAGCTGGGCGTGCAAAATGCGTACGTTTCTGATATATTCCATGTGTATCTGATCATCGATGATTATTGTAACAATGGCAGGAGAAAGATATTGTAAGATTTGTGTTCCCCACGGAACGCAGCTCTCAGCTCGTATGTCTAAATACATATGCGTTCTCGATGTCTTGTTAGGTATTGTACTTGCATGATGCGACGTGAGCGACGATTTTGCGGACACAAAGTATCCAGTATAATTCAACATCTTTTTACTGTTTCTGTCATCGCAACATAGTTCTCTCGTCCATCTACACCTTCATCGGAAACAAAATATTTCGTATGAAGAAACTTATCTCCAGACAACCCCCAAATGCCATTTCACAAGATGAGTTGGTGACTATTGAATTTTCTACTCACTGTTCGGTTATGAAAGAAGAATCAAAGGGAGAAATAGTTCAAAACATCTGTGACAATAGATCTAACAGCACCGCAAATTCGTTTAAAGCAAATGGACAAGAAACACGATCCATTAAGGGTAAAGGTAAACCTCATGGGTTTAAGGAAGGAGACCCTAACCAAAAGGACAACGAGAGTAAACAAAATAAGACGGTTGCTGTAACTCAAGTTTTCTTTATCATCACGGTATTGTACATTTGCAGCTTCCTCCCACATTTCGCACTTCGAATTGCCACTTTTCTTAACAAGGATTTTATACCCAGTCTCTCCTTTGCAGGAACTGTGGCCTACCAGATTTTTTGATGGACCTTCTTTATTAATAATATGGTAAATCCAATTATTTATATAGTATATGACAGGAAGTTCATGGGTGAAATCCGCCTGCTTTGTAGATCCTGTTTAGGAATTTGCTTGAATATACAACCAAAGACGAGATGGTAATGCAGAAAAATCATTTTATTTCTGGAACATGGGTAAAAAATCAAGTATAAGTCGCGAGAAACGATAAAATGCAAAGACACTATGAAGATTTATTCCCAGAAACTTGTACAGGACAATTGAGTTTGCATATTGTATTTATCTTCCATTGTGTTAGCTCTATCAAACTGTCTTGAGCAAGTAGATGTAATTATTTAGGCATGACAGTAAACGTGTTAGTAAATGCAAATTCTTAAACGTTCGTGACAAATACATAGAGTCGATTTTATTCCATGTACTTCTATAAAATCAATCCAGAATTTTGTTCCTTAAATAATTGAAAGGGGCGTTGCAGTTTTGAATATACATGTATGTTGCCTTTTGAAAATTCATAATTTACTGAATAAAATGTTTATTTGGAGTCGCGTCTAATACACGTTAACACAATTATTAATATGCGTACTCAAGTTTCTGCACATAATAATTCTCAGTGACCGCATCCGGTAATGTTTAATGTTCGTTCGTCTGAATTTATTAAATTGTTTGTTTACTGATTTCGTTTTTGTGATTCATCTAATCTCTATTGCTCAATTGTATATATATATATATATATATATATATATATATATATATATATATATATATATAAACATGTGCATCTTAAATGAATCATATATATAAACATGTGCATCTTTAATGAATCATCTTCATTTGAAAATAGTTTCTCAGGGTCAAGTGTCTAATCCATAAAGTTTGTTTGTTTAGGATTTTTAACGTAGCTTTAACAATTTTTCAGTCATATCGCTACGATGTCTGCAGTGAGGCAGTTAATAGTGATATCTACCACTGGGGCATCATGCCGCAGACATGTAGCATGATGTCCCGCCCAGTCACATTATCCTGACACCAGGCCGACCAGTCCTTACACTAACCTCTTAATGCTGAACGTCAAGCGAGGCAGCTGTTAGTACCATTTTTGTAAGTCTTTGGTATGACTCGGCCGAGGATCGAACCCACGACCTCCCGCTTCCGCGGCGGACGCTCTAACCACTAGGCCACCGGAGCGGTTAAAAAATTATAGAATTATAGAAGTGTGATGGAATCCAAATCCACTTAAAAAGTATCAGTCATTTGATATTTTTAAAAGATTTCTTTCCACTCATCTGAATATTTCATCAGTTGGTAATCTTATTTACGCACATATTTTTAGCACAAGACCCGATATGCTAGCTATTGCCTTCTATCTGATAAATGACCAAGTGTTTATCCGCAACATGTGACATCGAAATCTCGTTTTCAGCATTCCAGCGCTCTGCGACGTGAACGTCGTTCTTGAGAATTTTCTGTAAAGGGAGCGTTTCATTATTTGCTTCATCACATATTCTTATGAACATTTAGTTTACTTAGCTTGCTAGTTTCATTTCATTATTTGCTTCATCACATATTGTTATGTACATTTAGTTTTCTTAGCCTGCTAGTTTTATTTCATTATTTGCTTCATCACATATTGTTATGTACATTTAGTTTTCTTAGCCTGCTAGTTTTATTTCATTATTTGCTTCATCACATATTGTTATGTACATTTAGTTTTCTTAGCTTGCTAGTTTTATTTCATTATTTGCTTTATCATATATTGTTATGTACATTTAGTTTTCTTATCTTGCTAGTTTTATTTCCATGCATTACATGCTTTTGAACTGTGACATTGTATGATCTTCGATCTGTCCCGTCGGTATTATCATTAATATAAGTAAATGTTTATTTTTGGTCTGTATTGGTATATCTTAGTGAAATGTACATACTACTTATTGTTCTTTTGTAAAGATAAGGATCATTCTAGAAGGTTATTTTCCATTAGGTAATGTTTTTCTTTTGAAAATGCTAATTGTGACCTGACTTCATGTAGAGAACGATATATATATATATATATATATATATATATATATATATATATATATATATATATATATATATATATATATATATATATATATATATTGTAACTGAGAGGATTGCTTTAGGATCTCTTTCTTGAAATTGTATATTATGTTGTGTCCAGTCAAGTAGAGAACTATATATGTAGTGTAATTGAGTCTATTGGGTCATTGAAATTGTATATTATGTTGTGTTCAGTTTGACAATTTAATTTCTTCTAAGTACTTAATTCAAGTGATTATTTTCCCGGGACAAACAAACTTAACCTGATAAAATTATTCGATAGAATAACAACAACAAAAGAATAACAAATGCCTCAATTATTTGATAGGCATTTCCTGGAATTTATAGAGTATTCAAAACTTGATTTATATTTATGTGAATCAACAAAACTGTTGGCACATGCGTACATAATTAGCTATAACAGAACCCTAATCGCTTTCAGTTTTTGGATTTCTTCTGGACTTTAAATTCGAGATTTCTTGGTTAAATGTGTAAAGAGTCACGAAACATGATGAAGCATCAATAAAAGTTCAAGCTGAATCGAATAGCATTCTTAGTGACTGGTCTGTTTCGTCAAGTTATAAAAAGTCCAAATGAGTGTTTCACTCGCGTTAGTTGAACAAAACAGCCACGAACAAAGTATCCAATGCTTTGTAGATGACATGCGCAGATCTGCCAACCAGCAGTTGGAGACATTTAGGAAAATGCAAATCTCTTCTTAATCTCTCACAAAGTGGGCACATACCTAAATTTCCTGTTTAAATGTCTTCCTTATACATATATGATTCCGTCAGTTCTAGCTCAGAGTTCAAAGTTCAAAGTTCAGTAGGACGCTATGATGAAGTCTTAATCATGTATCATACTCAAGTGGTGTAACTTTAACCATTCCGTTGACGTCGTGCCAATACACTATTGACCGTTTTTGTTATAATTTTATAAAAACTGCTCCGCAAACAGACTGACTATTTTGTGTCTGATTTTTAATATGTGCAGTAAGTGGTGATTTATCCAAACCTATCAGGAAGGAGTCGTGGTGACATTGCAGTTAGTGTGCTGGACAAGTAACCAAAAAGAGTCACAATCCTACAATCAAATCAGTCTGTGTTGGCAACATCATGTATCCTCCGGCAAGACAATTTACTTAAATTGCATCAACACTTAATAACCTGTTTGATTCTCGCTTTATTCTAATCAATGATGCATATAGTCCGAATTTCGTAAGTTGCGCTTTTGTTTCAAAAACGTAACTACAAACGTACATTCTTATTCAAAATAAAGGTGCATTCCAACAACTACCATTGTAACAACGTTTCGACCTGAATTTGTATTATCCTAGTCTTTGTAAGTTTTCATAATAATCTCAGAAGACTGCACTGCTATTCCTAACAGATAATTCAAATAATTTCCCATCCAAAGTAAACAAGCAAACCTATTTCACCTTAATGAAAACGAAACTAGAATACATATCCACAATACGGAACTCTCTTCATGCGACTCTTTAGTTTCAAATATTTCTCTTTCGTCCGATTTCAATTAAGTTACATTCCACACAAATATCAGTAACAAAGTGTATGGGCCTGTTTTTATTTATGTACTGTGTTAAATATTAAAGGTATCAAATCATGGACAAATAACTAAATTAAAGTCACCGCCAATAAAAGCATTAGCTTTGCTAAAGTTATTATTATTGCCTTAGTTCTCTCTAGAATCTTGGAATATACCAGTTAGGACCTTGAGTATTAACAAGGGTGATTATGCAGTTTTGTGGCGATAACTAAAGGAAATATTTATTATCATTGTCATCACTCCTAACTCTTTTTACAAGGAATTCAATAATATTATTTAGTGAAGTAGCTACCCCGACTACATTTGACGAAGAAGCATAATTAATAAAACATTCATACCCTCTGGGTATATTGTAGTACCACAAATTTTGAACATGTTTATACTTGCGCCAATGAAATTCTACCCATCAGTAGGGAAATCAAATACGAGAAAATTCTAAAAAATATCATCATTCTCACTTTATTCGCATTATTGTTACAGATCTTCGAAAGTTCCCAAATTTTCACTTGAGTTTCGGACAATTAATTAAAAAAAATTCAAAATATGGAAATGGTATTCACAAAAGTAGGTTCCGGAAGCTACAATATTTGCAACGACATTTATATTTGAATTACATTATCCACATTTTGTTCAGACAACTTTTCTTGTTAGTTATTTGAACTCAATGAATTTTACATCCAAAGCAAATGAGAACGCCGACATCAGCTTAATGAAAACAAAGCCGGAATATCCACGATATGGAACCCACAGCACAAAGACCTATATTTAAGTAGATTGAGTAAATTCGGATGAATGCATTCCATTTTATAATAAGTCATTTGCGTAGATTCGGATGAATGCATTCCATTTCATATGAAGTAGGTTGAGCAGATTCAAATGAATCCATTCCATTTTATATTAAATAATCCATACAATACATATCATCCTCTTTTCGCCATGCATAACCTATAGCAATGGCAGTCTTTACAACAATGGCGTAACTATCCAGACGATCATATAAAGTCATCGATAACTAAGCACATGTAACATTAATGTACTACTCCAACCCAGCATTAGTAAGACATACACGATTCTGCCAGTTACAGAAGTCCATCATGTACTAATAAGGGAACAAAGTTTACGAGCATTATTCTCCACGGACGATGTTTCACTGGAATTAGCTAACTGAAACTGAAAAAAGAGATCGCATCCATGATGCCATCAAATCTGGCATACAGCAGGTACCACTTAAACAGAAGCCTTAATGAAAGTTTTTGTACAGTTAGATTGACTTATAAAAATATTTTGTTTATTATCCCCATAGGTGAAGTGTTATCTCTGTTTTCAAGTGGTATGTATTCATAATCATCGGGTACTTAAACATGTAGTTCCCATCCTTTTTTCTGACAATACTGTTGGCGTAGACGAACGTTGCCTGAAACCTTTTCTGCGGAGATTTTATCCCAAATTCTGTCGGAATATCTTTCGCTCTCTGTTAATTAATAAGATTATTTTACTGACAGCAGTAATTCCATGATATTCAAGGTCTTTCTTATTTTGACCTATATATATATATATATATATATATATATATATATATATATATATATATATATATATATAAATAATTTTTCAATTTTGTTTACTAATACTCTCATTGTTAGGGTTGCTACCTGACGCTTTAAATAAGTCGCACGTCGTGTTTGTAGTAATTTCCCAACCAGATGTGGTTAAGCGAGGATTTATACGAGCCACGAATCAATGTATAAATGCTGTGTAAAAGGGATTTCTTTGTATTGCCTGCTGCATAAAAGGGGTTTGTTTGCACTGCTTTCGTTGTAAAAAGGACTTCTTTGCATTGCTTACTGTGTACAAGCTTTTCTATGCATTATTTAATATTCTGATGATCGATAGTTAGTATGTATTCTTGATACTAGTTGTCGAGGCTGGGTAAGTGAAGTGTATCGTTATTTCTGATAAAACGCGCGCACTTTTCTTAACTTAAACATTTTAACAAGTGAACATAATGTCTTATTCGACCGCATTCTATGAAATATTTTCTTAATGTAAAAGATGAGTAGATAAATACACATGTCAAGATTACTGTATTTTATTTATCTGTTTAATTAGTTGATTTGCAGGAATGCTCGATTTAAGATCTCAATTTTAATAATTCCATCTGAAAAGGTCAACATTTATCTTCTTCATTTCATAAAACAAAAATGTGTATTCATATAATTAAGTGTTTTCCAGTTATTGAAGTAATGTATCTATTTTACCTAGATTTATTTGGTTACATTTATTAGCACCGCTCCTGTGGCTTAGTACTTAGAGCGTCCTCCGCGATAGCGGGAGGTCGTGGGTTCGATTCCCGGCAGAGTCATACCAAAGATTTACAAAAATGGTACAAACAGCTGCCTTGGTTTGGCGCTCAGTGTTGAGAGGCTAGTGTTAAAACTGGTTTTCCTTGTGTCGGGATAATGTGACTGGGTGAGACAACATGCCACATGTCTACGGCATGATGCCCCAGTGCTAGAAATCACTATAAACTGCCACACTGCAGACATCGTAACGATATGACTGGAAAATTGTTAAAGCTACGTTGCAAATACTAATCAAACAAATAAACATATATTATCACAAAAGTATAGAAAATATGGTTTTCTAATGGGGGAAAGCAATAATGTTGAACTCGTACAGTTCTGAACATGCGATATTACGAACAAATGCATTAAAGTTTGCTCTGTTTTAATTTATTCATTTTACCATGTTATGACATATGTTATCAATCTGGTTTTTAATACATACAATTTTGATCTCTGTCTAACAAGGGAATCAAAGCCAACCTTAGTAGTATTTATATATCTTTAATTAATCCTTTTCTTAATATAGATGTTTAATTGTTTAATTCTTTAATATATACTACAAATTCCCATTATTGCGACATCTGAGCATTTCAGAAAACTGCTGCCAGTATCCATGATATCTGTGGTACGTATACTACAAAGTCCCATATAGGTCTCACGGTACCAATTCTTTTCCCATATACCTTAATGCTAATGTTTTGTGCGATAAATATACTTTCTATCCTACTTCAGCACTGAGAGAACAATCTTCGATTGTCAATTTGACAGGAACGAAACCATTGCATTTAAGAGAGATAACTAAGCAGGAACAAGACAGTGGTAATGTAAGAGGTTTCTACAGACAACAGACCCAGTTTCACTATGTGTGCCACAGTTTAAAAAATCATATAAAGTACAAAATATGAACTAGATATGAATTAACAAGTATAAACGGTGATATGATTTAATCTCGTCGTGAACGCAAGTGTTTTCTAACTAGTACGGAATTGTTAAATGTGTATTTTCAAACTCGTCAGTTGCATTTCAGTATTGAGGTCTTAGACAAGTCGAGTTAAGGCAAGTTAATGAACTCCGTAATTCCTTCAACTTCATAAAAAATGTATTCCAGAAATGGGACGTAGGCAGGAAGGAAGTACAAATTTTCCATATAATATAATAATATTCTAAGTTATTTTTTTCTTTCTTCTGATTTGTTATGTATCAGAGCTTTGCGAAACCTGTCTACTGGGTTTACTTATCAACTACAGGATAAAAAACATAATATTTATACAACAATAATGAACCTAAAAGAAAATTACAAACTACAAGGCGTAGTTCGAGTCTCAGGCTCGGCTAATGTGGGTATGTGAGAAAGCTTACCGGTAGTTTCTCGCGGATCGGTGGTTCTTTTTGTGGTTTTCCTGGATTATTCTTCACCATTAATACTGGCCGCCATTTATAGCCTATCTTGTGCTGAAAATGCCGTTAAACACTACAACAACAACAACAACAACAACAAACTAAAATAATTTATTTGCCCCTTTTGATGACCTCGTCAATATCAAACAAGCTACAAATCTGGCTAAAATCCAATAATGGTTTAAGGAAGTAATTGTGCGGAAAGAAAATTGAGTGCATCGAACACACCCAAAGGCATTAACATCCCTAAGCGATGCTGGACGCTGAAATTCGAATTTGGATAATGTCTCATGCAAATCAAGTTGCACACCAAATTTGGTTCATGTGCAATAATACTGATAGACGACGGAGGCGGGGAGAGTGGGTGGGGTGGAATACCGGATTTGTTAATAATGGTCTATAACTCCGCTAAATGCTGATAATCGATTCACCCATGTACTCGTCAGTATCGTGCAACATACCATATTTAGTTGAAATCAAATAACGACCATCATATTCCTGGTGAGGTAACGCCAGTGGGTTGGTCTTATATTCAGGTCCTATAACTCTACTAAACCATGACATAGAAGGGTGCCAACGAATTCAGGAATTTTTTTTGATTTATATTTCTCAACATATTTGCTTGATAGCCAATACAAAAGTCACGAATTTATATTGCGGAAAAGACAGTGGTAGTGTCTGACAATCAGAGACGATAACTCCCAGTTATGAATAGGATGTCAATCGAACTCGTCCAATGTATTGTCAATACAAAGTGAAATACCAGATGTGCAAAAAGTCGAATAATAACACAGGGGGTAAAGTTGCTCATAGAATCAGGGTCTGTAATAACTGAACTGGTGGCACAATATGCAAACAACCGAATTTAGCCAAGGAGTTGTCGATATCAAACAGCAAATCAAACTTTTGGTAAAGCCCTATAATACTTAATAAAACTACTTAGGGTATCGAATTATCGAGACGTAAGCTAAGCGATGATAACAAACCCTGGCAACTGAAATAATCTACGGTCTTATCAATGACAATATCAAAATTTATACTTTGTTCAAAGCGAATAGCAATCAAGGTGAGACCAATAAAGTGGGTGGGCCCGAAAATCAAGAACTGTAACTCTTGGAAATGATGCTGTAGATGGCTGACTATCGACCTCAGTCAAGTTCTCGTCTATGCAGTGTGGAATACCAGATTACGATGACACAACATAATAATTAAGGTAGCTATTGTGCGCAAAAGTAAGTGGGTCTGAAAATCAAGAACGATAACTCTGCTATACCATGACGCAAGAGTCTGTCAATGGAACCCAGGACTCTTTAGCACCTCCCTGCACTGCACAGTAAAACAATAATTTGGGAGGTAGTTTGCGAAAACAACTGAGTGAAGGGATTATGTAGGCTGGTAATAAATGCAAATATGCTGCTTAAAAAAATAACATATGTCACAATTATTTATTGGATCTAAATCAACTCGCGAACACAAAGATCTTAATTAAATTTACGAATTTAATTTAGAATTTTTGTTAAATAAGTTTCATTTGCATAACATTTTCTGATCTATTCTTATTAACCTTGATACCATACTACCGACAGCCACTGTATTTCGCAACTGCCGCAGTAAAAGGACATTAACTTTAGCGCCCCTTTTGTCAACGGTCACATAGAATTATCCAGCACTTTGCCGGACATTTTGACAGGAAATGAAAATCATTCACTATTAGCAATGGCTCGCATGTTCAATAATGACATTTTCTTTATTTTGTTTGGGGGGGGGGGAGGGGGAGGTAAATTAGGAGCAAAAAACGATGTATCGGCCTAAAAATAATTGTCAACCTTGATTCAGGTATTTTCATCTCACTTTTCCATGTTTGTGGAGAAGAATGGTTAAAGATACTTCTAAATGTCAATTTGGATTATTGGCATCAATTTTGCAAATTCATTTATTAATGGAAAAATATGATACAGATCTCGAGTAAGCTATGAATCGGAGAGTTCTTATGAACAGAGGGCAAACTGCTAGATTTAATTCTACACTTGAGCATCATCGCGCTATTGGGAAAAGGCATACAATTCATGCTTTTCGAAATAAAGCATTTAGCCAGTATAAAAATGTATACATGGACAAAGAGCTTTTAATTCTATTATTAAATAAGAATTATTATTCTGTATTAACATACAACTATGAGTTACAGGATGGAACAGTATTTTGAAAGGTTTTGCAGTGCAAATAGGCGAAGTACGTGATGTTGTTCATCTTTTCGCAAAGTTCATTTCGCACTGCGTGTTTGTGTGTATACATTTGCCCTTTGCATAACATGATCTAAGTTAAATGCTACTGATTAAGACATATAACGCTAATGAAATCCTTTTAGCTTATTGAGACACTGCTGGTTAGAACAACCCGACCTCCCCCCTCCCCCCAACACTAATTAAATACATGGAGAAGAAGCAATCACAAATATATGCGTTTCTTTTCGGTAGCAATCGAGCGACATTCACCATAAGCCCTTATCTCCATCGTGAAGACATTATCAACTTTCTGAAATCTTCATCACTGAAAAATAAATAAACCAAATACCATGGTCTGTCTTAAATTAGCACTAATGGCGTTTTGGTGAGACATTCAGTAGATATTACCATGAATTGTGACAGTTGAATCACCAATCTTTTCTTCTGAAAGTGATATATAAACAAGAACAGAAAGTCAGGGTAATTGGAATAGAAGGTTGACTCCAACGCATCATATCAAGTGTCATAGATCATCACCCAGTGTCGCATCAAATGTATGATGATGACACCCAAATATACAAGTCTAGCCACCCAACTGCAGTTGATGCTACCATCCATGGAGTAGAGAAGTGCATTTCGGATGTGAAATCATGGATGACATGTAACAAGCTGCAGATGAATGATGATAAAACTGAGGCTATTATGATAACAAAACAAAGACTTTCTCATTCACATCCTTTACCTCAGACAATAAATATCAGCAACACCAACATTAAATTCTCACAGTCAGTACGGAACCTTGGTGTTACTCTAGACATTACTTTCACATTGCACCAACATGTCATGAACATATGCAAGGCTGCATATCTTGAATTGAGACGCATAAGTTCCATTTGTAAATATCTTTCAGTTGATGCCACTAAAACACTTGTGTGTTCATTAGTACTATCAAGACTGGACTATTGTAACTGAATTCTGTCTGGTTCGTCACTATATTTACTCCAGAAATTTCAAAAAGTTCAAAACACAGCTGCACGGATCATCTTTAGAGTACTTCGATCAGAGGACACCTCACTACTGCCCTGTACCCTACACTGGCTATCAATTCGATACCGAATCAAACACAAAATTTGTTCTCTGTGTTATGTTTCAAATGACAGACTCGAGTCCAACATACCTATTCAGCCTCACCCATGTGTATTCACCAGCTAGATCCTTACGGTCTTCTTCTGATAATCGTATACTCATTGTTCCCAAGGTGCAAACAAAGTCATATGAACAACATTCGTTTGCACACGAGGGCCCGGCGACGTGGAACGAATTGCCCATTGAAATTAGACATAAAGACACAGTGGTCCCTTTTAAGATTGCTCTTAAGACTTACCTGTTTCGACTGCAGGGACAAACGTAGAGACCTAGTAATGTTTTGTATCTTATATGTTTTCAGCATGTTTGTTATGTTTTCCAATTTCATTGTTTTTGTCATTTGTTGTTCTGTAGTGTAGTCATATCATTATTGATGGTGTAAACCGCTTAGAGCTTCGAAACATTAGGCGCTATACAAAGTCCTCACTATTATTATTATTATTATTATTATTATTATTATTATTATTATTATTATTATTGTTATTATTATTATTAACAGCAGATTCTTTAACCATGTCAACTTTTGTATCTTTGTAACATACCATACTTCTATAATTTACCAGATGCATCCGTTACTTCTGGAAATAATTGCCGAGACGAGCTTTATTTTACCAGAAACATTTAGTTACATTTAAAGTATATTATAGATCACAGTCAACCTAATTACATGGATACGAGCCACAATAATACATGTGATGTGTTGGCTGTGTCAGCACTTTGAGAGAGAGAGAGAGTGAGAGAGAGAGAGAGAGAGAGAGAGAGAGAGAGAGAGAGAGAGAGAGAGAGAGAGAGAGAGACAGAGAGAGAGAGAGAGAGAGGGAGAGAGATAGTGGATTTCATGTGCGTTTGCCTAGGGCATCCTCTGGCAGCTGATCTTGATTTCACTTGGCGGTATCGAATTACTGGCACTGCATTACGAATCAGACGCACGCTCTTAAAAGGTTCACCCGGACCTTAAGCAACTGTTTATTTTAGAGCTTTCTTATCTACTCGTATGCAACACGATTACGTCAAGGATGGTTACGTCATATAAATCAGTTTTACCTGCATCTTCATCATAATCAGCTACGCAAATGCCTTGAAAGTATGGATATACCAATGTTGAAAGCTATTTGTAGACATAAAACAAGATTAAAAAGTACAAAAATGAAATGTGCAGGTATCGTAACGTTGAAACTTATCGTTCGTATTCATTGGATTTTATGATTAATGTAGGTTAATCAGAAATAATAATTTAATGAAATAACACATGATACGTAGGTATTACATATACTGCAACTGTATTATTGCAAACACGCTGTCATGAACATTTAATTTTTCTTTGTGATGAAATGCAAGATGGAAATGAAACTTACATCTCGCGAGGATACAACGTCACTACTGGAGACAATGACAAATCGAATAAGAAGATGTATTAGCTCTATTCATCTGAGTGAAAGTTATCTTCCTGTTTCCGTTCGGGATTATAAATAGGAACAAGAGCATAGCATTAAACAATCGCAAATAACTTAAGCAGCCGGTCTTATTTTGATAACGGGAACATTAATTTATCAGTACTACCATGTACAGCAGAAGCAACATAGAAATTATGAATGACCATGACTTTCTGATTTAGAAACTGAATAACGCAAAGGTCATTGAAAACATAGGAGGTTTTGTCATTTATGGAACGCCAGAGCTGTCTTAAGATGACAATTGTTATTATAGGATGTGCAAACTTCTTTATATGCGGTGCTGTTGTCCATATATGATGTGCAAACTCCTTCATTTGCTGTGCTTTTGTCCTTAATACATTCCAGCTCTCTAGTCAATATAGACTGACAGTGAATCATATACGAAATTCAAATTTGGTGAATTCACATGTATTATCGTAAATCATATTAACTAATATAAGGCATTAAATTCTTAGAACCTAATTATAATGCGAACACGATGCTAAATTAAAACAATACATCAATCTTTATCCAAGAATTAATGTAAGTCTTGTTATTCATAACTCAAAAAGCACATTAATATGCAAATGTATCAAATGAAATTATGCAAGACATGTAAACTAAAGCAAAAATTATCTAAACCGCATAAACAAATTACATGGAATTGTGACACTATACATTTGTCGTGTTTTGTTACTCAACCAGGTTTTGGCGGCTGGCCTGGACCACACTTTCTGATCGAGGTAATTTCTTACAAACCTCACGGGTAATTTTCTCTTGCATAAAAACTTAGACTGCCTTCATCTTCAACAAGGGCAATATTAAATCATATAACCATTCGTGTGAAAACATGCCTTTATTCATGTGACCAATCAGAATCAAATGTCTTTTGCCGACCTTTCCGCTCGAATCGCTCAAGTCAGGTTAGCCTGACCTGGTCTTTTTGAGTAACAGAATTTCTGCGGATTCTCACGTTTGACAACTTTCTATTGAAAATGGAACTTTACCGGGTGTCTAGCAGTCCGTCTGGCTGCTAAATAAACAGAAGTTCTAATTTGTAACAACAGTCCCAATATTACGAAACATCACTATACTAGGCATAACACCCTTTGACACATGCTTGTGTTCATTAATGTAACTAATGTTTATCTGGTCTCAACTAATGTATTCTGGATCGATCGCCAGAAATTTACCCCTTCACATAGGCCCATCCTTGAAGAGTAAAATCGGTATTTTACTCTCCAAATTTATGGAGATCTAATCTGGTTTAGTTACACGTCCTCAAATGACCCATTCATCTCAGACTTCCATAATCTACTGAAACAGTGAGCTCCTACATTCTCGCGGCTCTTAATATAGCGTAATTAAACTTGATATTGTTGCAGAAACAATGACCATCTCATCAATCCTCCATTTGTCAACTTAGCTTGAGACAAATAGGCGAGTGGTTGGTGGTCTGTTTCCAAAAAAGATTTTCGGTCATACATTTAACGTTGGAATTTAGATATCCCAAAGATAATAGCCAAACATTCTTTCTCAGAGACCGAATAATTACGTTCTGCTGTTGACAATTTCATGCTACTATATGCACCTGGGGATATGCTTCCGTCAAGATGGCAACTTAGGGACAGTTTACGTCGTTTGGATGGAACTGGCATCAAAAGCAGAATAAGACGACGTATACATCGCAGAGTGTATAATGTAGCTGGACCTAATCATATGTATGGCATGTAGATGCTAATCAAAAGCTGATTAGATGGCATTTTGTCAGTGTTGGAGGTATTGATGGCTTCAGTGGCTTATTCATCTTCCTTGAATGCACAGATAAAAACAAAGCTGAAATGTTAAAAAACTGTTTTTAAGGGGTGTGCAGGAGTTTGAACTAATACATAGGTCTGCTAAAGGCATGAAAAACACTAAAAAAGCTGACTACATGATTAGAGCCCGTGGACCAAATCGTGGTAGTATGAGTACAGGCAAAAGTACACATAATCAGCACAATGAGCGTTTGTGGAGATATGTATATGATGATTAAACATACAACTGTGTTATTTATTTAAAATTGAACTAAACCAAACCAAAAAAATAATTAGAAAAGACATAATCAAATAGATTTAACAGTTAATCATCAATTGGCAGTTCTTGAGCTCTGTCCAGTATTGTCAAGTTCAGCCTGTTGATGCATGTGTTTGATGTTTTCAGAAGTGACAAACTACTCTGACATGCGATGGATGGCTTTATCTGAAATCCTAAAACCGGTTCTTCTTCTGCACCAGTAACAAATTTTATAATTTTGGCCAGGGTAACATCTCCACGTCATCCACCTAAACGAAAAAGGGTAATTATAATCAATGTCTAGCAAATGCTCAAGAGGCTGAGCTGGAAAATCTATGCATTCATATTAATACACATGCCCTACAAACCCCAACACCATTAATAACTTTTATGGTATACATGTCTTCTCCCCCCCATTTATAGATGCATAATAGTGTTAAGAAATGTATGTGCCAATTGTGTTTAATATGTGAATTTGATATTCCGATATTCTCCCACGATTTTATCATAATGGGCAAGTTCCTTCGTTGTCATAACATAAGGGGAATGTTTAACGAAAATGAGGAGAGAAAAGGAAACAGTTAATGTACAATATTTATATAACAGTACATTGCCCATCTTTGTTTATTCTACCCCCTTTGCTATAAGACCCTTTTTGAAATCAAAATCTTTAATAGAGGTTGCCTCTAGTGGTATAGGCATTACTATTTTGATTGTTTCTGAGCTTAATCAGTTCCTTATATGTGTATCAATATTTTTATGTAGTTAGAACCCACTGACACATTCTCTTGTATCATGTGGCATATAACCAGTTTGAACATGTTTGAAACCTTTATTTGTTTATACAAACGTTTCCACAGATTACAGGTGTAGTCTTTTGGGTAAGTCTGCTCAAAAGTAAAGTTTGTCAATAGCATAACCTTTGCCAAGTTTGACTTTCTTCCATTAGACGTCTGCCGATTACTGTACCAGGATTATGTTATCATAATCCTGAATTAGGATGTTAAGTCCATGAATGCTTTAGTCTAAATGTTCAAACAGAGGTAGTTTGAATAAATAAATACCTTTACTTATTACGTTTCAAAAATCTCATTTATTAGATAACGTTTATGCTACCTATTAATGATATGGTTTTGCAACTCGTGATCTATGTGAAGTATCGAATTTTTAATAAGCAGTGAACCTTAAAGTTGAATGCACCGAGCATTAAGAACTTATCACATTTAGACATGGGAAGTACTTGGGAAGGGTCATTTATACCTTTTTCATAATTTCTTTCATATTAGTGCTAAACATTTAAATTGGCCAGTGTTCCAATTCAATGAAATTTACCAGATATCCTAAAACCGTCTTGAGAATGATACAGCTCAACTTCCTATCCGTCTTATATAGTCATTCTTCAAAAGAAAAAGTTATATAACATAGTTGAGAAATTCGGATTGACGAAATAAATGATTGTCTTATAAAACATTTTTTAAAGAACCACTACTTATGATTGGTCGAGTCGAAACTAAGGTTTACATCTCGGACGTAATTTGAATTTAAAGTCACAATATTTAACTCAATTCTTTCGTCCGACCTTTTCTGAGAAAAAGGTTGGCTGAAAGGAAGCCTAGGAAAAGATTAGTGAAAATTAGGTACATTTTCGATAGAGAGCTCACGTGGTAATGAATGGCAAGGTACTACCGTCGGTATGCTTTAAGCGGTGTTTGAATGGCTAGTGTATTCTGAATAACATAGGGGGAAGTGACGAGTACAGAGGAAGTCCAAGGAGGGCGATACAGTCGGAATAGGAAGACTCGAGAAAATAACAAAAGTTGAAATACAGTGAGGAGGAAGTTGATGCAATCAGTTATGGACGCTCTTTTCACCACTCATTATGACGATGAAATAAATACAAATTAGACACTGATATTAAATCCTGTTGACATCATTTAAGTTGAATGGTAATTATCACTATTAATTTGTTTGATGGAATTGGTTATTTTTATTGTCTAAGGGGGCTCGTATTCCATTATTTCTTCCCATTAATCTTGGCTGTCCCCTGGAATTAATTTTTTCAGCACTCTCGATTCCTAAATGCATTTGTTTTGTAGATCTTATCTGCTGCTTCAAGAAGGAATTTTACAAACTTGGCATACACAGTGGATTCAATTTCTCTTTGGTTTGAGCCATCTGGGCTGAAAATGGGTTGAGGAAAGTTGGTTACTATCTTCTGTGGTAAATGTTGTTGGCGTGCCGGTGCAAACAAATGTTTTAAAGATGGCAGATGACAAGTTAGCTGAAAACAAAAATACGTTGGTTAGGACAGGAAGTTTAAGTAAACGTGTATTAATTAACAAATTACAAGAATCCATTGATAATGCCTATAATGATCATCTTCAATTTTTTACCTGAACTAGATCACGAGTAGCAGACATCATTATTGTCCTAACTGTGCTAAATGTAGAAGGAATAAGGTTGTAGTTGTCACCAAAGAAATTATTTTGAAGATATCTAATACTTCATATATATGACAACTCCACAGGCAGGAAAATGGCAACTACAGGAGTGTATATTTTGTGTTGGTCATTTAATTTGGTTAGATCAAATTAAGACTAGTGGGAAAATGAAAAAAGTATATCATGAATGTTTTGATCATCTTGATTTGAAATAATACATTGTTTTAAAGTGTCTTAAACACATACTATGATTACCTAAAAAAGACCGATGGCATCAAGACCTTTGCTCAGGTCCTCAAAAACGGTCTTGGACTACTGCTATTAAACAATTCTTCTACCAAATCTGGTCTTAACATCCTGGGCAGTCTGCGACTTTTAATTATGCTTATTTAATTAAAGCTGCAATTAAAGTCACCCACATATTAAAAGAGAAATCAATGTAACATAAATTCATCTCACATGGTTCACACACACATGTATTAAAACAATTGTTTGAAGGGTATTGATGTGATAGATTCATTAATGTTGGTAGTTCGTCTTGTTTGGTAGCGATTTCTTATTCAGGTGACTTGCATAAAACATGTACATTAAACAATAATACCGTTATTAGTTGGCTTTGGTGCTTTGCTGACTTTTGAAAAATATTTTAGATTGGAACATATATTAATAGATGACCACAGGGAAGCTGAGAAAAAGTGGTCTTTTAAAAGATTTGGTCTGTTAGCATATGTTCATTTGAATTCATGCAGCATTAATGACACATTTAAAATAGACTCATAATGTATATGTTATCTTGGGCAGGTTGGAGTGTATAATATAATGAGTCAATCTGTGCATACACATACAAAATGACAATCATTTGTTCCTTGATGGAAGATAAATTTTTTACCACGCTTGTCAGACAAGACTATAGTTGTACCAATTAGGGTGCCAATGGTACCAGCAGTTATACAACAGTTATAGGGTTACGCTGTTAGAGTCTGTTAATCTGTGCTCCCTGCCAAAAGCAATTCAAATAGATAGCCATGACAATTAACCAGTAGCATCTTATATCCATTCTTCTAGTTAAAAATGCATCGAATCTTGCTTACCCATGGGTAAGCTCATTATGATTGAAATTTAGTTAAGATTGCATTTCAGTTTATAGTGTTGCAATGACATAATGATACGAGTGAAGTCGTGAATCTTGCGGTGCGGTCGTGCACGACGCTAGTTTATCACGCTGTTACCTAAATAACGTCTCTTTTAAGTAAACATTAACCAATGATCTACCAAATATCTTTCCAATTACTTCATAGTCATTTGACCACTCCCTCACTGAGTCGAAATATTCCTTCTGTGTATCTTGCAATACCATGGAAAATAATTCCTTTCGGGGTCCGCCATAATCTAATGCAGTCTGAATAATATAATGTTTAGTTTATACAAGTTAAAATAAAGCTAGGATGTGATTTCCAAATACATCCAGTACTATTATCTAAGATTGCAAGAATCACTTTCAACTCTCTCAAATCACACGTACAATATACATACAGCAACAAATGCAGGTTTCTGACACCTTTGGCTCATTCAGAAGTACGCCACTCGCCGACGCAATAGCAAATATGCGAGTGATAGATGGCTGGAACCGATGTGTTATGTGAATCACAAATACTTTTTAAATAACTACTTATTAAATGTTGTATTGTGTTAGGTAAATATTAATATTCACTCCAGTGGAATCATATATATTGTGTGTGCGCACTAAGTGCGCACTTTCTGACTAAGTGTTGTACCATTTCTGAGTTTCGTCATGATGCTAAAATGTAAATAAAAGACTTTCACTTGACTTCAAGCAAAAAACCGGGCTAACTTCTGTTAAGTAATCAACGTGTCCGTCAAAAATGGTCAGTTTTTAAAGGATTGTGTTGCTTAATAGATCAGGTGAAGAGGTTTTGTGACAAATGTCGTCATTCCTTTCTTAAATTCCTAAAACACCACTTCTGAATTATTGAAGACTCATTGAAAGAAATTATTATTGGAAGAAATGATTAAGGGTTATATCCTTTTGGCGTATCAAGACATACAAGACTTATACAATTAATTCTGAATATTCTGTAATATTGGACTAGTGAGATAACATTTAGGATTATTTGAAATTTAAATTCACATAACTAAGTCTTTTGGAATTTTCACATGGTATTCAAGAGAAATAAATTATTTGTTAATTTTACCCGCACATATGTTTTTGGGGATAACAGTTATAAATTTCCATATCCATGGTAATGTACTTTTTGATACACCTCTAAACTGAGTTTGATCCTGTTATCTCGATCTAAGTAGCAGGAATTTAAAATTAGACCTAGCTGTAATCTGGCCCTAGATGTACGGGGTTTTCATCAATTTAATAACTTTATCAATGTAGTGTCTCATTATATTATAAGTTATCTGTCCATAAAACTGGAGTGTCAAGCGCGGGTTTACAATGCCTCTTATTTCGTCCAAAGCTGGTTCAACTAAATTGTTTCTATCTACAATGATGAAACTTGTGTCACCTTCAATCGTGGATTCCTCATTTTCCAGTTCCAATTTCCTGCCAGTTACAATCCTGTTTTGTAAATATTAAAGAATAGCAACTGGATCATTCATGTTATTATCTTTGCAATATTGAACGCAGTATTTTACAATGTTCTCAATGTTTGGTACATTATGTTCCAAACCTTGAAATGTAATAAATGTTTCTTGTAATGGTTGTTATGCTCTGCGTTATGACGTGGCTGAATTTCAAGGTGTAAAATTTCAATCTCTGGAAGTCCCGCTGCTTCATCTTGTGTTTGTTTTGAATCTAATTCAACCTGCAGAGGTTCGTTATGCGTAGAATCTGCTACATGCGAACTGCAAAGGAACACATGATCTCTAAGAATAGAAATGAAGTAATCCTTGCTTCCTGAGCAGCAGAGAGGGCTAACAGACCGAAACTATTTCAAGCAAACCGAAACTATTTCAAACAAAATCCTAATGGATTTCAAACTGAAACTATTTTGCAGACAAAAAATAGAAAAATGGTTTCGGTTTGTCACGCTATTGAGACTCTGTCTCCAGACAGACCCAGCACTGATGGCGTTGTGGAGACGAATTGAAAATCCTTTTAGGATTTCAACCGAATATGTGATCAAGTCCAATACGATAACTTGATCTAGGGTCATGCAAATTTATCGTTACAAAGCCATATGGGACTGAGTAAGCGTGACTCAAATTTCTAAACAGATTATAATCCATATCACCGCCTCAACAAGTTAGCCAAAAATTTCGTAGCGTATGTGTGTCAACTCCATTAAATACAGCAATAATATTGCAGTTATCTCTGATCATTTTTTGGTATTTGATTGTATCGTTGAGTGACAAATATCACATCGATATTTTTATGCCTACCTCTGGAAAATATCCTAGGGGGATTCGTTTGATTGTCTAGCATAACATCATCAGATACAACTAAATTGCTAATATTTCCATCAATATCATCAATACTCGGTGCGTCCTCGATAACGGTTATAAACTCAATAATATCCTAATAGATTACCGATTTTGCTTTCTCGTTAAAATGCTTTAACACCTCGTAACATAGATGATCGTCTACACTGGGGGATACTAAATACAAATCCATCTCGTTATCAAATTAATTAGCAACTGCGTATTGCCACTTCCAGATGGTCCAATTATAATCATGCGAATATAATTCGGTATTGCTGCATGATACTTAACTGGTTCTTGTGTTTTTGTCGCCGAAAAATCAATTACATTCATGTTATTATAAAAAAATTATGCATCTATATTGTGTGAAATGTAAGAAGCGTACAAGCACAAATGACTTGACGACGATTACAACTAAACATAACAGATCAGCACGTGCTGGTAAGTGTGTACAATGTGGTAAAACAAATTTAGATTTGTTTCCCTTGATAAAATCAAGGATTAAAAAAAAACCGAGGTGGTTATATTGCAGCCAAGTTAGTAAAATTACCAGGAACACCTTGGGCAAAATATCCGGGAGAAAAGCACCTTCCAGGGTATAGTTATTGCGGACCTGGGACTAGACTGGATATCAGACTCGATGATCAAAACCAACCGAAACCCGGTGAATATCCAATAAACGCTATTGATAAAGCGTGTCATGTCCATGATGTTGCTTATAAAAGCAACAATCTGAAAAAAGACATATCGCAAATGTGAAATTAATTCATGCGTTGAATTCTATCACTGATAAATCCTTCAAAGAAAAGTTGGCTTCATGATTGATAAAATCGGCAGAGAAGTAAATTGATGTTGGATGATGGTAATTAATAACAACATGGAATCTATTTATTATTCCCCAAGAGGATACTGGAGGGGTAAATCGGCAATCAGTAAACTCGATAGCGTTGCAAATGTGAAAAATACCACTGCAGCGGATTGGTTATCTAAACAGGCGATATGACTACCACCGCCTAAACAAATTAACTTCTCACATTTTGACGTCAGCGTCCCTAATGAGTTTCATCAAGCTGATATATTATTTCTGCCGCATGACGGTGTTTACAAGTACGCGCTAACCGTAGTTGATGTTGCGAGTAGATACAAACAAGCAGAACCTCTATAGACAAAAATCATCAACTGAGGTGGCTTCTGCGTTTGAAAGGATTTATCGGCGGGGTGCTATGCATTGGCCAAATCTATTACAAGTTGATCCTGGCAAGGAATTTCAGGGTGTAGTGTTATCAACAATGAAGCATCATAATGTCACCACCAGACGAGGACATAGTGCACTACATCGGGATCAGGCAATTGTTGAACGATTTAATCGCACACTTGCTGAGCGGTTATTTGGATATCAATACGCGAAAGAATTTATTCAGGATAAACGATCTCGTGAATGGGTCAAGAGATTACCAGGCGTAATTACTGCGCTAAATAATGAGATTTCTCGAACAATCAACATGAAACCTAACTACGCGATTAAAAAAGTATATACCCATAAAACCACAAAATGATTTTTCAAAACAACCAATACTCGGTAATGTCACTGTTAGATAATTATATGAACCAGGAGAGCTCGAAGGTGGCAAAAAAGAGCTACTGATCATATTTGGAGTGTCACTACGCATAAAATATCTAGCAAAACGAGATCCACAGGTAGACCGCCAATCTATAGATTGGATTTAACTGCTCCTCACCGAGGATTTACTCGTGAACAATTACAAGTGATACCTGAGGTTGCTCAATTACCACCTCGTGGTCTTAACTAGCACCTCTGCGTCTGTTGCACTCAAGACAAGTTAACATCACATGATCTCTGGTATGACCTACGCTACTAATTTTTATGTCTACAGTAAATTGGCGGGGTCTTTATCCGACCAACACTGACTCATTTTATAATTACAACTTGCGCAGTGATTATTCTATTGTTGTTTCAGTGTAATTATAAATTCAGCATCAATGTCAAATTCTAGTCTATTTTTTAATCCTTTTTTTTCAACCACAGGCTTTTTTCTGAATATGTCATGGCTAACAATATCACTGATTGTTGTGTCATTATAATCTAAAATAACTCTTCGAAGTTGATTTATTCTTCGTACTCTGGACACTGCAAAATAAATTAAATTCGAACACTCAATGCGATTATCTATGATCCAAACAATTGTATCGGATATAGTCAACCCCTGCGAAGAATGTATCGTCGCTGCGTATCCTAGCTCCCATGGGGATTTTTCAGCGCACATTGCATCTTCGACAAAACCGATATCAACCAACACAATATCATTTTTCGCGAGAATTTGTTTTTCCCTTTTTCCTGGAATATCAACTTCGATATTCTGTTTCGGTTTACCCTTGGGTCTAAAACACAGCGGTAATGGAAGTGTTGCACATATTTCTGTATGCGCGCTAAATAACTTCATCTGAAGTGTGTCTCTGACTATCATTCTACTTGCCACTATTAAATTGTTTGGTCTCCACGCTTCCAAAAAATCATTTAATGGGGTTTCTGAAATTATTTCACTCGCTATTTCACATTGGATTATATCCGGTTGTAATCTGATTAGTTTCTTAAACTTACGTAGTTCATTATCAAGTGATCTATGATCAGTATTAATTTCTTCATAATAGTCTACAAAATTCTTCAGCCAATCATTTGGAGATTTCCCTTTAATTGGTGGTGGTTAACGATGATCGTCACACATTATAACTTTTGTATTCGCTAGCAATAACCACTCGATAAACTTTTGTAATACATCTAACAACACTGTGCATATCTAATCCCAAATGATGGTTTCAGGAATATATTTCTCGCCCATTCGATCAGGAGTCCATTCGTCATTTTGCCATCGAAAAAGCTGTGATAAGTGCAAGCATTAATCCCCCGTTGTGTCATCTCTCTTTCAAGTCTATTTGTTGGTGTTAGCAGAATCATGTTTGATTTCCCTCGAAATAATTCAATCGCACGAGTGGTCTTCCCTGACCCACCACAGCCGTTTAGGTGACTGGTTTTATATTTACATATTGGATCGGATATCGAAGGTGCATTTGATAGTTCTGATATCTGATTATTTTTCAAGTAACTGTTTACAATCGTAACATCTGCTGATTTGGAATAAAAACACGGTATTTCCTTTTTAATTCTCCATGACCCCCAACTCGCTTTGGAATTTGTGAATTCAGCCACTGCATCTTCATGTTTTATGTCTATATAAAATGAAACAATGGAGACTCTAACCGCGATGTCAGAAAATCTATTTATCATCGAAAGTAAATTGATAGAAGCAGAAGCCATCATAAGTGCGTATACTGAAGATTATATCCGTCGTTGTAAGTAACAATTGTACCGAATTTTGTTCCATCGGACAAGAAAGCGTCTTTACGATTGATATATATACCTCTAGATAAAAATTGTATTCAACATCATCTATAATTAATCGCGAAGAATGTCGTTTGTTGTCGTTTTTTCCCACCTTGGGTGAATTTGCCAATAATTCTTCTACTGAGATATTTTGCTTGTTTATTTCTAACTTCCAAGATCTGCTTGGACCATTTCATGATATATGCTTCGTCTTGACTAGGATTTTTTTTTCGTTGATTATACTATCTAGACTATAGGGTTGTGGTAATCAGACTTTAGTTTGTTTCCGATATGATATAATCGCTTCACTGACAATCAGCTATATTAGTATTGTACAATCAATCATATACCGCAATAACACTATTGGTATCGTTGTTTTTCAGAGATGTGTCTACCAAACCAAACAACAGCACGGATAAAGTCCTTTGGCCAATTCAAATGATACCACACGAGCGAATCCGGTGAGATCAAAATCGGGAAGCGAACCATTAATCGCAACACAGGCTATTTTGTGCTTGGAATTCCCAAATCTTTTGAAGTACTCAGAGCATTCTCCATATCCGAGAAAACACCCCGGATAACACGCAATCATATCAACCGAAAGAATACTTTTGGGGTCATATTTTGTGTTCCATAATCCGCCTTGGCCATATTACACGCAGATTGATTTGATATCTGATAAAAATTCAGCTCTTGTTGGTTTCCATAGATTTCTCTTTCTCGCGAAATGAGCTGCAACTGATGGGATTGTAAAACAGTTTGTTAGTAATTGTTCGTCGTGTTCCGTTGAAAATCCACTAGCTAGTTTTTCATCTCGTTGTGGAGGGCTTCAGTACGGTATATTTCGCCGTTGGGTCTTACAAATTGATCAAATTTACCTTTTTGGTCTTCAAAACTCTGAAGTAACCACACTGACACATGATCGTTTTTACTTGACTAAGAAATAAAATAAAATATTTTTTCCTCAGAGAATTCTCCCCGAGAGAATTCCACCGGTAGATATTTTATGGTTCTATCCCGATGAAATATTGTTACTGCGGATGTCCACGCGTGTGCATTATGGTCAATAATATTGATTGGAGATCCTCTCGATTTCTACTTCGGTTCATATAATATCTCGCCTGTTACTGGGAATTTTATTATCCACTCTAACGCGGCCACATTTTGCATTGTTGCACCGCTCGCCTTCACTGTTAATCCACATTCGTTTATTTTTTTACGTCCTAGATCTGTAAATTTGTTACTACGCAACGCATTTGTTAAATGCTCTATTATTCGTTCTGCTACACAATTTATTCTTGACGAAGTCAACGGTGACAGTTTCATTAGTTTTAGTTTCTCAATACTCGGTTGATCATTTAACGGATAAATTCCAGAAACAACCGCGGTCACGGGAAAAGCTCTCTCGTAATATGCTTTGTCAATCCCAGTCAGAATTCCTGGTTTGGAATCATGACACACAGTGACGGTTTTATTGTTTTTATTTTTTTTTTTCAGGATGGGTTCAAATTTGTCGCGTATAATCCGATTCCCCGTTTCTGAGCGGATAATGAATTTCACTCTAAACAAATACCTTTTCTGGTCAAGATGCAAGATTATCACTGCTGCTCTTTCGTCGTTCATGGTAGCATCAACTCTGCCATCATTTCGAAATGTTGACCAACAGTGAGATGCTCCATCGCACTTGAATTCATTAAATGCATCACGGATTTTACCTATCATGCTTCTATCACTTATTAGACCCTTTGGTACATCAGTGGAGACTCTATCGAGATTGAATTTAGCATTTTTCCAAGGCGTAATTTTCGATAATCTCTCGAATTACTCCATATTATAATCAAACCAAGTATTTAAATAAAGAATTTATTATATATACTGAATCATTGCAAATGGCTTATGATAGGATCAGTAACCGCTTGTAACAATTCCTGCAGAAATGAATTATGTGGATATCATTTACAAGGCGTACGTCGTGGGAGTTTTGGGCCTTTACCATTCATACGATGTGGGGTTGGTGTGCGGGGTAAGTCGCAGTTGTATCTCAATTGTGGCGGTAAGCGATACAGAGAGCTAAAGCGCTATTATGATAAACGAGTCAAGGACTCCGTCAAAAACTGCATCAAAGATTCCGACTCTGACTCTGACTGTGTCAGCGTCTTTGACGGAGTCAAGGACAAAATCATAAAAACACCTCAAGACTACATTGAAAGATTCCCAAGTAATAATTAAACCAAATAATGAATTAGAGAAATAATATTATAGTATATAAATGAACCAAGAATTTCAACCACATCCCGTGATCATCAATTATGAACATTTCGTGATGGTATTATCAGACACCGCAGACTGAAGAAACTATTAGGGTATGATAATGGCCTTGGATATCTTATGTTTGGTGTTGGAAGGAAAAAATATCTTAATCACAGATTTGCGTTCGAATGTTTTCATGGATTGATAAAAGATGGATTTGTAGTTGATCATATTGATGGATGTCCCCAAAATAACAAATTGGATAATTTTAGACCTATCACGCAAAGTCAGAATACTAAATGGGGAGGATATGGAAAAAACTCGAAAAATGTAAGACCTATAAAATCAAAAATTTTTCATACAGGCGAGGAAAGAGTATTTGAATAAATACCTGAAGACGGTAGATATTTCGATATTTGTAGAGCCTCGGTACGATTTGTTGCAGAACAAATATATCAATCAGCGATTTACAAACGAACGGGATATAGAATTCAATTCGTTTACATCTAAATTATTATATGTAGCATTAAGGGGAATATCTCGTGTGGGCTTGTGTATACGGTAAATGAAACGGAGATATCAGAGTTACGGATAACTCGTGTGGGCTTGTTGGTTTTTTTGAAACAGAGATAACTGTCACCGGATCTCAGTGGGATTTTTCGATGACTCATGGTCTGACTGAATGGCTTTTTCTTCGTGTTAGTTTACACCATCCGTTAAACCCTTCACGTGATGCACTTATATTATATTTAAATTATAGACTTGTAGATCTCGAATATTAGCATATTTCATACGCGGTTGGATCTCGTCCCGAGGCCCAGCGTTCGAATCTCGTAACAGGCATTATTTTCGATGGTACCGATCGGAAGGCTTTTCTATATATAATTCGGGCTTTAAGCCGTTCGAAATTCAAACCGTGAAACCACAATACGTCACACACCGTCATACGGTGTGAATGTGTTTTTACATTCAACCTGGGGTCATTTTGTTGGGGGTATGGTGGTTTCAGTTGAAAGTAGAACAGCCCTTGTGTATTGTCCTATTTGTATATCAAACCAAGCCTTATTGGATTTCGCTATACTGTTGTCGTACAGGTTAGGTAATCTGATATATCATCTTGTATGTGTGCCTTACATACCTTCTCTTAAAACAGAGGTAACGGCTGTGTATGTTCTTAATTAAGTAAGTGTGCCTTACATACCTTCTCCAAAAACAGAGGTAAAGGCTGTATATGTCCTATATATCAAGTATGTAAATATGTAAATATGTAAATATGTATATATCAAAAATGAAAAACGGGTCAAAATTGGCCCCTAATCTTTTTCTTAGATATATAATATATAATAGAATGAATTTCGAAAATATGATAGGCATTAGAATTGAGATTTCAAATTTGAAACATCAAGGAATACAATTGTCAGATAAATTAGATTGTAATCAGATTCTCTCTGAATTTCAAGATCTTGATGATAACGCTCAGAATAATAGATATGTCCTTGCAAAACAGTATAGGTTTATCAAACGAATTCAGCGCACGGTAAATGACTCGCTTACATTCTGTAACGACATCACCAAATTTATCCCGCTGTTCTCTGCGGTTGAAAAGGTCAGAGGCGAATTGGGCAACACTATGAAATAAAACGCACAATAAGCTCGAAAATCAAAACAATAAGAGAAATCATCAGTCAAAATGAAAATCATTTCCCCCTTTGGTTGCCTCAACACAGTGAAAAATCTCTCCATGGATTGTTTTCAATCAGCCATTGATACTTTAAACACAGACATGTACAATGCCCATACCTGTTTGCAAGTACGAGTAATCAACAATTCTATATGCCCAGTGATAAAATCACCGAGATAAATAATTATATAGACAGGTATCCTTACTCACGCGGAACAAAAGCTCTATAATACGTTTTCATTTTGTGTATTTTTTGCATGGCGATTTAAGTAGTGAATTTCGGGTGGGTGGGAATCTTTACATTTTATTTTATTTGTTAATTTCTGAAATATTTTTTTGTTATTGATTTTTGGTCATTTTTTTTTCGTTTTTAGTCGTTTTATGGTGATTTTGGCTAATCCGTCAACAAGATTTCATGAAAATCGAGGGTGCAAACCCCAGAAATTCATTTAGTGAAAATCGATTTTGATAAAATTTATATCCTTGTAAGACAAATTTTATGGTGTTTTTCATTGTGATCGTCGAATCTTCGATGCTTGTTTCATGAAAATCGATTTTCTCTAAATGAATTCCTGGGGTTTTCGCCCTCGATTTTCATGAATAAAGTAAAACACGTAGCCATCCGTGGATTCGCGCTTACAATTTAGATCGTATATTAATTTATAATGGTAGGTGAAGCCTTAACAACGAAATTAGGTCGCGAGAGGTTGGCTGCGATTAAGAGATTTATTCCGGTTCGTGATTCCGTTCGAAATAAGCTCCAAACGAGACAAGAGTTTCAAACTGAATTTCGCAAAGAGCACTGAACAACTATTCAAACCCGTTACTACAGCAACCGGGAAAGTCGTATCGACCACTGAAAAGGCCATATGGGGGGATATTCCTGAGGAGCAACGTGGGAAAAAACCGGCCCTTCTTCCTGTTTTGTGAAAAAATAGCTAAAAGATCCAAGCAAAGAAAGGTATCTTTAAAAACACTTCCTGGTGATATAATAGCCGCTGCACGACTTCGGGAACAACAAGAACGAGAACAACGTGAACGAATTGAACAAGAACAACGAGAACGACTTCTTGAACAAGAACAACGTGAACGACTTGAACAACGACTAGGTGATATTATTGAAGAAGAAGAAGACGATGAACAACAACGACAACAACAAATTGAAGAAGAAGAAGAAATTTCGAGGGATAAAAAATATTCACCTGAAAAGATATTTACGAATGAGGCATTAGATGAAATTAGAAACATTTCCACAGAGGATGAATTAGCTGATTTTGCTGATAAAAAGTTTGAAAAAGAGGTAAGAGAAAAATATATAAATGATGGAGTTGCAGACTCTATAAAAACCGCTGACATCTGGTATCGAAAAATATCTTGGCAAATCACGGTGGAATTAGGATAAAAAACGATGATGATAATTTCAAGCGTTATATAAATAAAATAGATGTTATAAAAGTGGTTCACCACCACCATATGAACCCCCCGAGGAAATAAAATCTACTAGGGTTGTGGTAGCTCCCATACAAGGTGCAACTGGTAAAACCATCGGTAATGGATATCGTGGTAGTGGTCTTGTTCGTTGTCCTAGTAATATTCTATGGGATATATCACGATTAGAAATTTTCGTATGAGGGAAACGAGCCTGACATAACTCACAGAAAATAATGAATGAATCTGCTGATATCTGCAGACGACTATTTGAGCATGGTATCATGGATATTGGTGTATACCGAGAGTTTATTGATGAGCTAGCAGACTGTTATCACAGTGACTGACAATTGTTTACGATCAAAATACCTAGGATTTCTAAATCGTTTACGATGAAAATTCAAGAAATGTTTGCGATTAGATAAATGTCATTTAAATAAGAGGATCATATACTACAACCACAATAAACCAACCATGACTTACGTAGTAAATTCATGATTGCCAGTTTATAGAGCGTACTATGGAGACGGTATCGGCAATACAATTACTGGGTTATTTGCAAGAATGGCTCCAAAAAAATCGCCAATCGCAAAACAGTTATCAATGAAAACTATTGGTGTTATTCGTGATAAGGGTATTAGCGCTGTTGGTGATGTTGCCGGGAAAGCATTCACCGCGGCTAAGGAAAAACTACTAGCGTTAGTTAGGACCACTACCATCTACTGAAAATATGCCTGCAAGTATTAGTAAAATAATTAACAACGCGGTGGATAAAAAATAGCATCGATGGATATGACACTCAGGGAAATATTACTGCAAATTTGATAGCAAGAAATAGTTTGAAATCGCGAGCGAGATCGCGATTTAGATCAAGAAATATATAATATGTTTAAATTGGCTCCTGACCCAGCGTTTGATTTAGATGCCCTTACCCAAGAATGATTCTGTATGCGATTATCAATTATATTCCTATCATGCAATACAACCGCATCTTCGACCAAGAATCGAACTTCAAGTCCATGATACCAGCAACTAGTTTCTACCCGCTGAAGCATTTATTGAAGTAGAAGGAGAACTCGTAATAAATAATGCTGATCATAATGATCCACCATATGCAGATGACCCAAATATTTATCCGAGTTGGCTTTGTCAACAATAGTATCATGGCGCTATTCGAGAGTGCCATATATATGATTGATGTAAGAGAGATCGAGTTTTTAGATCGTGAAGTTGATGTTACCAAAACAATAGTGGGTTTAGCTAGATACTCCGATGATTATACAAGATCGGCCGGTCCATCAATGATGTTCTCTAAGGAGGTTACCGATTACGCTGAACACGATCAGTATACTAAATTGCTGACAACACAAGCTACTGCATCTGATCCACAAAGAGCTGGTTTTCTTGTACACGAAACAAGACCAGCTGCTGCCTTTGATATTATTAAAAGCGTTAATCCTAATCACAACTTGGGGTTTGCAACACGCGTAGCAATGTTGCAGGGACATCGTCGACAATTTTCATGCGCGATTCCAATGCATCATATTTTCGGATATTGCAGAAATGGTAGAAACGTTATCTATGGAGGGAAGAATGCAGTAGTACGAAAGGGTATTGATAATGATGCAATCTGGCATGTTTTTGGTGTTCCTAATGGTAAAGTCATTATATCAAAACTATCATTGTGGATGCCAGTAATGACCCCATCAATCACAATGGAAGAAAAATTACTATCATTTACGAACCATGGAGGAAAATCACTGCTAAGATAGCTAACAACAACATCGGATACCATGAATTCTAATATTGATGGTACATTTACATGGCACCTGGCATCAAAACCAGATGTTGCAGCTCCATGTCATATATTTATTGCGTTACAGAATAGTGCGCGATTAAATAACGAAACAGTCAGCCATATGATATTTGATCAAATAGGTGTTAATGAAGTATCATTGAGAATTAACGGCCAACAGGAAGCATCTGAGTATACACTACTTGATTACGGAACCAACCAAATTGCACGCGCTTATCATCGGTTGCTGACATTTATGGGGCGCGATAATAACGTAGATACTGGTCTGCAAATATCACAGTTGGATTTTTAAAATCGATATCCTATTTACTACCTTTCGCTGGAACATCTTGATTTAACCAGACAATCCGTAGTTGACATACACTTCAGAGCTCGTGTAGCTCGTCAAGTTGGTATTATTAATTACAGAGCAGTTGCTGTCATTCTCAGTGACAAATCAATGCTACTCAAAGGTGTTGGCTTACGAATACGAGTAGTTAATGCACCAGTGGAAACTACCGGTCAAATAAAAAAAAATGCAATCGGAATCAGCTAAACACAATCAGATGTCGAGCGGTCAGAATAAACTATCACTGACAACTCGTGACATAAAACACTTCAATGATGCTATCAAAGATAAAAAATGTGTTCAGATCTCTCTCTGTCTCTGTTGCTGCGATCAAAAACATGATACAATCATGTGGTTTATTACCACTTATCGCTGCGATTCCGGCATTAATTGCAGCTAGTAAAGCCGCCGCGTTAGAAGCTGCTGCAGCTCTTGGCGCAAAAGCAGTACATAGTATATTGCTCAATCATTTGAACCAAAAAAAGGGCGGGGATACAAAAAAGGGGAAAGGGTCTAAGACTACCAGGCACTCCGTATTCAAGGTACAGCGGAAAGGCATGAGACTAGGAACAGTTTACTAACAAATAGTTCCCATGTCAAATTTTTATTTACTCGATGCTGCTAAAAAAAACTTAGCGATAAAAAACTTTAGAAGTATTTTTATGCGATATCAATTACCACAACAACCAAACAACACTGAAACCGGTATCATTAATCTCGATAACAGCTCCGGACCTGGAACTCACTATGTTGTATACGCGATTGACCTGCGCATGATTGTTTATTTCGATTCATATGGGTTAGCACCGCCTAAAGAATTTATGTGTTATGTAAACCGCTTAAAAAATCCTATCTGGTGTTCCACGCTACCAACACAGGAAATGAATGACCAACCAATATGCGGCATAGAAGTATTAAATGTACTCGACGCTATTTCATCATCGGGAAAACGACCCCATAAAACCGTATACGAATATACGAGTAATCGCTTTTAGAGAGAAATTATATAAAATAACATGATTGATATTTGGGGGAGAACATTATCAAGCCTTAAAAAACCCTCCACTTAAATATTTTCAACCGGTGATGTAAAAAGAAGATGAAATATCCAAGATGCTAAACCTCGCAAGTGTTGATACAAATGAAATAGTTGCATTTCAAGATCGTCAGGGTAAATTGAAAACTAGTAATGATATTTTAGTTAAACAACGTTACGCAGTAGAAGATACTATCGCGTTATTTTCCAAAGACGGTAAACTCAGGTGTACATGTTTCGACGCTCACAGATAGATTAACAGCTCTCGGTGATAATTATTCATCAACAATAGAATTATTTTAAAAAAATACGTGATGAATATAACGTTTATGTAAATGCGTTTACCGCGTTACTAAAAGCTATTAACGCTTTTTAGGTCCCCTTAAACGATTTCTTTGGAGATCCACCTGTAACCACACCACTATTCACGGAGATAAAAGCAGCCATTGATAATTTAATAAAATTGCGATCTATGATACTCATGTATCTCAATTTACAACGTTACGTAAAAACTTTAACAGGACCGATGACGTCATTGATAATTTTTTTTGTTAAAAAAATTCGATCGAAGATATTAAAACAGTCAACGATGCCATCAAGGATGATCTACCGAGAATGATAGAACAAAACTGAAAAGTAAAAATTCCTCATGAAGAAACCAACAACGTAGTATACACGATTCAACACGGATCATTTACGCGGACACCACAAAATAATATTAAATATCAACGCGACCGTCAAAGGTATTTATCGATTAACACTAGTGTCGCAGTCTCAATTTAATATTTCATCAACGAGTTCATATGGGGTCAACAATATGATATCAACGATCATCGACAAGGAAACAATTGAATAATTCACAATAATATCCACTGATAATAAGGTGGCTAGGGTTTCAGTAACATGGTATGTGGAATTCGTAGTGGATTTAAGTAAACAGCTTAATTGAAAACGCCAGCGTTTTTTTCCTAGCAATTTGAAATCTGTTGTAATAAATAAAATGTCATTATTGGCAACATCACAGCATTATCCCTACGATCAGGTCAGATAATTTCAAACTAAACTCAAAACACTCATTGAGGAGTACCAAACAAAAATAAAAAGTACCGACGAAGAATTAGCGCAGTTGATTTTACCGTGTACTCGGTATTAGGTGTATATTTTGCCCTCTATAATAAGGGTTTCTCTGGGTAGGGATTTGATTTTGAACACGATGGTAAAATAGGGAAACAAACGGTTCTATTAGATAGAGATATTAATGAGGTTTTTAAAACATTAAATAAAGGTTTCGAATCTGATATAAATATACTACGCCAAAGTTTTCAAAAATATCTTTTGGATGTAACAGGTTCACGTGATGAAATCTTTGAAATAATAAAAGAAATAAACTCTTTTATAAAAGATACGAAAGAATATAATTCTTATTTTATAAAATCTATTGATGAATCTATTGACATCGAAGAAAAACAAAAATTTGTATCCGCATATAATTTAACAAAAGAAGAGTTATCAAATTTTAAAATACCAGGATACAACGTCCCAGAGATGTAAATTCTCTCAATGATACCATCGATGATGGTTTCAAAAAGATTCACGGCGCATGGAAGAAAATAGCACAACCACAAACAACAATACTCAAACATAATAATGATCCAGATGGTGGCGGTAGGCATATCGCTCCTCAAAACGTCAATATATCCTCGGTGATGTATGTGATGCTATGGAAGGAAGTTACCAAATAAATCTCGAAAGATCAAGTCAAGCACAGCCATTATATATTTTATACTTATTTGCACCAACAGCTACTCCAGGGTTTCTAATCATTGAAGATCCAACTAATTCAGTCTATATGAGATGTCATAAAGATTCATTAACGAGAATAATTTCAAACTCACTGACAAGTCCAATAATCCGATTGATTTACAAGGAGATGTTTTACAAATTATTCTGTTTGTGAAATCCTAAAAGGATTTTAAAATTCGTCTCCACAACGCCATCAGTGCTGGGTCTGTCTGGAGACAGAGTCTCAATAGCGTGACAAACCAAAACCATTTCTCTTTTTTTGTCTGCAAAATAGTTTCAGTTTGAAATCCTTTAGGATTTTGTTTGAAATAGTTTCGGTTTGCTTGAAATAGTTTCGGTCTGTTCGCCCACTCTGCTGCTGCTGCATGAAACACATATTTCCTTCACTGCAGTCTCATCGGGTACAATAATTGGTTACGTGCTAAGATTTTTCTGTATGGGTCGAACATAACTCTTGGCCTGGCTTCCGCAAAATGCTTTTAAGCTACCACAATTCCATCTGTACTTTAATACATCTATCTGCGTGCAGTTACTTTGGCAATGTAACAGTTCAAATGCTCAAGCAGTTGATAATTGTGAAAATCCATCAGAACCTATCAATTTGGAATGAACTTCTTACTGTGAATCAATTACTTGGAATGTTATCTTCTTTTGGCCAAGCCCTGTCCTCTTGAGCACTGATTTTTCTGAGGTTGATGGAACCTTGCCAGCATCTGCTAAACAAACAAATGTCACTGCCCATGTTCGTCCGTTGGCTTTACGTCGACTTGAATGCGGGGTCACATGTCTTGATCTACTAGGATGGAAAAGGTTTATTCGCTCCGAGGACAGACAGCAAACGTTCTGCTAGTGTATTAATCTTAAAACAAACAATTACAAAAAACTTGAAAGAGCTCGAGCCGCTTCTCAGAGAAATACATAGTGCACAGAGTATCACTTTAATGTTGAGAGGGTATAGGTTTCCACCGTTAATCTTTTCAAGTGTTTTATGTTTTCTAATTTCATGGTGTTTTTTGTTGTTGTTGGAGTCATATCATTATAGATGTTGTAAAACTCTTGGACCTTCTAAAGATTACGCACTATACAAAGTCCTCATTATTATTATTATTTATAAGTTGACATTTTGGAAGGGCCCTTCATTGTTTTTAACCAACCAACACATTACTCCACATGACAGTTATACTTAGGTACTGTTTGCAGTAAGTTCTAAGGGACCTAAAATTTTAGTTAGAGGCAAGGGTAGTCACTCTTTCTATATTCATTATATATCAAAATGTCCCCCACATCTGCGTAACATATTTTCCATCAGTGTTAATTGCGTTCTCCCAGGTCTTTATATAGCACTACCTCACTGTACAGGAGTATCTATTTTTCATTTGTTCCAGAACTATCAAAATTAGACATTACAAATATGATTAATAGAAAAAGGGTTTGCTGAAACAGACTATTCTAGAAACAATAGATAGTGCTTGAACAGTTCGTCTGCTTGATTACGTTAGTTAAAACGTGAATAAGTAGAGAGGATGAATGATGTTAGTACGACAAACGGTTTAAACTTATAAGATGATGAATGAAATTACTCAGTTTGGTGTATTTTTGATATATTCTTGATGCTTTTCGTTTTACAAATTGGAGGGTGGGTGAGAGTAAAAACAAACAGGTCAGTATGCAAAAACATTACTTAACCATTTACTTGAACTCACCTGCTTGTTCTATCTTCTCCCTGAAACGTATTCTATCCCCAGTAGTACTGATTCCGAGTCTTGAAAGCTCTACGTCGGTCAGATTCTTGTAAGATTCTATGCTATCGATCTTTTCATACACACAATTTTGGAATAAATGATATAGTGAAAGATAGTCCAGAATTAGTCTCAAATTTTCCTCCATTACTTCTTGTACCGGTGGAGTGAGACAGTATAAATTGGTCGACTGAAACTGCGAAATCATTCAAGATCTGTTATCATCACCTTGTCAAATGAAACAGTACTGCTAGTCTTAAAAGTTTTTTCCCCGCCAGTTCTGTAACAAGATACATACTTTGTCCCGGATGGAAGTATATGCACATCATATAATACCAATTGTCATCTTAAAACAGCTCTGGCGTTCCATACTACCACATTTTTGTTTTACATCTCTGCGGCTGCACTGCCGGGGTGAACGACTCAAATCTTTCGCATAAATTATAGAGAAATGTTATAAAGTAGTGGCCAATGTTTAGGTACACATAACACCAAACCCAAGTCGCAAAATAATCAATTCCGCTTTGGTGAGCTAACTAACCTACGTTGGCAAAAGGAAAACCTGCGTCATTTCTGCTGATTATGCACTACATGGGTAGAAAGGCAAATTATAATTTTGTACACCCGATGCTGTCTGGCGAAGACCTTGAACCAGGGCAGCGAGAGGTTTAACACAGGGAAATTAAATTAAATTCTTGGAATCGACAAAAATGAATTCTGAGTTAGAATTTACGATTGATCAAATTATCAAGTTTACTGGAAAGCCCTTTCTCCGCCCCTGTCCCCTCCCCCACAATCTCTCTCTCTCTCTCTCTCTCTCTCTCTCTCTCTCTCTCTCTTTCTCAGACATATATAAATATTGAACGCTTTCAATACATTTAAATCAACGCTGTTTATGGCCTTCATGCGCACATTCTTCAGCACAAACACAAGCACATGCAAACCGCTCCGGTGGTCTATTGGTTAGAGCGTCCGCCACGGAAGCGAGAGGTCGTGGGTTCAATCTCCGACCGATTCATAACAAAGACTTAAGAAAATGGTACTTACAGCTGCTATGCTTGGCGCTCAGCATAAAGAGGTTAGTGTTAGTGGTCGGCCTGGTGTCAGGATAAGTTGACTGGGTGGGATATCATTCAAATGTATGTGGCATGATGCCCCAGTGCTAGACATCACTATAAACTGCCTCACTCCAAACATCGTAGAGATATTACTGAAAAATTGTTAGAAGCTACTTTAAAAATCCTAATCACACAGACACACAAACACACACACACACACACACAAACACACACACACACACACACACACAAGTACATGCTCACAGGATCAGTACCTAACGTGTAAAAGATATTACGTAAATTGGATTATTCTCTCTCTCTCTCTCTCTCTCTCTCTCTCTCTCTCTCTCTCTCTCTCTCTCTCTCTCTCTTTATCTCTCAGTAGCTATGTACGAGCTGAGTTGAGCGTCCTACAATCCAAGATTTGCGAATTCGATAACTGCCCCACCCAGCTTGTGGTATCGCTCTGTCCTTAGGAAAAGCACTTTATTCCGGTTAAATCATCATCTTGCCATAAACCTTAGAAAAATGTCGTCATTCCCTCTAAAATCATTTTATTTTAGATTGTTTAATATATTTTGTATTAGTATTCACATTACCTATTACTTTTACAATGCTTATACTTGTCGTCGTTTCAATCATTTTCTTGGTATTATTGATGTTATTGATATTATTAGATTCGTTGTTGTTGTTGTTGTAGCAACTGTTCGATATTATCCCTCACCTGTCTAAACGTGCCCTCCTTGCTTATCAGTGCATTGGTTGTCCTATAGCTTTCCGAGTTTAACTCTTTTGAAAATCGTGTTAAAAGGTCTGTTTTAAAACAATCGCCAGTTAAAATGACAGAAACCAAAAACATTAACTATCATGGTAACCTGGACGAGAATTACTCGTTTTGACAATATGATCCTCTGATTTTAGCCAGGGATGTCATGAATACAATGTAAGACGTGTTCGAGAAAACCTGGATTTCCGTTATTCAAGCGCTTTCTAGGAAGAGAAAGTAAAATGAAATAACGAAGAATATATAAAGTGTACTCAAGTATAGTCAACGTTTTTTCAATCAAACACACGGAAGGAGTATGTGGGCCAAGATAACCGACCACTTGTGATGATACTAGACTGTGTAAACGATTTTCAATATATATTGTAATTTACAACAAACAAAAGACTAAATTTTGTGAGAATGGTAACTATGGACAACAACGTGAGTATATCTGCGGAGGGTAAAACAAACTGTCAACTTGAAGACATAAACAGCGAGAAGATTCTAGAAAACATAGGCGGTATTATATTCGTCAGCCTTCTGATGATTGTAGGTTTCGGAGGAAATTCCGTTGCCATTTTCGTGTATCTGCGAAAATACAAACCATCTACTTACAGGACTTTCATCGTTTCTCTGGCAATTGTCGATCTGGCAATTTGTTGCGTGCCAATGCCCTTCATTTTAGTGACTCCGAGATATCCTATCATGTTCCAGAACAATGGAGGTTGCAAATTACTTCAATTTTTGACATATGCAATGTGTATCGGATCATCGATGATTCTTCTAACCATCGCAGGAGAAAGATATCGTAAGATTTGTGTTCCCCATGGAATACAGCTCTCCGAGCGAATGTCTAAATACATATGCGTTCTAGGTATTTTCTTAGGGATTTTACTTTCATGGCCTGCCGCTGTTATGTATGGAAACAGGACTTTTAAAACTGGTGTTGATCAAATTTTTGGTACAGAATGCAACGTAAACGACAACTTTGCAAGCACAAAATATCCAGCGTACTTCAACATCTTTTTAATGTTCCTTTTCTTCGCTGCATTGATAATTCTCTCAATCATTTACTTCGTAATCGGAAAACAAATATTTCACATGAAGAAAATAATATCCCCAAAATGTCACACCAACATGTCAGAAACAGACTCGGTGACTAAAACACAAACAACTGAATTTTCTTGTTCAGAACAATCACAAAAGGAAGAAACTACAAAGAGAGGAAAAAATTCAAAACATCAGCAACGACAGATCTAACATCGCCGCGAAATCGTTTGAGGAGAATAGACAGGGAAAACAATCCGTTGCGAGTGTAAGCAAACAGTATGTGTTTAAGGAAGTCAATACAAATATAAAAGACACTGAGAAAAAACAAAGTAGGACTGTTGCTATTACTCGAGTTTTGTTGATCATCACTGTAGTGTACTTCTGCAGCTACCTCCCACATTTGGCGCTTCGCACTGCCGCTTTTCTTAATAAGAACCTTCTACCTAATCTCTCCTTTGCAGGAATGATGGCTTACCAGACGTTTCGATGGACTTTCTTTATTAACAACATGGCAAATCCAATAATTTATGGATTATATGAAAGGAAGTTTATTCAAGAAGTTCGCAAGTTGTGGAGGTCGTGTTTAGGAACTTGCTTCAAGCAAAATCAAAGACGTGATGATGACCTGGCTTAGACAGTTGGTTTTTATTCAGATTCACATGTTACAAACATTAAAAATAACTCTTGAAATACGACTAAAGACACTATTAGTGATAGAAACAAGGTCTGTACCAATATTTATTTTCAAATCCATTGTCATTGATTTTAAAGAGGTAGCCATGTTATATTAAGGTCTATGATTTACCCAATTAACATGAACGAGAATCATAAACGACTTCAAAATCATTAGTATCGCATCATGTCAAAATAACGTGTTCACACCCGACCTCCATTTTGCGTGCGATTTCAAGAGATCAATGTAAGTTAGATAATCTAACTCGGTTTTAAGCAGTACTTGCATGCAAGCATAACGAATCCCTTATATTTCGTTGGGCCTATACAATGTATAGTGGCGGCTATGTGATAATAGGTTTTACCCTGTAAAGTCCAGAATGAAGAGGCTACATTTGACAAATAACTTTTGGAATGGATGAAGTCAAAAGGTGTGTATAGCTTTTATAAATCATCGCCAAACTCTGATATTCACACTAAGATATAAACTGTTTGCAGATTAAATTTCAGCTCAACCAATTTGACAGTTTTGATAATAAACTTAAATATGATTATTTGAAGCTGTATCATGTAATTTACTAAGAGTGTCATTCCCATTGGGACCACCTGTATCTACATAAAATGAAGCATTGTTATCTGTATGTACATAAAATGAGGTATTGTTACCTGTATGTATATAAAATGAAGTATTGTTACCTGTATCTACATAAAATGAAGTATTGCTACCTGTATGTACATAAAATGAAGTGTTGTTACCTATATGCACATAAAATGAAGTATTGTTAGAACTTCCAGGCGTATTTGTTTTGGAGGTAAATTTCTGAGCAAATGCTTAATAAATAATTGTGTACTAGTTGCTTTGCTATTGATGTAAATTTATATGCCAAGTACAGCAATTATAGCAATAAGGGAGGTAATTGCGTACCTTATAATGAAGTCTAAAATATAAATTAAATTTATCTTCTCTCTCAGCTGTAAATACTATTGTTTATGACGTAGTTGTTTCGATACTGGATAAGTTGCATTACTAATTATTCCACTTTTGCTTTCAATATTCAGTTTATAATTTTATAAAAGTGTTATGTTATAGAAGCGAAATGAATTGGAACTTAAATTGTTAACACATACACGTTATAATGCATCGTATCTACAGAACGATGTGGAATTAAGCTGTCAACACCATCAGTGAAATTACTCCTGCAACATATCATTCTGCTTATAAATTTTATATGAAATGTATTATAAATGTTCTTTATTTTACTTTGACTTAAGAAAACCAATTTATCAAAATTTTGACTTAAGAAAACCAATTTATCAAAATTTGAGTTCGTATGGACTCTGTGTATATTTAATTGCTGTTTTCAACCGTTCATGCATATCCGTTTACGAACATCCTTTGAGCTGCTGACACCAATTATTTTGCAATATTAATTATTCACTACTGTTTAATTTCTATCCTGTAACTTCACTTAAATTTTGTTCAAATTTGGTATGAAATTGTATGAAATGAACGTTAATTGAAATAATCCATATCACCTACATTAAATATATTTAATGACTTTGCTCTGTGGAATCAATGCATGGATTCGAACTTATTTTCCTTTCACAGTGGGTCTTGACGTAAATATGGAGGTTAAATCTGAATGTGCTTTCTGCAATTAAAAGTGTCGCTTTTTCTTAAACTTTTGATTGCTACGTCTGAAAAATACGTATTAGTTTAATTCAAAATTTAAGAGAATATTTTCGTTTTTTACCACAACGTCTCTTTAACATTTATTTCTCTTTATTGTTATCAATTCAACTTGGAGAATTTATCAATTCAACTTAGATAAATACATATTTATATATAAATACAATCATAGATGTATTTCACTCTTGAATATGTAAATATATAAATTACATCATTTTAAAATATTTGCTAATCGTTGTGATAATGCAGTGAAACACAGCAAGAATAAAAGTTAATTTTATTTTAGTGTATTGGTAAAAAGTTTGGACACGATAACTAAGGTAATTCATGATCTAACTGTATGTTTTGATCATGTAGTCGTTGAATTTACATGTCACGTTATAGCAGATGTCTAATTAGGCATATCATAAAACCGTAACGACTCTTAAAATTAAAATACAGGTTTATTTCTACTAAATATGAAACAATTACTTTGAACTGTATTTGCCAAAATGAAGAAGCATTTCTCTCCTCCCCCATTTTTTCTCGATTTCGCAATTTAGTATTTTTTCGAAACTGTTGTTTTTTTTCTCCCAGAAAATTGCTTTGGCATGAATTATTCTTTGGTAAACTTGTAATCTTGACTAGATCATGACCTTGATTCAAGGTTTGTAGCAGCCACGTAAACAGTTTTTATTCTTATTTTGAAATGTACAAGTGAAAGCAATAAGTGCTAACATTAAGGGTTTCTCTGAATTTTCTGGTTCTCCTCAGGGTCATGCTAGGAGTACGTGATATTAACAATCACGTGATTTCTTCCCCCACCGGCCCCTGTTTGCAATTTGGGAATTGTGTCGAAACTGCGTATTGGAAACTATTTAATGTTTGTTTTAGTTAAATATTGTTAGTGTTTGGCTTTTACATCTGACTTTAGGCATCTTAGATTTTTTACCCAGTTTTAAATTCCAGTCAAACGCTCTTCAATTCTTATTCATTTAAAGGATTAATTCGTCAATCTGGAAATATTTGATGTGCTCATAAATAATTCTTAAACAAAGAAAGCTTATCAATATTACATTCGGAATTCCAACACTGGAGATTTAAATATTGTGATTTTAGAAGAAATTGTATATAAGCACAAAAAGACTTCATCATACGTCATCGCGTTGTATTTTGGATTTATAACAGGCATCGAACTTGAATCTGTTAGAACATTTCATTACTAGGTCTGTGAAAGTTTCCCTTTATTTAGATTCGGGTGGGATGTTCGTAATATTATGTAAATTCTTAAATAAGACCAATCGTCCGAGCCCCCAGTCAGCTCAAATTCAAATAAACAACAATTTAATATCATTCAATAACAGTCATCTCTCGAATAAAATTCAAAGTAAAACCATATAACTATTCTTTCACACGACCAAATGACGGCCTATGTCATCATCTGACTTTGTGTGATTGATCTTCCTCCTGAACTGTGTTCCTGCTTATCTGTATGATCTTCCTCTGGACAGGTAATCCAATTCCCTCCAGTCCGTGTAACTTCTGCCTTCGTTATTACTTTTTCATTGTCTCCCAGTCACTCGGACCAATTACACTGAGGTAATTCCCTCTGTCTGATACAGTTCATCTGGTCCCTACAAGCTTCCTGTATTAACACACAAGGACATTAGCATAGCATATTCACCGGGCTATCAAACTAACCTACAATATCATCAGATACGGTAAGCAATTATCTTCTTTGGTCACGCGTTCGTGTCCGTCGAAATACCAATTTAATCTGTGTACACAGTATATATAGTTTCCCAATCTTATTGTCCAGAACAATTTCACATAACTAGACGCATTTCTGTACCTTGCACTTCTACAAAGTGTACATTGATATACACATATCCATTTGCTGATATATCCTTACACATGATACTCCTACAAAATATACACAAAAAGTTACATCCCTATAAACTAATGTAACACTGCAACCAGTATACAAAGTTTATAATTCAATTCAACATTTGCGAATCTGTAGTATCAAATGATTAAATGTAGGAGGTTACTACGAATTATCTGAATAGCGAATTACAATAATAATTCTTTACATAAACATTGCTCATATCTCACGAGAAACAAAATGTAGATCAAACACTACGAATAAATCAAACCTTTCAAATAGTAATTATACCTACTATGCAAAAAATACAATAAATGTTCTTCAAGCAATTATTATGTCTTTATACGATATTCTAGAAAATATATATCTAATAAATACGCAAACATTGCATTCGGATCGAGCCTTCTATACCCTGACCCCAATCGGTAATCATGTGACCCTTGACATCAAGTTCTCAAGCAAACCCACCGGATGCCGAAAGGTGTTACGGGAGCAGCTCAGCTGATAAAGAAGTCCGAAACGGCCGGTAGATAATTTTTTTACGAAAATGGAACTTTTTCAGATATGTAGCGCATATACGTGGTAACTGTAATCCCTAATAATTATTAACCCGAGTGAGATGAAAACTAACAATATTTTTGGGATATTTGTTACGAATGTGAGCTCTCGAATGCAGCAGTCAAATAGCACTTGTTTTGAGTAGACTAAAAAAGACATTGGGCACATATGTAATCAAGGGGTTTTACAATAGTATTATTATTTTCATAGTTGTTATTGTTCTTGCAGCTGGTAACAGTTGTGCTTCACCTGTCAGAATTTGCCCTTAACTTTACAGTTGTCCTACAGCTATCCAAATTGTCCTGCTTGGCACATTTTAATGGAAGTGTATTCTTTTGAAACAATGGACAATTCGAATGACCGAACGCAACTGAAGAAACAAAAAGCATGCGTTGACCTGTACGATCATTAAAATAACAATACAGCATTTTGTGCCAGTTGTTCTAGTCAGAAAGGTAAGAGAATACATACACTAATTATCCCAAATAGCCCGGATTTCCTAAGTCAAGAAACCGAAAATAAATTGAACTAAAAGGACATAATATAAAAAGCTAAGGCAAGCATAATCATTGTTTTCCAATCGAATGCACATGATGTGTAGATAGAGCAAGTTTGTGAACCTGATGTCGTCACAGCAAGAATAGAGTTAAAACAAATTATTGTAGTGTATTATTTGAACGAACCAATACTCAAGAATTTGTACGAATGGAAAGTATTGACGGCAATTTGAGCATATCGGCGGAAGATACTCAAGACTTTCAAATTGAATTAATAAACAACGAGAAGGTCCTACAAAACATAGGTTGTATAATTTTTTTCAGCCTTCTGATGATTCTGGTTATTGGTTGAATCAGCCTTCTGATGATTCTGGTTATTGGTTGAAATTCAATTGCTATTTCTTTCTATCTGCGAAAATTCAAACCGTCTACTCACAGAAAGTTCATCGTTACTCTGGCAATTGTCAATTTGGTAATATGTTGCGTGCCAATGCCCTTCGTTTTAGTGACTCATTGGTATCTTATCATGTTCCAGAGCAATGGAGGCTGCAAAGTTCTTAACGTTTTGTCATATTTCATATGTATTGGATCATCGATAATACTTTTAACCATCGCAGCATAAAGAGATCGTAGGATTTGTGACTATCAGACTTTTAGAAGGACCTTTTATATCAACAATATGGCAAATCCAATCATTTATGAATTTTATGACAGTAAGTTTGTTCGAGAAGACTGCATGTTTCGAAGGCCTTGTTGAGCACGTTGCTTGAAGTTTAATCAAAGACGTGACGGTGACGCAAGTTAGAAAGTTCATTTGCTTCTGAAACATCAGAACTAAACAAAACTCGGAAGAGCAATTAATATTAAAAAGCGCCAATTGTCCAGATTACGTCTCAATGGAACGTTGAAACTTTCTAATCAATTTCTAACTTGTACTACATTCCTGGTTCACTGTTTTTCTGTGTGTGTGTGTGTGCATTTTCTTTCTTCCAGAATACACTCAATTCCTGCCTAAGATCAACAGATGTAATTAAGTGTGGATGACTGTTATGATGTTTTAGATTATGTACTAAATTGTAACGTAATTAAGTCTTTAATGTGTGATGAGCTGTGGTATGTGTATCCTAGTTTTGACTTCAAATGTCTAACCTGTATTTTGCATAGTTTAAGTTGCCTCTTTTACATAACATTTGCTAATAATGTTTTCTTAAAATTATCAAAAATTATATAACATTTCAGGATCTCTTCTATCCTGCTCACCATATCTTTTTAAAAAGTACAACCCACCCTAACAAGAACTTTGTGTATTCCGAGGCATAGAAATAAGAAAAGTAGAACGAGCGTGATTCGGACAAATACGGAATGTTGTAAATATTGGTTGAAATAAAACAAAACAGATTCGGTTGGTCCTTATCTACCAAAATATCACACGTTTGTTTACATCTAATTCTAATTTATTCGTGAATATAATAGAGAATATACTCTAGATGAGGATGCCAACGGGGATAATGTCAGACGCCATTCACAGATAAATACAGTTCTTGGAATATTATTGTGTTTACCATTAATCACATTTGTTCAAGCTCGTTACAATAATATATTGCATAGTTATGCCATATTGTTCCAAACAATGAATTAATACATTTTTCCCCAACAATTTTATTTCCGTTTGTTTGTAAATTTTAATTTCATAAGAAACATTGCCTTTTTATTTTTTTTAATCACTTGCAATAGCATATCAACAATTAGTTAAATCTGTAGATATGTTTGTGCAGATAAATCCTAAGTGTACAGCGTCTCTCGTTTTTTTATGAAAAATTTTCTAAAATGTTTAATCATTCATTTTTCTTTTTGAAATATCTTGTCTTTTGTAGTAATTGCTGAATGTTCTACTCTTCTCCCGTTGTCTGTTACTGTTTAAATGTTCGGTGTTTGTTTTATGTCTCATTTACTCATGTTAATCTTTCATTTTATCTTGTTTTTCTTGAAGTATCATATTAACCTTGTTGGAGATTTCAGGAATTTAATTTTTCTTCATTACGAGTGTTTAAAAATTTTCTCGTTTTTGTTTAAAACTAATCTTTAAAACTCAGATCCAGACCATCTTTATGCTTAAGATTATCATCTATGTTATCATCTAATTTATCGTCTAATTTATAATATGTAAACTTATCTAATACGTGTTAAGTTTATATAACTAAGAAAGATAGTGAATTTCTATAAGGGAAAACGCTCTTCACTAGTGAGTACTGATTTATCTGACAACATGAAACAAAATTAGATATATAGTATACGTTGTACCCATTCATCCTAATTATCCTGATAATCATATATCCATAGATAAAAGGTAAAAAATAAAAAGCATTGTATGTGGGTTTATATTCACCAGTTTGAAAATAAATCACCCATACTGGTAAGAAATCGCCAATGTTAAAATAGGTACAAGGTTACAGAAATAAATAGTAATTGATTATTTGTATTTTATCCAGTTTAAAATAAATAATATCCTATTGTTCACACGTGAACGATAATAAATTAAGCTTTCTTGCACGTGCAAATGTCAATGCAAAATTCTATACAAAATCTTTTGTTCAAGTCTGCTGTCATGTCCAACGTAAGTTAGAATCACATCACTGATTTGAAAACTGTTATAGATTTTAGACCGAGTGTGTGTATTTTTTAGTTTGCAATTTTTTCGTTACTAATGTGCAAACTGAGAAGTGGCTTTTAAAACTCGGAAGCGGAGTTTGCAGAATACTGCATCATTATAAAGCTTTTTGGTTTATGTCCACCTCTTATTTTGCAAGTAATTTTTATCTGAATTGTTGTATTTTTGTACCTATACGAGTCGATTGGTACGAAATAGTGTACTACACTCATGTAATATCTATGCTACTTTTATCTATCTATATATCTATAAATGTATTTATCTATCTATCTATCTATATATCTATTTATATATCTATCAATCTATCTGTCTGTCTGTCTGTCTATCTATCTATCTATCTATCTATCTATCTATCTATCTATCTATCTATCTATCTATCTATCTATCTATCTATCTATCTATCTATCTAGAATATATGCAGTCTTGTATTTCTGGAAATGTTCCATTGATCTCAGAACGTCACGTATTTCACCTTGCTAGGACACATGTGGTATTCTTACTTCAGATGCATTTCTTGACAGATTAAAAGTACAATTTCTTATATCATCTAACTTTCAATGCGTCCAAATAGGTGGAGAATTCGGCTACAAGTGAGACAATGTTTAATGTTTGTTAATTTTTCTATTTCAGAATACACCAAAATTAAAAAAATGGTCTTTACCAAAAAAAATGTCTGATATGGCCTGCATAACTAGGCACATTACTGACCATCACCATAATCTACATGTATTTTAAGACACTCAGTACAAACCATCCTGAAAGTTTGTTAGCCGCACTTATCTACTTTAAGCAACAATGGCCTTAATCTTATACACAAAACATCAGGTCTCCACAAACTTTGATCAGAAACTTAAGTTAGTATGAAGCTTTTATTTTCCTTCGTTCATTCAGTGAATATGTTATATATTTTAAATATTTATACCCTAAATGATTATGCTTCATTCTTATTTTTATTAGAAAGAAAACATTCGTCCCCCACTTGGTGACAGTAAAAGTCGATAAAAGTAATCCTTGTTGAAAACTAAACTGCCGTAAATGTAACCTTGACCTTTAAATCTTTTGACCGTAAAAATCTTCCGCTTGTTCTTCACTGAATTGCAACCCATCAGTTAAAGCTTGATTCAGGTCTGAAATATATAACGTATGTTATTATGCTCAAAGTTATGTTTTTATTACATTCAGTGAACTTGGCCTTGGACGTTTTCATTCCTGACCTATAGGAAGGTTTCCTTACCGCAAGTGCAATACATCCATAAACTCTTGGCCAGGTCAGTGGTGTAGAGTTAATTGTATTGTGTAGAATACATCTGTCTTCTTTAAGTTGCAGTGGCCATCACCTTTGAACTTAAACGTAATAAACGTCTTCATTACCCAGTTATAAGACATCAAAAAGGTTTGGTAACATAGGACGGTGAAGAACTTGATATATTGTGCTAAAAAACAAAATGGTTAACGGACGGACGATCAGACGCGTGATATCATAAAATGTCACGCTCCCACCCCCTTATGACGGAAGTATACAAACACAAACGAGAAGTATCTTTCGCACGTCAATAAACGGGTAGGAGTGGCTGTTGCTCTGCAAATACATAGGTACTAGGCGACAATTATTAGTGAGATTTTCACAATAGTAGAGAAATACATGTATTGCAGATTGACAACGTTTAGTGTATATAAATAATTTATGTTAACGTTAGTACTGGCAATCTATCCGTAGCTGTTGAAACAAGACAGCATTTCTTCAACAGACAAGCCAAGTAAGATTTTCTTAAAAGAAAATTTGTAATGCAGCTTTTGTTACTTTGAAATAATTCACTTAAATACAAATAGAAAGAGCACATGTATCACAGTAATATTATTTATTTGCAGATGACATCACATGAGTGCAATAATTTGAAGAAAACAAATTCCAGCCCCATATGAAATACAGGACACAACCTATAATACAACTTGATTGTTCTAGATCATAAGATTTTAATGAATTTTCAGTGACAATATTGTATAGTCTGCTGCATGACCTCAGGTCACAATCTCATCTTCTAAAAAAATATTACCTTTTAAAACAAGCATATTACCTAATGAAAAATAACCGTGCAAAATTATCCAAATATTTACCAATTAAAAACATTAGTTATGATTAGTAACCTATTACTAATATTAACAATACAGAACCTGGATTATGTCAGGTAGACCAGGTAAATGCCAATAGTTTTGACCTAGATCCAAATAAACATATGCTTTATATTAATAATGAGCATGATATTAATGTCATGCACGTAGAGAGTATTCTGTATATGTATTAGTAGGCTACATTAGTAAATTAAATAAAATCAATTCAAGTCAAGCAGAAATAATAAAACAATGTTAGTGAAAACCATCTCCAATATCTAATGTTATATTACAATAGCATATAATTAAATATATTTTAAAGAACTAACTAACAATCAATATATATTAAATATTTATAACAATATACTTAAAAAGGGTAGAAAATGCATACACAGATGTAAAGTGCTTTTTATATAAATATAAATTAGAAGAACAAACATAATTCCAGTAATATACCACGTGATATACCTAGATAATGATTTTAAAAAAATTACAAGCAATCTTTTATGCCATATACCGCCATACACCTCGTTTTGAAATTTACCTTGATGTGGACATTCAAATTAATGGTAAGCTAATTTCATTCATTTTAACTACAGTTGAGGTGCGAAAATGCCATTTTATCATATGTGTGTTTTTGATTGATTACAGTGTATCGTATATCTCTCACAAGGCTGTAATAAATCGATTATTTATATAGAGCAACAATTGCCAGCTTTACATCAACCAAAGATCACGCCTCTTCTCTCAAATACCATATTCTAGTACAAAGCCCAAGGTCTGTCTCATTCACAAATTTGTAGAAATAACAGCACAACAACTGACAGATATTTCAGCTATTTGTACGTGATCGAAAATAATTTTCAATTGTTTGTCGCTATGTCTTGCTAACTACTCGTCGTACGTTTCTGATATATTCCATGTGTATCGGATCATCTATGATTCTTGTAACAATTGCAGGAGAAAGATATCGTAAGATTTGTGTTCCCCACGGAATGCAGCTCTCAGCTCGTATGTCAAAATACATATGCGTTCTCGATGTCTTGTTAGGTATTGTACTTGCATGGCCTGCCGCTGTATTATACGGAAACAGGTCTGTGAGAAATGGACAGGATAAAATTGTTGGTACAGCGTGCGACGTGAGCGACGATTTTGCGGATACAAAGTATCCAGTATACTTCAACATCTTTTTACTGTTTCTTGTCTTCGCAACATTTGTAGTTCTCTCGTCCATGTATACCGTCATCTTAAAAAAATATTTCGTATGAGGAAACTTAACTCCAGAAAACCTCCAAATGACATTTCACAAGATGAGTTGGTGACTATTGAATTTTCTCCTCACTGTCCGGTTATGGAAGCAGAATCAAAGGGAGAAATAGTTCAAAACATCTGTGACAATAGATCTAACAGCACCGCAAATTCGTTTAAAGCAAATGGACAAGAAACACGATCCATTAAGGGTTAAGGTAAACCTCATGTGTTTAAGGAAGGAGACCCTAACCAAAAAGACAACGAAAGTAAACGAAATAAGACGTTTGCTGTAACTCGAGTTTTCTTCATCATCACGGTAGTGTACATTTGCAGCTTCATCCCACATTTCGCACTTCGAATTGCCACTTTTCTTAACAAGGATTTTATACCCAGTCTCTCCTTTGCAGGAACTGTGGCCTACCAGATTTTTCGATGGACCTACTTTATTAATAATATGGTAAATCCAATTATTTATACAGTATATGACAGGAAGTTCATGGGTGAAGTCCGCCTGCTTTGTAGATCTTGTTTAGGAATTTGCTTGAATATACAACCAAAGACGAGATGGTAATGCAGAAAAATCATTTTATTTCTGGAACATGGGTAAAAAATCAAGTATAAGCCGCGAGAAACGATAAAATGCAAAGACACTATGAAGATTTATTCCCAAAAACTTGTACAGGACAATTGAGTTTGCTTATTGTATTTATCTTACATTGTGTTGGCTCTATTAAACTGTCTCGGGAATTAAGATCTGATTATTTAGGCATGACACTAAACGTGTTAGTATATGCGCTCCAATGTAAACTAACCATTTGATTATGTCTGGCATCGTCGCCCATGCACGCTATCTCAGTGTAACAGTCACCAATCTCTTAATGCTATTCTGTTAGTTCCCTGTTGTTATGAAGAGCGGCTAATTAAATGGTATTGTTCAAATTATCAAAGACACAACTAATGACAACCACCCACCCCCAAAAATGGTGAAAGCGTCTAAACCTTTTGTATTCTTTTTGGTTTCTCGCGACAGGCGGGGCACCTGGTAAATGAGACGTAAAACAATATTGCAAAAGGCGGCCGACAGCAAAACAAGTTTGGCTGGACCTCATCTAATCGAACATATCACATTTGGTCTACTTCGATTCGATTAGTCTAGATATTGCCGATAGCTATGTTAGCGAGAAAAAATGGCGCGCGTAATTATGTCCACGTCTATCAAGTAAACAATATTTTCCCTTGGATACTTGTGAACCATATTACAAATTCTTAAACGTTCGTGACAAATACATAGTGTCGATTTTATTCCATGTACTTCTATAAAGTAAATCCATATTTTTGTTCCTTAAATAATTGAAAGGGACAGTGCAGTTTTGAGTCTACAAGTATATTGCCTTATGAAAATACTTAATTTACTGAAGAAAATATTTATTTGGAGTGCGTCTAATACACATAAACACAATTATTAATATGCGTACTCATGTTTCTGCAGATAATAGATCTCAGTGACTGCATCCGGTAATGTTCGTTCGTCTGAGTTTATTAAATTGTTTGTTTTTTGGTTTCGTTTCCGCGACTCGTATTATCTCTATTGCTCAATTGCTCTTATATATATATATATATATATATATATATATATATATATATATATATATATATATATATATATATATGTGTGTGTGTGTGTGTGTGTGTGTGTGTGTGTGTGTTTGCATCTTTAATGAATCATCTTCATTTGAAAATAGTTTCTCTGGGACAAATGTCTAATCCATAAAGAATTATAGAAGTGTGATGGAATCCAAATCCACTTAAAAAATATCAGTCATCTGATATTTTGAAAAGATTTCTTTCCACTCATATGAATATTTCATCAGTTGGTATTCTTATTTACGCACATGTTATTGTAACAAGACCCAATATGCTAACTATTGCCTTCTATCTGATAAATGACCAAGATTTTATCCACAACTTGTGACATCGAAATCTCGTTTTCAGCAGTAGCGCTCTGCGACGTGAACGTTGTTCTTGTGAATTTTCTGTTAAGTGAGCGTTTCATTATTTGCTTCATCACATATTGTTATGTACATTTAGTTTTCTTAGCTTGCTAGTTGTATTTCAATGCATTACATGCTTTTGAATTGTGACATTATATGTTCGATCTGTCCCTGTCCAAAAGTGTGTTAATTTATACTTGATCCAAATTAACTCTTGTATTGTATTCCTTGTAAACAACTAATTCATGACTAAATAATTAGCTATGTGTATGGTGTTAAAATCGGTATTATCATTAATTGAAGTAAATGTTTATCTTTGGTCTGTTTTGGTATCCCTTAGTGAATTGTACATAATACATGTTGTTTTGTAAAGATCAGGATCATTCTAGAAGGTTATTTTCCATTAGGTAATGTTTTTTCTTTAGAAAATGCCAATTGTAACCTGCCTTCAAGTAAAGAACGATATATATATATATATATATATATATATATATATATATATATATATATATATATATATATATATATATATATATATATATATATATATATATAGTGTAACTGAGAGTATTGTGTCAGTTGCTTAAGGATCTAGCACTTGAAATTGAATATTATGTTTTGTCCAGTCAAGTAGAGAACTATATATGTAGTGTAATTGAGAGGATTGGGTCACTTGAAATTGTATATTATGTTGTGTTCAGTTTGACAATTTAATTTCTTCAAGTCCAAATAAGTCCAAATGAGTTTTTCACGCGCGTTAGTGGAACAAAACAGCCACGAACAAAATATCCAATGATTTGTTGATGACATGCGCAGATCTGCCAACCAGCAGAAGGAGACATTTAGGAAAATGCAAATTTCTTCTTAATCTCTCACAAAGTGGGCACATACCTAAATCTCCTGTTTAAATGTCTTCCTTATACATGTATGATTCCGTCAGTGCTAGCTCAGAGTTCAAAGTTCAAAGTTCAGTAGGACGCTATGATTAAGTCTTAATCATGTATCATATTCAAGTGGTTTAACTTGAACCATTCAGTTGGCGTAGTGCCAATACACTATTGACCGTGTTTGTCATAATTTTGGTAAAAATTGTTCTGCATGCAGACTGACTGTTTTGTGTCTCATTTTTAATATGTGCAGTAAGTGGTGATTTATCCAAACCTATTAGGAAGGAGGCGTGGTGACTTGGCAGTTATTGTGCTGGACCTGTAAACAAAAGGAGTCCCAATCCTACAATCGAATCAGTCTGTGTTGGCTACGTCATGTATCCTCCGGCAAGACAATTTACTTAAATTCCATCAACACTTAATAACCTGTTGCGTTTATTTTCAGTAAAAAAAAGACTATAAGAGTTTAAAAATTGTTTGATTCTCGCTTTATTCTAATCAATGATACATATAGTCCGAATTTCGTAAGTTGCGCTTTTGTTTCAAAAACGTACCTACAAACTTACATTCTTATTCAAAATCAAGGTGCATTCCAACAACTACCATTGTAACAACGTTCCGACCTGAATTTGTATTATCCTAGTCTTCGTAAGTTTTCATAATAATCTCAGACGACTACACTGCTATTCCTAACTAATAATTCAAATAATTTCCCATCCAAAGTAAACATGCAAACCTGTTTCAAATTAATGAAAACGAAACTAGAATACATATCCACAATTCGGAACTCTCTTCATGCGACTCTTTAATTTCAAATATTTCTCTTTCGTCCAATTTCAATTGAGTTACATTCCACACAAATATCAGTAACAAAATGTATGGGCCTGTTATTATTTATGTACTGTGCTAAATTTTAAAGGTATCAACCATGGACAAATAACTAAATTAAAGTCCCCGCCAATAACCGCATTAGCTTTGCTAAAGTTATTATTACCTTGCCTTAGTTCTATCTAGAATCTTGGAATATACCAGTGAGGACCTTGCGTATTAACAAGGGTGATTATGCAGTTTTGTGGCGATAACGAAAGGAAAAACTTATTATCACTGTAATATCTCGTAACTCTTTTTACAATGAATTCAATAATATTATTTAGTGAAGTAGCTACCCCGACTACATTTGACGAAGAAGCATAATTAAAAAAAAAATCATACTCTCTGGGTATAATGTAGTACCACAAATTTTGAACATGTTTATACTTGCGCCCGTGAAATTCTGCCCATCATGATTCTCACTTTTTTCTCATTAATGTTACAGATCTTCCAAAGTTCCCAATTTTTCACTTGAGTTTCGGACAATTACTTACACAAAATTGAAAAAATGCAGCTGGATTCATTATGTGAGTCACTTATTCCTATGATTCTCACATTATCTGATTCCCTTATACCTATGATTCTCACATTATCGGAATTCTTACCCCTACGATTCTCACATTATGTTAGTCCCTTACCCCTATGATTCTTACATTTATGTGAGTCTCTTATCCCTACGATTCTCACATTATGTGAGTCCCTTACCCTATGATTCTAACATTATCTGAGTCCCTTATCCCTGTCATTCTCAAATTATCTGATTCTCTTATCCCAATGATTCTCACATTATGTGAGTCACTTATCCCTATGATTCTCACATTATCTGATTCCCTCATCCCTATGATTCTCACATTATGGGAATTTTTACCCCTACGATTCTCACATTAAGTTAGTCCCTTACCCCTATGATTCTCACTTTTATGTGAGTCTCTATCCCTATGATTTTCACATTATCTGATTCCCTTATCCCTATGATTCCCAAATTATCTGATTCCCTTATCCCTATGATTCTCACATTATGTGAGTCACTTATCCCTATGATTCTTATATTATCTGATTCCCTTAGCCCGCTGATTCTCACATTATCGGAATTCTTACCCCTACGATTCTCACATTATGTTAGTCCCTTACCCCTATGATTCTCACATTTATGTGAGTCTGTTATCGCTATAATTCTCACATATTGTTAGTCCCTTACTTTATGATTCTGACATTATGTGAGTCCCTTATCCCTGTCATTCTCAAATTATCTGATTCTCTTATCCCTATGATTTTCACATTATGTGAGTCACATATCCCTATGATTCTCAAATTATCCGAGTCCCTTACCCCTATCATTCTCACATTATGTGAGTCACTTATCCCTCTGATTCCCTTATCCCTATGATTCTCACATTATCGGAATTCTTACCCCTACGATTCTCACATTATCTTAGTCCCTTACCCCTATGATTCTCACATTTATGTGAGTCTCTTATCCCTACGATTCTCACATTATGTGAGTCCCTTACCCCTATGATTCTCACATTATCTGATTCACTTATCCGTATGATTCTCACATTATCGTTATTCTTACCCCTACGATTCTGGCATTATCTGAGTCCCTTATCCGTTTGATTCTTACGTTGTTTTACTACAAAGCTCAAATATTAGCTCTAAAGTCCGAAATTTAATATGAGACTTAAGTTTATACTTGCGCCCTTGAAAATTATGCACATCAGTACGGAAATCAAATACGAGAAAATTCTGAAAAGTTCCCAAATTTTCACTTGAGTTTCGGAAAATTAATCAAACATTTTTTTTCAAATTATGGACCTGATATTCACAAAAGTAGGTTCCGATAGCTACCATATTTGTAACGACATTTATATTTGAATTACATTATCCAAATTTTGTTCAGACAACTTTTCTTGTCATTTTTTTGAATTCAATGAATTTTACATCCAAAGCATATGAGAACGCCGTTTTCAGCTAAATGAAAACAAAGCTGGAATATCCACGATATGGAACGCACAACACAAATACCTATATTAAGTAGATTGAGTAAATTCGGATGAATGCATTCCATTTAATATTAAGTAGGTTGAGCAGATTAAAATGAATCCATTCCACTTTATATTAGGTAATCCATACAATACATATCATCCTCTTTTCGCCATGCATAACCTATAGCAATGACAGTCTTTACAACAATGGCGTAACTATCCAGACGATCATATAAAGTCATCGATAACTAAGCAAATGTAACATTAATGTACTACTCCATCCCCAGCATTAGTAAGACATACACGATTCTGCCAGTTACAGAAGTCCATCATGTACTAATAAGGGAACAAAGTTTACGAGCATTATTCTCCACGGACGATGTTTCACTGGAAATAGCTACCTGAAATGGAAATAAGAGATCGCATCCCTGAAGCCATCAAATCTGGCATACAGCACGTACCACTTAAACAGAAGCCATAATGAAAGGATTTCTACAGTTAGAATGACTTATAAAAATATTTTGTTTATTATCCCCATAGGTGAAGTGTTATCTATGTTTTCAGGTGGTATATACTCATAATCATCGGGTACACGAACATGTAGTTCCCATTTTTATCTGACAATACTGTTGGCGTAGACGAACGTTGCTTGGAACATTTCTGCGGAGATTTTAGATTAAACTCTGTCGGAATATCTTTCGCTCCCTGTTAATTAATAAGATTATTTCGACTGATAGCAGTAATTCCATGGTATGCAAGGTCTTTCTTCTTTTGACCTATGAGATTAAATCCATCCGAACACCATTATATTTAGTATTAAACCATGTAAGAACGTAATTCCTGTTCGGAACATCGGTTATTGATCTGAAATTTGAAAAGACTGACGATTGCGTTAAAGAAGCAGAATCAGCCCAAGTCATCAATTAGTTCCTAGTGATATAGTAATCCACAATAGACGGTCCCCACGCGTAACTCTTGTGTTTGAGTGATGCTACATTTCACGAACGTGTCAGTAATTTAAAATTTCTGTTAGATTATTATGGAAAATACTGACGCATTTTAGTAGTTCTGCCTACCGGTCATTCACAAGGGTTTGCCAGAACCAACAGTCTTACACAAACTTTGGTCAAATTATGTGCTCTTGTAATGAAGGTTTCATGTAGCGTCTCTTTGTTTCTTCGTGCTGCAAAGTTACTTTGACCTTTAATATTATGACGCCAAAATAAAGTTTTTGTTCTTCCTGTTACGTATTTCTATAATATTTCTGAAACTTGTGGTACCTAATTGTATTTAATGTTTGCAATTTTTCTTTCTGGCCGTAAACTGTACAGCATATATTTAGTTAAATATTCTTTTATACAAATGATCTATAAATAGATACTTCCGTAAGTGATGGAATTTACCAATCATAATGGTAAGTTTTTATAGCGCCGTTGGAATAAGATCTCATTGGCTCATAAGGTTTGGGCGGATCTCATTGGCTGATAAGGTATGTTCAGTTCTCATTGGCTGATAAGGTTTGTTCAGATCTCATTGGCTAAATGGGTTTGGGCAAATCTCATTAGCTACAGGGGTTTGGGCAGTAAGATCAGTCATGTAGGTATATTTTGACATATTATCAAAACAAACTTTGTATATAAGGAGAGAAGTGCGCCATCAGACTGAGATTTATAATTAACTTTTCAATCTTTTGGATTTACATAATACTTTATTAGAGTTAGTTTGGATTCACTTAATAATACTGTAAGTTTCATTCCCATTTTCAATTATAATATAATTAATAAATTGTTTTGGTGAATTTCTACTGAACCTGTTTGTTTTGCTTCTATATGTTTTCTTAATTTGTAACCATCGAGTCATAACACTTTCCTAACATGTAAGCCACCTGCATACCTGGCGAAGATACATAGTCGAGAATACCAAATTCAAATATTTGGTAAAAATCAAAAAAAAAAAAAACCCACATTAACCTTTCAACGATTGACATTAAAAACAACTATCATCTTGTTTATCCCAAAGTACAAACCATGAATGAAACGTTCAGAACTGAGATGTAAAATATATGTTGTACGAAAATCATTTTTCTTATTTCAGTCAGTGACCTTAGTCATAGACATTTTAATTCAATGAAATGCGCTAAACAAAATTGGTAACAAACGGACGCACGGCTGGACATGATAATAACATAATATGCTCCCCCTTATGACAATCGAATTCAAACACAAAAGAATTAATTTTCGTATATTCTTAAATCAGGTAGGATTTATGCGCACCACGTCTATCTCAATACTACCTGGAAATAATTGTCTATGAATAAAGACAAAACCAGAATGTACTTGGATAAATTATTGTTATGTTAGTATATATATATGTTGAAAGAACATAGAATTTGTAATCTGAAGACGATCAAGATAAATGACAACTCTGTAACACCTCTTACATAATTCAAAATAATACAAATCTAAACTACATATACAATAAGAAAAATACATCTTTATGTCTAAACTATTAATAGTCAGAGAAAATACTTAAATACTCCATAAAACTACAAACAAATCGAATTGTGCGATAAATCTAGCTCTCCCTCATCCCCTCTCTAAGCTGGTGTATACTTATGGGAAAATGCAAAGCATGCTGATATTTTATACCGATTATATTTTATATATATATATATATATATATATATATATATATATATATATATATATATATATATATATATATATATATATATATATATATATTAATAAACAATGTTTGTCAGTTTTTCAAATTGACTCGTGTTATACCAAATTATACAAAAGTGCAACTCGAATTACTTTGGAACAATATAAAGTGTAGGACCACAATAACAGAATGATACATTTTTAAACATGATGGATGACTCACTGGTGAGTATATCTAGTGCACCAATTTTTTTTTACTTGGGAGTTTTCTTTTACTACCTGAAAATTAATGTTTGCTTCAGGGCGTGCATGGTTAGTTAATGAAATCCTAATAATCACAACAGGCGACAGACATCCCCACAAATTCGTACGATCAATTACCAGCAGAGATAAAACGGACGACAGTCTTTGTCTTTCACTCTACGCTGGCTTTTTAGGCGTAGATACAAGGCATCTATATTCTTTGTCAGTATAATTTTGTTTTATTTTTATCTAGGTGAACAGATGATGTTGTTGATCAGTGGACACACCTTCTGCTGTGATCCCCTCTACCCTATATATATAGACAAGAAATGCTGGCATATGTAATGCTTAAAAGAAATATTTTCAAACGCATGAAGGATATGGCATGTAATCAACGTTGTTACTTTGTAGGAATAAAAACAAATTGTGTGATATGATACTGAAAGCGAACGTTTTGTGTAAAAGCAACAGTATTTCTTATTTTATGTAGTCTTAACTATTTTACTATACAATTCCACGTTTCTTTTGAACGTAAGACTGATCTATATAATTATCTATACCGTTTTGTGTCGCCCCAGGTATTCAAAAGAGGAACACTGAAGAACCAATAGTGAGCTCGTTCAAAACATACCCTCAGAACAGAACTGTGTGTGTACTTCGCTAAGACATTTTACTCCAATTGTTTTTGAATAAACAAAATTATTTGTGTTTATGTGCTGTAAGGAACCAAGCCAAGCATTTTCAGTCTCAAATAAAAGCTATAAAGTAGTAACATAATATATATATATATATATATATATATATATATATATATATATATATATATATATATATATATCCACACACATACAGCATTATAAATATATACCAGACTGAACGGACAGTGTACATTCCATTATGTAAGGTGTATATTTAAATTACCGATAAATAGTTCTATTTACCTTGACTTCCTTGCTTTTTTAAGAGAATCCGGAATAACTGTAGCTAAATGAGGAACTCTGTAGTCATCAGAGGATATATATGTAGTGTATGACCAAATTTATTTTTATCTCATCAATCATGAACGGTGATCAAGCTTACTGTTTTTCTTGTACGTTTAAAAAACGATAAAATACATTGAAAAAATGACAATGCTCAACAGCGTATAATATGAAATGAAAAAATGAACATGATATTAAAACCAAATGTTCTACAGAACGATGTATGTCATCTGCAGTCATATGTTGATGTGCACCTCCTCCCACCAGACAAGCAGACTTATACACTCCCCATCCGACGAACACAAGCTTCAACAAAGACACTTGACCCACTGCTGATTTGCAACCGGAAACAGATCTAAACATTACTAACGTACTTAAGGTTTATAATAAAGATACATAACCAGAACTTGCTTGAACCACATGTTTCGATCAATCAGAGTTTGGATTTGAGGGTGTTGTGGCAATTAATGTTAAAAGCTTACTAGACTAAATACAGCAGAAACATAGGGATAATTACCGAATATTAAGAACACAGTAATTAATGACTAGTATACAAATAAACTGAAACGATGTCGTTCTCTTAACTGGCTTAATGTTAGGAATGTATAAAGATATCATATGATTTACCTGCTTGTTCTCCCTATAAACGGAAATTTGGCAGCAATACACAGTGTCTGAACCAATCATGTCATCGCTTTATACTGGAAAGGAAAACATGAAACGCTCATATTGAAACTCTTGTCATGCAAACTGTATTTAGAAGTTGCACGCAGAATCCGAAAATGATTTAGGCAAATGGCTAGAATATTAGAATATTGTGTAACCACCTCTAACAAGCATTGAGCAAGGACATATATATTTCTGGTCAGGCCCGGCACTAGGATGTGAGGGTCTCAAGACAGCATGCGGGGCCCCAAAGGAAGCAGAGGGGTCCCAAACAAATTGCAGTATTTAGTTGATTTAATGAAAGCGCGGGGCCTTTGGCGGATGCTTCGTTCGCCTTGCCTTAGAGCCGGGACTGTTTCTGATATGATCTTATGATTTACAAAGAATAGCGTAACCTTTGCGTTATAAGTGTGCTCCATGTTTGATATCGCCTGAATAGAGAACATAACATTTGTACAGAAACCAGTTTTTTTATTTCAGTATTAGCGGTCTTGAACCTTATCAGTTTTACTCAAATTCATAGACCATTTTCATGCACCAGACGAAAGCCAAAGTGACCATCACCTTTGACCTTCTGACCCCATCCCCGGGTGAGGGATAACCTTTATAAACCATTTGCAAATAATCCACAAAGATGGGTAACCTTAGATCATGAAAAACTGAATTTATTGTGCATAATTAATTTGTATCTTTCAACCACAGTTGCCTTAATCTTGGAGCCTAAAACCAATAGGTTTCTTCCTTACCCAAATTGTATGGTATCCATAAAGTATGTTAAACGTAGATGGTTAACACCAGTTATTTTGCGGAAACGAAATTAGTAATAAACAAACGGTTATATGGATGAACATCACAAATTAATATCCTCCTCATTATGATAGGCATATTAAAACCTGTCGTTAGCTGAAATGTGTTATTATAAAAATGGAAATAATGCCCTTTAACCTCTACTTACAGACACTTGCACTTTAATCTCTACTTACATATATATGCTCTTTAACCTCTACTTACAGTTACCTGCCTTTTAACCTCTACTTACAGATATATGCCCTTTAACCTCTACTTAAAGTTACCTGCATTTTAACCTCTAGTTACAGATATATCCCCTTTAACCTCTGCTTACAGATACTTGCACTTTAACCTCTACTTACATATATATGCCTTTTATCCCCTACTTACAGATACCGGCCCTTTAAAATCTACTTACAGATATATGCCCTTTATCCTCTATTTACATATATATGCCATTTATCCTCTACTTACAAATACCTGCCCTTTAACCTCTACTTACAGATATATGCCCTTTAACCTCTACTTTTAGATACCTGCAGTCGTGATGCATCTTAATGCATTACTATCAAATTAGGGCAAGAATACCTGTGGCCAATTTTATAATGAAACATAGCAAAACTTACCCAATTATCGATAACTTTATGTCAAGCAGAATATTAACCTGTTGCTAATTTTGTAATGAAATATAGCAAAATTTACCCATTTATCTATCAACGTGGACATCGTTTCCATACCCTGCCAGTTCATCATGTCCATTTACACAACCTATATAGTTGTCAAGAACAGACCTCGTATAGTCACATTTTCTGTCATGATGGATTTCTACAACAATATGAATCATAGCAAACAGACTCAACCATCAAAACAAAATTTTACCGAAAGGTTAAGGGGGGGATAAGAGGCCCATTCTTATAAAAGATAACACTTATCTTGCCTCCAGTGAATCTGGGGAACTACCACCTATCAGGAACAGGCTATTCACATTTTCAGAATGGTAAGGATGGGACATATTAATGCTTGATCCAGAGCTACTGCTTAAATTATCGTTGATCCCACAGAACGCATCTGAAATAATAATAATAATAATAATAATAATAATAATAATAATAATAATAATAATAATAATAAAATAATAATAATAATAATAACAATAATAATAATAATAATAATAATAATAGTAATAATGATAATAATAATAATAATACAAATAACAGTAATAATGATAATAATAATAATAATAATAATAATAATAATAATAGTAATAATGATTATAATAATAAAAATAAAAATGATAATAATACTAATAATAATAATAATTGTAGCAGCAACAATACAAATAGGTCGAAGACGAAACAAAGAAAACAGAACAAACTTTTGCCGAAAAGAAAGTTCCCTTACCTTCCCAAATGCATCTGATACTGCAATCAAATATGTAGGAGAAAACGACCTTGACAACAAAACCTCAGCAGAAGTCACTGAAGGATGTCATTAAACCACCAATAGTAAGATTCTTGCTTAGATGACACTGTACTTACCAATTGTTTACGATCTTCCATGTTATATGGATATATGATGCAGTTGCCATATATACCAAGTTGAGGACACACTTTAACCAAATTAAAAAAGCGTGGAATATAGGTCATTCTTCTTTAACGTTGGTCATCTAGACGCATGTACATTCCATATTACGTGATATCGGGGGTAAAAGACAAAAAAAGTTGAAACAGGCCTTAACACAAAAAGTAACCAACATGTGAGGGATGGGCACCATCATTGCGGGATATATAAATGCTTCATGCTAAAAAGAACAGTCCCTTGATGGGTTCCTACTTTTCTCCCTAAATTTTTCACGACATGGTCTCATTATTGCCGATGTTTAAAAAAAACCCCACATAAATATATAAGTATTGCACAGAAACTTTCAAAATAAAGCCCGATCGCCATTACCAAACATCTAATAATTAAGGTTTTAAAAAGAAAAGACCAGCATATTTCAGGGATCTAGGTAGACTAACAAATGATCATAACAAGCATATTACACATTATATTGTATAAATGTGAACTTCTATAGTATTTGGCACACACCTGTCATTGTTCCTGTTCTGTGAACCAAGGATAGTTTTCAATCAAGCACATTGGGATTATAGGGATACCTATGTCCAATTACGCAGAAAACAGTGTTGTTATTACTCTTGGGGTAAACGATTTTTCCATCAGTATGAAACAAATCACACAATGTTCCTAAAATAATGTCTCATACGTATAATTCATAATATTTCCTCAATAAAACATAACATCATCTGGCATTGCTTGTCAGCCAAACGGTAATTCATCTTCTGCACTATCTCGTTCTGGATAATTTAGTTTTAAATCATGTGGATGAATGGCTTCAATGGAAAGGTAGGGGTTGTAATTTGGAGTCAGAATTTATATTTCAATTATTTAGCTGAAACTCTATGACAAATCCTCTGAATATTTATAATAAACAACTGTGATCTCCCTTTTTCTTATCTGATCGATCAAAGCAGTAGTGTCAATAAAGAATCAAGTTTGGTGAATTTACAACCGGTAGTTGAGAAAGAAATAGCTACAGATATAGATATGAAAATGTACCAAGTCAAAGGACAATAGGGACATTTTGGACATCTTGATCCTATTGATGTATTTCAGAGTGTGATAGAATTATCGCCGATATTTACTAATTGCCCAAACATTTTCACTGAGTCCAACGAAACATAGCTTTAACATGTTATGGCAAGCAGTATACACTATTAAGAATAGACACTAGAGTTAGTATGAAAATGTTTTGGCACAAGATATACGATACAATTTTTAAAACTGCACTTCTTAAAACGTTTCTAGAGTAGTATGGCAGAGAAAGGACTGAAACTATACAGAATCAAAACCGTTGAGAGAGTGAGCAATTCAATTTTAATATCAACATTTTTATACCGAAATATGCCTCCATCCCCACCTCACTCACGACAGCAAAAAGGATAGTGTGTCAAGAGATAAGGAGACCAATGCTGAGGAATGATAAGAAACAAAGATCACATTTTTCAATTTTAGTCTGCATTGCAAAAATCGGAATGTTTCTTTCTGTCACCAGCTACAAACATGTAAAATGGTAACGCTGATTATTCCACAATCTATCATGAATTTATCATAAACAATAATTAATTTTCTTTTCAGGAAACTCGTTGGTTCGATTAATTACATTTTTGTTTTTACTGTGTTGTCTATGTCATTGTATTTGATTTTCTGTCAATGTTTAGTCTGTACTGTTCTTCCTTTTGTTTTTTAACTATTATTTTACTGCTGTGATAACGTCGTTGTCATTTGCGTAAATCTTTATCGTTACACCTGCAGTTCCCCTTTGAAGTCTATGCATAATACTTTGTGAGCGAGAAAATCCTTGATAAGTTGGGAAGTTGTGTTGAACATTCGCATTGCTTTATATATATATATATATATATATATATATATATAATTTTTCATTTTTGTTTACTGATACTCTCATTGTACGGGTTGCTACCTGACGCTTTAAATAAGTCGCACTTCGTGTTTGTAGTAATTTCCCAACCAGATGTGGTCAAGCGAGGATTCATACGAGCCACGAATAAACGTATAAATGCTGTGTAAAAGGGATTTCTTAGCATTGCCTGCTGCATAAAAGGGATTTCGTTGCACTGCTTTCTTTGTAAAAGGAACAGCTTTGCATTGCTTACTGTCTAAAATGGAATTCTTTGCATTGCTTTCTTTGTAAAAGGGACTTCATTACATTGCTTACTGTGTACAAGCTTGTCTATGCATTATTTACTATTTTGATGGTCGGTAGTTAGTACGTATTCTTGATACTAGTTTGCTACTAGTTTGCTAAGCTTGATAAGTTACGTGTATCGTTATTTCTGATGAAACGCGCGCACGTCTCTCTATTTAATCATATTAAAACGTGAAAATAATGTCTTCATCGACCACAATCTATGACATATTTTCTTAATATAAAAGATGAGGAGATAAATACACATGTCAAGATTACTGTATTTTATTTATCCGTTTAATTAGTTGATTTGAAAGAATTATCGATTTAAGATCTCAATTTGAATGATTCCATCTGAAAAGGTCAACAGTTATCTTCCTCATTTAATAAAACAAAAATGTGTATTCATATAATTCAGTGTTTTCCAATTATTTAAGTAATGTGTCTAGTTTACGTAGATTTGTTTGGTTACATTTAATATCATCGTTCCTGTGGCCTAGTACTTAGAGCGTCCTCCGCGAGAGCAGTAGGTCGTGGGTTCGATCACCGGCAGAATCACACCAAAGACTTACAAAAATGGTACAAACATCTGCCTTGGTTTGGCGCTCAACATTAAGAGGTTAGTGTTACAACTGGTTGGCCTTGTGTCAGGATAATGTGACTGGGTGAGACTGTGGTATGATGCCCTAGTGCTAGAAATCACTATAAACTGCCACACTGCAGACATCCCCTAACCCTAACCCTAACCCTAACCCTAACGATATGACTCTAAAGTTTCGTTGAAAATTCAAATCAAACAAACAAACATTTATTATCACAAAAGGAAAGCAAATATGGTTGTCTTATGGGGGAAAACAATAATGTTGAACTCGTACAGTTTTGAACATGCGATATTACGAACAAATGCATTAAAGTTTGGTTCTGTTTTAATTTATTCATTTTACCGTGTTATGACATATGTTATCAATCTGGTTTTAATACATAAAATTTCGATTTCCGTCTAACAAGGGAATCAAAGCCAACTTTATAAGTATTTATATATCTTTAATTAATGCTTTTTTAAATATAAGTATATATGTTTAAATGTTTAATTCTTTAATATATACTACAAATTCCCATTATTGCGGCATCTGAGTGTTTCAGAAAACTGCTGCCAGTATCCATCATATCTGAATGACCCGTATGTATACTACAAAGTCCCATATAGGTCTCACGGTACCAATTCTTTTTCCATAGACCTTAACGCTTATCTTTTGTGCGATAAATATACTTTCTATCCTATTTCAGTACCGAGTGAACGATCTTCGATTATCAATTTGAAAGGGACGAAACCAGGTACTCCATTGCATTTTAGAGAGATAACTCTGCTGTTACAAGACAGGGATAAGAGTTTTCTACTGACAACAGACCCAGTTTCACCATGTGTGCCACAGTTTAAAAAAAAATCATAAAAAGTACAAAATATGATCTAGATATGAAATAACAAGTAGAAACGGTGATATGATTTAGACTCGTCGTGAACGCAAGTGTTATCTAACTAGTATGGAACTGTTCAATGTGTATCGTCAAACTCGTCAGTTTCATTTCAGTATTGAGGTCTTAGACAAGTCGAATTAAGGCGTGTTAACGAACCCCGTAATTCCTTCAACTTCATAAAATGTATTCCAGAAATGGGACGTAGGCAGGGAGGAAGTACAAATTTTCCACATAAGATAATAAGTTATTTTTTCTTTCTTCTGATTTATTATCTATCAGCGCTTTGCGAACCCTGTCTACTGGGTTTACTTATCAATTTCATGATAATAAACATAATAATTATACAACAATAATGAACCTAAAAGAAAACTACAAACTCCAAGGCGTGGGTTCGAGTCTCAGGCTCGGCTAATGTGGGTATGTGAGAAAGCTTACCGGTAGCTTCTCGTGGGTCGTTGGTTCTTTCCGGGGATTTCCTGGATTATTCTCCACCATAAATACTGGCCCCCATTTATAGCCTATCTTGTGCTGTAAATGGCGTTAAACAATACAACAACAACAACAACAACAACAACAAACTCAATTAATTTATTTCACCCTGTTGACGACCTCGTCAATATCAAACAAGCTACAAATCTGGCTAAAATCGAACAATGGTTTAAGGGAGTTATTATGCGGAATGAAAATTTAGTGCATCGAACACACCCAAAGGCATTAACATCCCTAAACGATGCTGGACGCTGAAATTCGAATTTGGATAATGTCTCATGCAAATCAAGTTGCACACCAAATTTGGTTCATGTGAAATAATACTGATTGACGACGGAGGCGGGGAGAGTGGGTGGATTGGAATACCGGGTTTGTTAATGGTATATAACTCCGCTAAATGCTGATAATCGATTCACCCATGTACTCATCAGTATCGTGCAGCATACTATATTTAGTTGAAATCAAATAACAACCAACGTATGCCTGGTGATCTAACGCCAGTGGGTTCGTCTTTTTTTCAGGTCCTATATCTCTACTAAACCATGACATAGAAGGGTGCCAACGAATTCTGGAATTTTTTCAGTAATATTTCTCAGCATATTTGCTTGAAAGCCAATAAAAAAATTCACGAATTTATATTGCGGAAAAGACAGCAATAGTATCTGACAATTAGAGACGATAAGTCCCAATTATCAATAAGATGTCAATCGAACTCGCCCAATGTATTGTCAATACAAAGTGAAATACCAGATCTGAAAAAAATCCAATAATAACAAAGGAGGGAAATTTGCTCATAGAATCAGGGTCTGTAATAAACTGAACTGATGGCACAAAATGGAAACAGCCGAATTCAGCCAAAGAGTTGTCGATATCGAACAGCAAATCAAAATTTTGGTAAAGCCCAATAATTCTTAATGGAACTACTGGTGGTATTGGATTATCGAGACGTATAACTCCGCCAAGCGATGATATATAAGTACTAATGGTATCGGATTATCGAGACGTATAACTCCACTAAGCGATGATATATAACTACTGGGGGTATTGGATTATCGAGACGTATACCTCCGCTAAGCGATGATATATACCTACTGGGGGTATCGGATAATCGAGACGTATAACTCCTCTAAGCGATGATATATAACTACTGGGGGTATCGGGTTATCGAGACGTATAACTCCGCTAAGCGATGATATATAACACTGGCAACTTAAATAATCTACAGTCTTATCAATGGCAATATCAAACATTATAGTTTGTTCAAAGCCAATAGCAATCACTTTGCGAAAAATCAAGTGGTTGGGCCTGAAAATCAAGAACTATAACTCTTGGACATGATGCTGTAAACCTCAGTCCAGTTCTCGTCTATGCAGTGTGGAACACCATATTACGATGACACAACATAATAATTAAGATAGCTATTGTGCACAAAAGTGAGTGGGTCTGAAAATCAAGAACGATAGCTCTGTCGTACCATGATGCAAGAGTCAGTTAATGGAACCCAGGTCTCTTTAGCATCTCGCTGCACTGCACAGTAAAACAATAATTAGGTAGGTAGTTTGCGAAAACAACTGAGTGACGAATTATGTAGGCTGGTATAAATGCAAATATGCTGCTTAAAAACTATAACATATGTCACAATTATTTGCTGGATCTAAATCAATTCGGGAACACATAGATCTTAATTAAATTTACGAATTTAATTGAGAAAATTTGTTAAATAAGTTTCCTTTACATAACATTTCCTGATCTATTTTTTAAACTTTGATACCATACTACGACAGCCACTGTATTTCGCAACTGCCGCAGTTTAAGGACATTTACTTTAGCGCGCCTCTCGTCAACGTTCACATATAATTATCCTGCACTTTGGCACACACGTTGACCGGAAATGAAAACCATTCACCATTAGCAATGCCTCACATGTTCATTGATGACATTTTTTAAGGGGTGGGGGGTGGGGGGGGGGTGAGGTAAATTAGCAGGAAAGAAAACGATGTATCGGCCTAAGAATAATTGTCAATCATGATTCAGGTTTTTTCTTCTCACTTTTCCATATTGGAGGAGAAGTGTGTTAAAGATACTTTTAAATGTCAATTTGGATTATTGGCATCAATTTTGCATATCAATTTATAAATGGAAATATATGATACAGATCTCGAGGAAGCTATGAATCGGAGAGTTTTTATGAACAGAGAGCAAACTTCTAGATTTAATTCTGCACCTGATCATCATCGCTCTATTGAGAAAAGGCATACAATTCATACTTTTCGAAATAATTCATTAAGCCAGTATAAAAATGTATGCATGGACAAATAGCCGTTAGTTATATTATTAAATAAGAATTATAATTCTATATTAACATACAACTCTGAGTTACAGGATGGATCAGTGTGTTGAGAGGTTTTGCAATGAGAATAGGCGAAGTACGTGATGTTGTTCATCTTTTCGCAAAGTTCGTTTCACACTGCGTGTTTGTGTGTATACATTTGCCTTTTGCATAACATGATCTAAGTTAAATGCTACTGATTAAAACATATAACGCTAATGAAATCCTTTTAGCTTATTGAGACACGGCTGGTTAGAACAACCCGTCCTCACACACCACCAACACTAATTAAATACATGGAGAAGAAACAATCACAAATATATGCGCTTTTTTCAGTAGCAACTGAGCGACATTCACCATAAACCCTTATCTCCATCGTGAAGACATTATCAACTTTCTGAAATCTTCATCACTGAGAAATAAATAAACCAAATACAATGATCTGTCTCAAACTAGCACTAATGGCGTTTCGGTGACACGTCCAGTCGATATTACCAAGAATTGTGACAGTTGAATCACAAATATTTTCTTCTTAAAGTGATATATAAGCAAGAACAGAAAGTCAGAGTAATTGGAAGATAATCTTGACTCCAACACATCATGTCAAGTGTCATAGATCATCGCCCAGTGTCGCACCAATTGTAAGCTGATGACACCCAAATATACAAGTCTAGCCACCCATCCGAAGTTGATGCTACCATCCATGGTGAAGAGAAGTGCATTTCGGATGTGAATTCATGGATGACATGTAACAAGCTTCAGATAAATGATGATAAAACTGAGGCTATTCTGATCACAACACAAAGACGTTCTCATTCACATCCATTACCTCAGACAATAAATATCAGCAACACCAACATTAAATTCTCACAGTCAGTACGGAACCTATGCGTTACTCTAGACATTACTCTCACATTGCACCAACATGTCATGAACATATGCAAGGCTGCATATCTTGAATTGAGACGCATCAGTTCCATTCGTAAATATCTTTCAGTTGATGCCACTAAAACACTTGTGTGTTCAATAGTACTTTCAAGACTGGACAATTGTAACTGAATTCTGTCTGGTTCGTCACAATCTTTTTCTCCAAAAACTTCAAAACGTTCCAAACACAGCTGCACGTATCATCTTTAGAGTACTTCAATCAGAGCACACCTCACCAATGCACTGTACCATACTCTGGCTATCAATTCGATACAGAATCAAACACAAAATTTGTTCTCTGTGCTTTGTTTCAATGACAGTCTCGAGTTCAACATACCTATCCAGCCTCACCTATGTGTATACACCAGCTAGATCCTTACGCTCTTCTTCTGATAATCGTATACTCATTGTTCCCAAGGTGAAAACAAAGTCATATGGACAGCGTTCGTTTGCACACCAGGGCCCGGCGACGTGGACCGAATTGCCCATTGACATTAGACACAAAGACACAGTGGTCCCTTTTAAGACTGCTCTTAAGACTCACCTGTTTCGACTGCAGGGACAAACGTAGCTACATAATCATGTTTTGTACTTTACATGTTTTCAGCATGTTTATTATGTTTTCCAATTTCATTGCTTTTGTCATTTGATGTTCTGTAGTGTAGTCATATCATTATTGATGGTGTAAAGCGCTTAGAGCTTCGAAAGATTAGGCGCTATACAAAGTCCTCATTATTATTATTATTATTAGTATTATTATTATTATTATTATTATTATATTGGCATCAGGTACATCAAAGAAGAAATAATTTAATAACAGATTCACCATCGCCTGTTTCGAAATGTATAATTTCATGTATACTTTGAGTAATTCTAAAAGGTTATGCTCATATGTTTTTAATCCTCGTGTACACTTAATCTATGCTTACAACAAAGGCTTTATCATATACATATTTCTTTGTCGTTCTGGGGAGGAAGTTTTATGCATTTGTTTCTTACATTTGATTGAATTTAATTGTTTGTTTGTTTGATTGTTCAATTCTATTACACGTAAAATCTGTAACGCTTTTTGTCATCAATGTAATAGCATGAGCAAGTGTTTGGCACCTGGTGTGGACAGCATTATATTTGCATATGATTTTTAAATATTCTATTGATCGAAGCACATGCATACACTTGAAATGCAAACACAACAAGGTATAAGCAAGATTCCATGTCTACGATTTGAAATTCATAAAATAACTAACATTAAGAATGCATTTGTTTCAGCTGCGAAGACATCATAATTAACCTAATATCACACTGGAAATAACAATATTTGTGAAGACGATATGTTTTGGTATTGCCTCCGACAGACAAAAACGTCATACCACAAACATAGAAGTTGAGAGATAATTGCTTGAAATTTAAATGTACTTAAACTTGTACACACTGACTGGTGTACTAATAGAAACGTCATCCTCTTGTTCGCTGGAAACTGGATTGTGGTTGTGTTGTTTATGAGCATTTAATCAATTCTTCTGTAAACGCCTTCTCGCAGACGTTAATGAACCATTAGAGTCACATTTAACAGAAATGATGTATATACAATATGCTCTGAAATTAAGGCCGAATACTTTGAAGCCTGCTTTGTGACTGCATTCCAACACTTACACAAAACATTACAGTCAAATAAACAAACTACTATATCTACATTTGGGATTAGAATGTTGTCCATGTAGAAAATATACAAAATGACCTGTGTAAAATCCAGACGTTTATTTCCGAAACAACGCCCAGGCTTTTTAAACAACTAAAAGTGCATTTGTACGCAACAGGATGGAGAAAACCACGAGACAAGCGCCTTTATATCTTCCACAACTTTTATAACAACTCCTCACCAACTGTAATAACTATTTAGAATTTACATCCTTAGTGGAAGTTTGCTTATCGTCAGGTGCATCGATGTCGTTACACCCGAAATCAAGGTAATATATATTGCAATGATGTATATCGAAACCTCCATTATTTTCTTCTATTCATTGTCAGATATTCCGTATCTATAAAACAGAACCTTACACATCCCCGTAATTACCAATATTCGCATAAAAACATACCGCGATGACGACCTCCCACGATATAAAATATAATGTTGGCTACCCAGCCGTAGTGTAATTATAGGTAATGAAAAACAGATTGCGCTTCTCAACCTTCCATTTCCTAAGAACCATCTAATTTTAAAATAACACTGATTATGAACCTAGAGACCAAACGGTTTTACGTGGTAAGTGTCAAACATAATGGAATGATCCAGCGAATAACATACTCTTTGTAATTAAACAAACAATAAACGAATGTGCTCCTTTGTAGAGATATTCATCTTTATTTAAAGCGTATTAAAAGCGACGACCTACACATGTGCGTCTCTTCCAATAAACTAGTCACTGTGAAATACTTCATTATAGATTGTTTGAATCCCAGCCTACGCGCGAGGTATACTACAATTTTCATCATATGAAGGAACATTTTGATACAGTAAACGTTTCTTGCATCTTAAACATCTTAAAAAAGTAAACATCTATTCTGAAATATAACTGTTATGCTATCACTTTGAGTATGTTTACATAGCATCTATACTGACAATAATACTAAGTACCGTTTTTGTTTAAATATTCATTGACACGCACCAGTTTCAATTACCTTTAATCGGGAAGCTTGACACATTACCTTCGCAATCTCATCACATTGCTTGTAATTATTTGATATTATTATCGCTGGTCGATAATGAACATTTTATTATCTGTATATAATCTTACATGTAACCTTTTCTAAACCTTATATAGCCTTACTGTATTGGTGTGCCATGAAGCCACAATCAATGCATCACTATATTTGTACTATATCTTGTCTCAATTTCGAAACCTACCAAAGAAATACGTTATAATATTGTACTATATATATATGGCACACAAATGTCAAAAAGAATGGCCAAATATATCTGCATCATAGACATACTAGTGGCTTGCTGTGATTTATGGAAAAAGTAGCTACAAACTTGAAGTGGATTATATCAATGGTTTTTCATATTTTGTGAGCGACAGTTTGGTGAAAACAAATTACCCCAAATACTTCAAATTTGTTTTTGGTTTTGATCTCTTTGCATCAATAGTGATTCTAACCATCGTCTACCCTCTGATCGGAAAACAAATATTTCGCATGAAGAAAACAGGTTTGGGAAGGAATCAACTACCGTCATGACATAACTATACAGTTAGAAAACAAACTATTGAGATTGCTCATTTACAGGTGGAAGCAAACAAGAGAGATGAATATTGGGATGGCAGACAAAAAGAGTATAGTCCTGTTGAGTTAGATGCCATTAAAAGGTGGTACAAAAAGAATTACGAAGCAATCCGTATTACTAGAATCATATTCGTGAACACAGTTGTATTCGCCTGCAGCTTCCTACCACGTTTGGTTTTTAGTATTATCACTGCTCTTGATTTTGATAAGGCCCTCTTAGAAAACATTTCCTGTCCAGGCAGCATAGTCTACCAGATGTTTAAATGGACCTTCTTTATTAGCAACGTTGTTAACCCAATCATCTATGGATTCTATGATAGGAAGTTTAAGGAAGAAATATGCAGACCTTACAAATATTTTCGTGGAATTTGCTGAACTAGGAAGTGATCAATTTTAAGCAGGGTATTTGAATCTTTTTTATGCGAACTACACGTGTTCATCTAGACACAGCCTTTACAAATAGTATATAGTCATTCAGAGGAAGGCGGTTGTTTACGAAAACAAACCAGCGGGAAAATGAAGAGTTTAATTTAAAAGATTTCAGCTGGTTTAAATGCACTATACATGCTTTTAGTAAACACAATAATTTCATTTACAAATGAGTACTTCCAAATCTCAATCTGGTCAATATTTTAGAAAGGAAACAATTAAAAAGACTGACCAGAATTAATTATCACTTCTTACGTGCACCTATTCAAACCAATGAAAGGTAACGCCGATTTTGATTGATACAGTTCAAGTCAACATATTTTAAGAAGATACATTTTATAAACCTGAGTCGGATTTAAGGATTGAGAATTATGAAGCATTCATGTTGAAATGTGTTATCACCAACTGGTGATTGTGCTAAGCGTGGCATGCTCAAAATATTAAGGAACACAGAGCTTCTCATATTATTGCATAATTAAAGACTTTGTTTTTGTCAGAGAAGTCTTCTTCTAATGAACGTACTCTTATTCAGTGAGTAAGGTAAGGCTTTGTTAAAGTTCTTCTCAGTTGTGTCTCTTTCTCATTAGACGAAGTCTTAAAAAATATGGAGATGCGCAATTTTTACTTATTGAGAATATATATGTTTTACTTGGAAATGACCTATCTCAAAATAAGGTCGCGGTCACTCCCTTTGTCACTAACAAGTCTTGTTTGGATTTACCTGTTGATTCCTTTTATATTGAAATCCCAGATTTATGTCCTGCTTCTGCAAATAACAGAGCTAAATAACGATGACCCTGAGAATGATGATCAGAAATTATTCCGTTGTTTGATACGATTATTGGTCAATTTAGTTACTGGTAATGATCAATCAGTTTCTATTAATCACTGGGATCCCTATTGTACTAATCATTCTCTTAAAACTAATTAGACTGACTAAAGGCAATCGGTATATTGTTGACAAGGATCAAGATTCCGTGATGTATGTTAATATGTTAAAAATGGGATCTTCGTTAGATTGTGTAGACTACTGAAGGTACCCACTTGCGACGAGTTCTCAGTGACTTTTCAAGTTGTTGTTTTGAAGTCATACTGACATTAAATTATTAGCCTAGCACATCAAGCACCCTTGGCTGGGATTTTAGGGGGTCAATATGACTAATCGCAAGATTTTGAATTAATTATGATGTTCGAAAAGCAAAGGTAGTTTTTCTAACTGCTGCTGATCTTGACACACTTAAAAACTCAAAACGGTGGGGTAACAATTAAAAAGACACGTAAATTTAATAATCCTACAATTCGCGAATCATATATAAGGATAATGGTAGAATGTATAGGTTAATTACCTATGATCCAGTCAGAAAACCAATACTTGTGGACCATAGTGTGTTCATCTACGAGAATTACAGATTTAGTTCCTTTGACAACAATTAAAACTAAAACAAAACTTTTAATGATTTGGTTAATGTTTAGATATTGACGTCTTTGTGACACTTATATTACCTTCAAAAATCCAGTCTGCTCAGAATGATCAGATTTTTTAAAGTGTATTTTTCAGCAAGTCATACAAAAAGAAAAAAAAAGTCTGAATGTATAATCTTAACACTTCTGGTTAACCGAAACATAAAGAACTATATAATATTAACACTTTAACGGGACGTTAATACGTCGACACATTCAAGATTCCTTAAACATCTGGCTATCTTTACTGTTGCAATTAATTCGGTATATTATTTACTTTAGAACTTGCTAAACGAAATTGAGGAATTTGAAGGGAATGTATTCATAATAATGAAAGTGTCTTTGAATGTTCACTTTGTATTCTATTCAAATAAATTGTTTGCTGAATTGTGCTTAAGGTATTTTTTTCCACTTTATGCCTGCTACTTAGTTTGAGACGTAGAGTCCTAATATATATATAAATATATATATATATATATATATATATATATATATATATATATATATATATATATTGGTTGCCACTTCATAGCTTGGAGATTTGGTAATCTTAATGAATGAAATCAAATGTCAGTATATCAAGTGTTAAAAAGACTTTAACAATATTTTGAATTACTGTCACATGTCAACAACCGGAGTCATATATGAAGTAAAAGTGGCCATACACATAATACATTATTGTACATAAAAAGATACATCCTTTCAATATTCCAAAGTGGAAAAAAGTAATAAATGTTTTTTTTGTATTTATTTACTTAATTATTTACTTATATTTCCCCAAAAATGGAACTATTAAAAGGGATGTTGCAATATTATCCGTTTGAACATTCGTATGTCAATTATCCACGGAACAAATGCCAATCTGATAGCTAAGTCCATCCCACGATGTCCTTTTGTGAGGGAGTCATTTACTGCTGATCGTAGAATCGCTGACAAGGGTTAAAGTTCACATTTTCAAATATTATATGAATACATTTTAGGCATACTAGAAAGATTATTATGTCCTCTTAGTACTTATGCCCCTTAAAACTTATGTCCCTTAGTAATTTTGGAAGTGTTGAGGGTATGTTATCAAAATATACAATGACAAACATGGGGATTTTTAATGGCAAGCCATAACAGATTTTCTATTTTTAAAGAGTAGATTCATTGTCACACCTTCGTTTGTCAAAAAGTCTAATATCTACTAAGAACGTTCGGCTTTCTCAAAGATCCAAATGTAAAGCTTCAACAGCGGTCAAAAGACCTGAATATCAGATAAGACCTTTGAGAAATAATCTGACCTGAATATCAGATAAGACCTTTGAGAAATAATCTGACCGCCAGTTCATCACCAAATACAGTTTATATGAAATAAAAATCAGCATCATTAGGATAAATACCGAAGTTATTTTTGACCGAAATTAATTATGAAGCATAATGTCTTATTCGTATATGACGCAATATGATACTACAGTTACCAATGAGACAGCTAATTTCAATCCAACTTAGTTAAATATGCAAGTTCATAAATGGTCAAAACAGGATTGGCATGCATTACCAGAATATTATTATTTATAAGTGTTACGACTCTATAGTCTTATACTAAGTAACATTAAAGAACAAAAACCATGTTTTGTAAAAGTATCTCTGTTTTCTCAATGTACAGTTATGGTACAGTCGTATTTGTACAACTGCTATCATAGACAAACCTTTTAGGATCGTTAATGAATCATCTACATTTGAAAATGGTCTCTCTGGAACTAGTGTTAAGTGCATTATTATTATTTATCGATTGCAGTGCACATCCAACCACTTAACAGCACCATCATCAGGAAGGTGCCTAGAGTGCATGGGAATCTTTGTCAGTGAGCAGTTGTTCACAATGTGTGACAAGGTCTGAGTTAAACAGTTACATAAAGAGTCAGGATTAGTCCGTGAAAGAATCATACAAGTGTGATGGAACTTATAAATTCACTGTAAAATTATGGTCATCTAGTATTTGGATAACATCTCTTTCAACTCAAACTCATCAAATTAATTCATCATCTGCCATTTTTATTCATTTTTATCCATATGTGTTGGTAAATACCCTTTAACTTCTCAATATCTGACAAATGACATAGACCATATGAACTTGAACTTTCATTTTCAGCTTCGCATCGCTGTGCGAGGGCAACTTCTTATAAATCGTGTCTGTGTTCCTGTTAAAGGAATGTTTCGTGATTTGCTTCATGCACATATATCTGGTGGCATGCGAACTCCACCTCATATTCCACTCAGAATCATCACAATCATTCGACACTTTCACCTCGAGTTCACTTTGATCTGGTGGACTATAGTTCTCACGAAGGTCATTTTTATAATGTTTGTTACAGATATTTCAAATCACTATAAGAAAATGTCAAAGCCTGAAATATCTTTCATGGCATTAAATATCGCTAAGGATGTGACAGTTGACATGTTCAGGGATATCATGTACATACGGTAGTCGTAAATGGATATGTTTAACTTATTCAGTGATATAGAAAACATGAATATTGTCTTGGAATGCTTCTTTAATTCAACCTTTCAAAACTATCGATATATTCCTATTAAGTTTATATCTGATTCCAGATATATTTCGGAAGCATATTTATATAATGTTGTCTTACATCACTTAAAGTTTAATCCAGATTTTCTTAATATTTGTTTATGGTTCAGTATTGAAACTGATACTGGTAAAATATTCACATAATTATATATATCTAAAAGCAGTATCCAGATAAATAGCCAATCAATGATTGAATATATATATATATATATATATATATATATATATATATATATATATATATATATATATATATATATATATATATATATATATATGATTGTTTGGCCTCGTGTGTATGTGTTTATCTGGATAATGCTTTTACAAGTGTTTGATTAGCAGATGACTGGTATAATCGACACTTGTGGTAATGAACATATTTTAAATTTAAACTGCATTCCATGTCTTGGTCACGCCAAATGATATACGTTTATTGCATGAACATCGTTCCATCTTCATCTTCATTTCGGTTTTTTTAATTTTATACGGTAGGTTTTCACTTTTGCCAATCAACTGTAAAAATACTAGAAGGCAAACACTTTCTCTATAACTACATTTGTCTCTTGTCTGCTAAATTGTAGTATAAATGATTAATATTAATCTTACAAGAGCAATAAAAAAGAGATTTTGATCAGAGACATTCAAATAAATTGCTTCATTTGTGTTCTCTATGTGATCACATTGGTGAAATGAAATTCCAAGATTTAAAATATAGTATCCTGATTTTGCACCCAATCTCGTGCACCATTTTCGTTTTGATATTTCGAACTGGATATCTTTGAATTTCATTTCACCAATGTGAGCACGTAGAGAATTTAATTTAAGTACAACACAAAATCATGAGAACAATTGCATAAATATGAAAATAATAGCATAGTCTCCATAAAACAATAAGTGAATGTTTAGTTGACGAAATGACCACGAGTCAGAAACATGTGGTGCAAGGACTATAAACGTATTGAAAATGTAGTTCGGTTTTCTTCGGTGTCTATCATTTCTCTTTTAATGTCAGCTGGAACAATTGTATTTTATATAGGTACAAATTACATTGCTTCTCACTTTTGTCCTTTGATAAACTGTTTCAAGAAGCCATTGTTAAATATTGTTACACATCTCTACATTAACCTACACTGATATTAAAAAAAATATATATATTGGTAAAATTTTATTTTGGTACATTTACTAACATTCGTTTCAATAAGCTCAATATGTTCAAAATCATAAGTCATAAACAAAGTTGTTTAACTTTATACATATCCACTAGTAATTACCGTGGTTTGTAATTAGAATAACGTATATCATTTAGAATAACTGAAATGATGGCCAGAATGACCATCTCATATGGAATGACCATTCTATATTGTATGTTCCATCTATTCATCATGAAGGTTAACATATAATAACAATGTAATCCAAAACTCTATTTGCAATCAATCTTTATTATATGTACTGCAAACAAAGCCTTTCAACAAGAATTCACTCCACGAATCAGCATATGATGCCTCTCTTTTAAATGCATTTGTTTTAAAACGACACAGTAAAAAATACCGTTTACAAGAGACTACATTTCTCTTTGTAAGATAAAGTCTTGCTGATAAAAGACCACTATGATAGACTAGACTGAGCATGTTGTCATGTTTACTTCTCAAATGAAGACAGATCCAGTCTGAATAGGTTTATAAATTATCAACAGTTGTTGATTGAAGTGTCCCTGATGGCTTCGATAAAATGCTCTTGTGAAAACCATAGAAATACAATATACCTGGCAATCCTTTTATTAGTACGTAGATTTGAATTGCTTCTCCATTCGTTGTGACGGTATTAAATTCATATGTCGCTATTTCATTTCTCTTTAATCCAGTTATGGAAGATGAACATATTTGGCTTTATCGCTCGTTCCATAGTTTTACAATTGGTTCCGATTTAATCAAATGATTTTCAGTTTGTAGGTTTGCTTTCGACTCTCGATCGCTTCTGAGACTATTGCACTTGTAATATATAATTCAGTCAGTGGCAGCTCAAAGTTGTTTTACATCCTGCTTTCAAGTTCAAAGTTTAGTATGCAACTATGACAAAGTTTTAACTCTGCATGATGTTCAAGTATAATAACTGAAACCCGTTCATTTAGCGTTGTGCCAACACACTGATGACCGTGTTTGTCACAATTTACGTCACACTGTTCAGCATACAAACAGATTTCATTATGTCTTATTTTGTTTTATTATGTTAAGCAAATGGTGGATTTTCCAATCCTTTCAGGAAGGAGGCGTGGTGACTTGGTAGTTAGTGTCCAGGACTTGTAACCAAAAAGAGTGCAATTGTGCATGCTTCAATTATCATGTATCCTCAAGCAAGACACTTTCACCACAATTGCATCAACACGTAGTAGTCTACTTGTGTTTTTTTTTGTTCAGTAAAACACCAACGCATACTAGCTTCAAACCTTCGGTGATACTTGTTGTTTTTCGTATAGTTAACTTTCCATGTAACTAATATTAAATTTCCTGATGAACTGGTGTCTGTAAAAAAATTATTGAATATATTACCTTGTATATCCGATCCCCTCCAGTGTGATTCTCAAGTCATGTTTAGCCTCAAGCGCGAGTGCAATTTCAAAACTCCCAAGCGTTGATATGAAACCTAGAGTATATTTTCGCTACCAAAAGTGTGTGTATCAATAGAGAAATCAAAGGAGATGACGTTATTATAAGGAAGGCATTATTGCCCGTAATCATTTCAATTTGATGAATTTATTAAATCGTTGTCTTTAAAGACATCAGCTTTCAAATGTCACCATTCAGACGAGTATGTAAGAATTCTGACTCTTTAAACAAAACATACAAGTGACATTACATTTTCATTCCAAAGTGTTAATATATATTCAGTCGTATATTTCTGGAAATGGTCCATTGATCTCAAAATGTCACACAATTCATCTTATTAGCACACAAGTGGTATGCTTACTGCAGATGCATTTTTGACAGATTAAAATTATCACATTCAAATTGTTTGTAGATTTAACTTTCAAAGTTGCAAAATAGGTGGAGAATTCGGCTACAAGTGAGACAATGTTTTATGTTTGTTAATTTGTCTATTTCAGAACACACCAAAATTAAAAGATTGGTCTATGCCAATAAAACGACTGATATGGCATGGATAACTAGGCACATTACTAACCATCACCATAATCTACATGTATTTTAAGACTCTCAGCACAAACCATGCAGAAAGTTTGATCACCAAACTTATCTACTTTAGATCAACAATGGCCTTAACCTTTTACCCAAAACATCAGGTCTCCACAAACTTTCGTCAAAGCATGAGGTCAGAAACTGAAGTTATTATGACGCTTCTTTTCTTCTTCGTTCATTCAGTGAATATTTTATATACTTTTAAAATTTTAACCCTTAATCATTATGCTTCTTTCTTATTTTATGGAAAAAAAGGCATAAGTCCCCCACATGCTAGGTGACGGTAAAAGTCCATAAAAGTAGTCCTTGTTGAAAACAACTGTCATAAATGTGACCTTGACCTTTACGATTTTTGACCGTAAACATCGATGCATTTCATTTTAATTAAGTCCAAACCATCAATAAAAGTTTGATTCCTGGTATGCTATTATGCTCAAATCAATATTCGTATTACATTCAGTGAACATGGCCATGGACGTTTTCATTCCTAACCTATAAGGAGGTTTCATTCCCGCAAGTGCAAGATGTCCATAAAGTCGGGGCAAGGTCAGTGGTGTAAAATTAATAGTAATTTGTAGAATAGGTCTGTTTTCTGTAGATTTCAGTGGCCTTCACATTTGAACCTAAAGTTAATGAACTTCTTCATTACCTAGATATAAGACGTCAACAAAGTTTGGTAACATAGGACGGTGGAGCATTTGATATATTGTGCTAAAAACCAAAACGGGTAACGAACGTACGATCGGTCGCACGATATCACAACATATCATGCTCACAGCCCCTTATGACGGAAGCAGGCAAATACAAACAAGTAAGTTTCGTACATCTATAATCGGGTAGGACTGGCTGTATACTCTGCAAATAAATCGGCACAATGCCACAATTTTTAGTGAGATCTTCACATAGGTATATAAATAAATGTATTGCCGATAGACAACGTTTAGTGTATATACATAATAAATGTTAACGTTAGTATGGACAATATATCCGTACCTATTGAAACAACACAGAATCTTTCATCTACAGACGAACCAAGTAAGATATACTAAAGCAAACTGCAATGCAGCTTTTCCTACTTTGAAATAATTCAACTAAATACAATAAGAAAGAGCATATTGTCACAGAATTGGGCGAAAAATGAATTTATTTCTTCTTGGACACAAACTAATTTCACCATTTTTGTGTATTCGTACATGCGTTACGTGGGGTGAATAAGTGTCTTTTTCAAGGTAAGCGACATGTAGCGACTATCATGTACCTGACTAGAAATCACTTATTTTGGAACATATAAGGCAGAATATTTCTAAAAAGATTAATAGTCAAAAGTTTCGTGTCAAAGGAGAGATAGCTCGTCATTCTTTCTCCAGCCAAAGGGGTGAGTGTTAAATTTATATTTCGTTTTATTTACAGTGAATTTTATTCAGTTTATCATTTCATGTAATGATGCCTTTATTACAATGCAGATTTAAACCGTTGAATAATTGGAATTACTTGTCACTATTAGACTTTAAATGCAATAGCGTAATCTAACTTTTAGATTGTTTAGAAACAACTTTTATTAGTTTGGTTTCTTAATTGTAGCTGAATGTGATTGATTGTGCCGTGATTGTGCTGTTTGATTGTGCCTTTTGATTGTGCGATCAAATTGAGGTATCTGACTGTCTGTCTGTCAGATTGTCTGTCCGTCTACGTTTGTATCTGGCGTGAACAGGAGGTCATGATGTCTGAGGATATCTGTCGAGATGTGTAAACATCCGTAACTGAGGATATCTGTCGAGATGTGTAAATATCCGGAACTATCTAGAAGTCTAAATGTCCGAGTGTCCGGAGCTGTCTAGAGGTGTAAACATCCTGGGTAGCATCTAAGTGTTTGGGACCGGTGGTTCTAGTAGGTGCTGTATGCTGTCTGTACGTGTAACTGTAGTGGATCCGTGAAGGGCAAGCGGCCGAAAAAAGTATTGGGTCAACCCTAGGTATTCAGAGAAGCTGTGCGGTGATTCAACAGTTGGTGAGTCGTACAGTTGCACAAGGTCAAGACGCATGTGTGTGTTTCAGTTGTGGTTACAATTGAATATACTGATATATTTACACAGAGTTACTTTGAATCTTGGTAGTATTCCAAGGAATTACATGAATCTTACTAACAGTTAGTAACTTGATTTAATGCATGTAGATGTTTGTATTTGTTATCGCAATTTATGCGTGCGATAATATAACTTTTGTAAAGGTTCCATTTTATTTGAAACATTTGTGAAGTCCAGGAGGTTCCTGGGATCTGTGTTCATTTTGTATTAATATTTAATTTATTTTTAAATTGTGAATGGTTGTGAAATGTGATTGTGGGTTGAACGCACGAGTTATTGTGTTGATACATGATTATTTTTCATTAATAATTTATTTCATAAATTTACATCATCTGTCAGATATTGTGTTTGTGTTGTTCATTTAATCCACCAACTACTCGGTAACATTTCTGTTAAACACATGCCATATGGAAAATTCTAGTTCATGTCAGACACACACACACACTACTACTACTACTACTACTACTACTACTACTACTACTACTACTACTACTACTACTAATAATAATAATAATAATAATAAAAATAATAATAATAATTTAAAGTCCAGACTCAAATTTAGTACAAGTCTGAATTAAATCCAAAGCTAAAGGTATTGATGTGTCTGTTGTACCTTGTATTATTTTGATGTGTCAACAGTCTTTTGTTGAATCACGGTAAACATTTTTAGGTTCGAATTCCCCATATATTCCAGTGAACGTCCCATTTAAAGAATAGCATTTGAGCACTTTTGTACTTGCAGATGACATCACATGAATGCAATAATTCGAAGCAATACATTCAAGCTCGATACAAAATAAAGAACACAACATATAGTGCAACATGGTTGTTCTAGATTTTGAAATTCTAAATGAATTTTCGGTGACAATATTGTATAGTTTTCTGCATGACCTCAGGTCACATTTGGCATCTTCTGAAGCTAATTATTATCTTTTAAAACAAACATATTCCTTAATGGAAAATAACGGTGCAGAAAGATCCTAATATTTACATAATACAAACATTAGTTATGATTAGTAACTTATTACTAATATTAACAATGTAGAACCTGGATTATGTCTGATAGACCAGGTAGATTCTAATAATCATAACATAGATCCAAATAAACAATTTTATTATATTAATAATGAACATCATCTTAATGTCATGCACGTAGAAAGTATTATGTAAATGTATTAGTAAGCTACAGAATTAAATTTTATAAAATCAATTAAGGTCAAACAGAAATAATAAAACGATTTTAGAGAAATTCAAGTCAAACATCTAATGTTTTATTACAATAGCATATAATTAAATATTAAAAAACAACTAACAATCAATGTATATTAAATACACATGATTATTTACTTCGAAATGGTACCAAATGCATACATATATGTAAAATGTTGTTCAAATAAATATAAATTTGAAGGACAAGCATAATTCCACGTCATTTACATAGATAATGATTTTTTTTAAAATTACAAGCAATGGTATATGCCATCTAACGCCAAGCGCCTCGTTTTGAATTTTACCTTGATGTGGGCATTGAAAATAATGGTCAGCAAATTTGATTCCTTTTAACTGCAGCTGAGGTGCCAAAATGCTCTTTTATCATACGTGTGTTTTTGATTGATTACAGTGTATCGTATACATCTCTCACAAGGCAGTAATATATAGATTATTTATAAAGAGCAATATATGCCAGATTGAAATCAACCAAAGAACACGCCTCCATCATATATCGTATTCCCGTACAGAACACAAGGTCTGTCTCAGTCACAACTTTGTAGAACTAACAGCACAACAGCTGACAGGTGCTAAAGCTATTTTTACGTGATCGCAAACAATTTGAAATTCTTTGTCGCCATTTCTTGCTAACTATTCATCGATGGCACATGTTAAGAATATCCAACATATTGTAAACGACTAAACGACACAATTCGTCTATCAAACAATTATGCTTTGAAACAATCACCAGTTAAAAGGACATAAAGCCATCTGTAAATAGCATATATCACAATTTACAATAGCTGTTCATCATTAAGCTCGTGTGATTCGAGTCGAGAACATACGCGAGGAGTGCCCGAAATACCAAAATAACCCGGATTTCCCATCGTCATAAATTGAACTAAAATCGCATATATACAGTTTACGATTGCATAATCATTACTTACCACTCAACAGACAGTAAGAGTGCAAATGACAAGTTAACCGACCATTCGAAAGGACCTTTACAATTTATCTTAGTTCGCAACATACACAATACAGAAATCGAGATTTTTTACCATTGGAAAGTATGGACAAAAACGTGACCATGTCCGAGAGTGATAACCAAGACTTTGAAGTAGAACGCTTAATGAACGAAAAAGTTCTGAAAAACATAGGCGGTATTATATTTGTCAGCCTTCTGATGATTATAGGTATCGGAGGAAATTCAGTTGCAATTTTCGTGTATCTTCGAAAATTCAAGGAATCTTCGTATGTAAATTTCATCCCTGGCAATTGTCGATCTTGCTACATGTTGCGCTCCAATGATATTCATTGTATTATTGATGAGTAATCCTATCAACTTGTTTAGTAGTTGGGCGTGTAAAAATTACTGTATTTCTGATATATTCCATGTGTATCGGATCATCGGCGATTCTTGTAACACTTGCAATTGAAAGATATCGTAAGATTTGTGTTCCCCATGGAATGCAGCTCTCATCTCGTATGTCTAAATACATATGCATTCACGCTGTTTTGTTAAGTATTGTACTTGCATTGCCTGCCGCTTTATTGTACGGAAACAGGTCTGTGAAAAATGGACAGGATAAAGTTGTTGGTACAGAATGCGAAGTGAGCGACAATTTTGTGGACACAAAGTATCCATTATACTTCAAAATCATTTTACTGATTCTTGTCTTCGCAACAGTTATCGTTCTCTCAGCCATCTATGCCTTCATCGGGAAACAAATATTTCGTATGAAGAAAAATCTCTCCCCAAATAACATTTCTTATGATGCCTTGGTGATTATTGAATCTTCACCTTCTCACTCTTCGCTCAGGGAAGAAGAATCAAAGGGAGAAATAGTTCAAAACATCTGTGACAATAGATCTAACATCTCCACAATCTCGTTTAAAGCAAATGGACAAGAAACACGATCCGTTGAGAGTGAAGGTAAACCTCGTGTATTTAGTGAAGGAGACACTAACCAAGAGGACAACGAGAGTAAACAAAATAAGACGGTTGCTGTTACTCGAGTTTTATTCATCATCACGGTAGTGTACTGTTGCAGTTTCCTCCCACATTTCGCACTTCCTATTGCAACTTTTCTTAACAAGGAATTTATACCTAGTCTCTCGTTTGCAGGAGCTGTGGCCTACAATATCTTTCGATGGACCTTCTTTTTTAATAATATGGCAAATCCAATCATATATACAATATATGACAGCAAGTTAAAGGGTGAAGTCCGCATGCCTTGTAGATCTTGTTTAGGAGTTTGCTTGATAAAACAGCCAAAGACGAGGTGGGAATGCAGCTTAGACAAATCATTTTATTTCTGGAAAATGGGTAAAAAATCAAGTATAACTCGCTAGAAATGATGAAATGCAAAGACACTATAAAGATTTACTTGATTAGAGTAGATGATGTCGATAGATATGTCAGCGAGAAACAAATGGTGCGCGCAATTATGTCCTCGTTTATCAAGCAAGAAATATTTGTCCTTGGATATTTGTCACCCATTTTGAAAATTCTTAAACGTTCGTGACAAAAACACATAGTCGATTTTATTCCATGTACTTATATGAAGTAAATCCATATTTTTGATCCTTAAATTCTTGTAGGGGCGGTGCAGTTTTGAGTTCACAAGAATATTGCCTTATAAACATTTCTTAATTTACTGAATGAAATGCTTATTTGCAGTCGCGTCTAATACAAATAAACATGATTATTTATAGGCGTACTCAAGTTTCTGCAGATAAAAGATCCCAGTTACAGCATCCGGTAATGTTCGTTCGTCTGAGTTAGTTTATTAAATTATTTATTTAGTTATTTCGTTCATAAAACTTTTATTATCTATATTGCTCTCCTGATGGTCACATCCTTTACCCTCGTTCTCATTCGTTCCTCTGGATCTATTTTCCTATTTTGTTTCCCTTCTTTACTCTTTCTCATTTTTCCATTGTTTCGTGTTTAATAAGCTTACATCATCTATTCACATTCTTCCGTTTACAGATAAAACTCCTTGAAGCGTTATGGAAATGTATTTCCAATATATTGATAGGTTTATATCAACAGGCCATTATATATTCCTTTAATAGTTTCAATCATATCTTCTAAACACATACTCAGCACTATAACTCTCATCCCATTTGTTAAGTTAGGATGCAAAATTTGTATCTGATCTCCACTTAATTTTGCTGGGATGATTAACTAGTGATAAATCAACATATCTGTTGATTATTTTTACTTGATAAACTACCATTCTTAGATAAAAATATAATACAAACATACACTATGTCTAAATGGAATAATGTGTGAATTTATATACAAAATCGCGAATAATAAAGTAACAGCAAGTTTGTTTCAAATATAAGAGCTTGATTTAGGCATTATACGCTTACATTCTTTAAATTGCAAAAATGAAATACTATATACCAGACAAGAAAATTATTAATGTTAAATTTTATTTTACTTATAAATTATGTTGTAGCATTCTGATCAATGTCTGTTATAAAAATCTGTTCTGTTTTTATTGTCAGATCGAACTTAAAACAACGGCCACATTCCCCGTCATAAATCTATAAAGAAGCTAGATTGTTTTCCTGTATTTTTATTAAACAGTTGAACCTATCTACTAATGCGTTAAATGAAAATTCATAATATAATATGTTGCGTTCATTTCAGATATAAAACAAGTTAGACCAGCTGTTTGGAATAGGGCAATCAATAGTAAAATTTATGGCTTTTTTGCAGGAAAACATTATGAGTCCTTACTGAATGACATGTCTCATTTTCCTTTCTCAATGTAGAATTTCGGTACAGTTGGCTAATACCATTGCCATCATATATATATATATATATATATATATATATATATATATATATATATATATATATATATATATATATATATATATATATATTCAGACACACACATTTGCATCTTTAATGAATCATCTTCATTAGACAATGGTTTCCCTGGAACAAGTGTGTAGTCCTTGAAAGAAAAAAACCATGCAAGTGTGATGGAATATCTAAATCCACTTCAAAAATATCAGTGATCTGATATTTTGAAAAGATCTCTTTCCACTCATCTGAATATTTGATCAGTTGAAAGTCTTATTTACGCACATGTTATTGGATCAATACCCGATATTCTAGCTATTGCCTTCTATCTGATAATTGACCAAGATTTTATCCGCATCATGTGACATCGAAATCTTGTTTTCAGCATTCCAGCGCTCTGCAACGTGAACGTCGTTCTTATTAATTTTATGTTAAGGGAGCATTTCATTATTTGCTTCATCACATATTGTTATATATATTTCGTTTGCTTAGCCTGCTAGTTTTATTTCATTACATTGCATGCTTTTGAATTGTGACATTGTATGTTTGGCCAGACCCTGTGCAAAAGTGAATTCATTTCTGCGTGACCCAAATTGACCCTTTTATTGTATTCCTTGTAAACAACTAATTCATGACTAAAATATTCCTTGTGTATGGTTTTAAAATCAGTACTATCATTAATAGAAGTAAATGTTTATTTTTGGTCTGTTTTGGTTTCACTTTGTGAATTGTACATAATACATGTTGTTTTGTAAACATCATGATCATTCTAGAAGGTTATTTTCCATTAAGTAATGTGTTCCTTTAGAAAATGCTAATTGTGACATGATGTCGACTAGAGAAATATATATATTTATAATGTTGTAACTGAGAGGATTGTGTCAGTTACTTTAGGATCTAGGACTTAAAATTGTATATTATGTTGTGCCCAGTTTGACAATTTAATATCTTCATTTTACTGAATTCAAGTGATTTCATTCCCCGAGACATACAAACGTAACCTTATAAACTTATTGGATAGAGATTCACTAAATTTATAGAGTATTCGAAACTAGAATTATATTTATGTGATTCATCAAAACTGTTGGCACATCAACACACTAGGAGCTATGACAGAAGCATAATCGCCTTCAGTGTTTGGACTTATTCTGGACTTTAACTGAATTGTATTCAGGACCATCAATTACAATGACTTGTGTCTGTAATTCATGCAATATTTAGGATTTATTTCGCTATACCGTAAGTTATTTTTCCAATTTCCACTTTGTAAGCATGGGAAATAAAATGTTTCTTAAACTCTACAAACCTTGATGTATTTCGCTCGTTTCGTTTACTTATTTTAAGAGCATTGATTCGCAACAGAAACTTCGGGGTTCGTTTGGGATACGAATTTCTATTAAATATTGCAATCGTTTTCTTAGAGATTTGAGAACACCTTATTTTGAAATTTTCAGTGTCAGATATTATTTCACATTTTTGAAATCTATTCTGAAACCAACAAGATTTTTATAATTATATCTTCGAAAAGGCGAGAACTTTGTTTTGAATCCTACCCAGGAAAGATTAGACATTTTGAAAATGGAATCATATTAGTGTTAAGACATTTTCATTTTCAAGTAGAAATAATGTATACTTTCTTGATTTTTGTTTTGTTTACCAGTTTCATCTGAATAAAACATTACAAGGTATAGCTGATATCTGCCAAGATAAGACCTTTAGATATTGTGCTTTCAATCAATACGGTTAATATTGCAGTTTATTACATGCCTATTAGTTTGTATGCAAAATATTTTTAACAGAGGCTTCTTCGACATCTTCTAAAACTAAGAATGCAATCCTGACATTTTTTAATTTCGTGTCATCATACTCTCCAACGATTATGTAACAGTGTTATCTTCAAGTCACGAAACATGATGTATCCTGAACAAGCGTTCAAGATGAAATGAGTAAATTCTCAATGACTGGTCTGTTTCGTCAAGTTATAATAATGTATCCAACCTTGCTACACATAACTGTCAAAACATTACCTCGACAGAGACTGTAACATTTTAACATTTGTCAGCCTTGCGTCATATAGAAACATATAAACTTAAATAGTCAGTCAATCAGTTTAATCTCAAAACCCTAAAGATTAAGTATACTAGCGCCATTAAAAATTTGCACATTAGAAAATAAATCAAAAAAAAGACGAGGTTGAAACTTGTATGATTCTCGCTTTATTCTAATCAATGATACATATAGTCCAAATTTCTTAAATATGCGCTTTTGTTTCGAAAACGTACTCAAAAACTTTGCTTCGAAACTTACATTGTTATCCAAAATCAAGGTGTATTGCAACAATTACCATTGTAACCACTTGTTGACCTGAATGTTTAGTATCCAAGTTATTATAAGTTTTCATAATAATCTTAGATGACTATAGTGCTATTCCTCAAAGATAATTCAAATAGTTACCCATCAAAAGTAAACAAGGAATCCTATTTCACCTTAATGAAAATGAGACTATAATACATATCCACGATAAGGAACTCTTTCAATGCGACTCTTTCGTTTCAAATATTTCTCTTTCGTCCGATATCAATTAAGTTAAATGCACACAAATATCGATAAGAAAATTTATGGGCCGGATATTTTACTGTGCTAAATTTTAAAGGTATCAAACCATGGACACATAACTAAATTAAAGTCACCGCCAATAATTGCATAAGCTTTGCTGAAGTTATTAATACCTTGCCTCATCTTGGAATATCCCAGTTAGGACCTTGCGTATTAACAAGGGTGATTATGCAGTTTTGTGGCGATAACTAAAGGAAAAACTTATTATCATTGTAATCACTCGTAAATCTCTGTACAATGAACTCACTAATATTATTTAACGAAGTAGCTACCCGGACTAAATTTGACGAAGAAGCATACTTAAGTAAACATTCATACCATCTGGGTCTTATGTAGTACTACAAATTTTGGACATAAAAACTGTCTTGTATAGGTATGCTTAAAACAAAAACAAAAAGATTTCCTCCTTTTAGTGAATCCCCTTGTCTTTTAGGATTCACAGTTCCAACATCCAAACATGCCATCAAAATTGTAAACAATAAATGAGTATATGTATATATGCAATGAAGTGAATAAGAATTAATATGTTAATTGAATGGACACGAAAGGACACCTGACAACATGGATATAATCAGATGCAATATGTGTGTCATTCTGATAATATTAATATATTATTCGCCTACACTCACCCTCATATGTTCATATTTGTTCATATATATATATATATATATATATATATATATATATATATATATATGTAAAGACAAATACAAATATGAAAACAGAATATAGAAAAAGAGCATGATGTAAAAGGAAAGCTAGACATGCGAAAAGAGTAAAGCGAATACATAAAACGGCAATTGATAGGAAAGGGAAATAAAATGTTTTGCCACAGATCATACACATCGATCAGTATAAAATTACACAAACTAATCCACCGATAAGGTCAAAAGTCATAGCTACTCATTATAATAATCGCTGAACAGAACAGACACATACAAGAGCAATCGAATGATTTTGGAGGATTGGCGCGGGTTGTTCCATTGGCTTATCGAAGAAGAGAGTGCAGCATTAAATAGTCATGGGTAGGTATTTATAAAAAAGTAATCATCTTCCTAATCAGTAATAAAGTGAATAAAGACACAATCTTCCTGATGTGCCTAGTTATCCATGCCATATCAGACCAATTTTTTTAATTTTAGTGTATTCTGAAATCGACATATTAACAAACATAAAACATTGTCCCACTTTTGTTCGAAGAGTGAGAATATTTGAATACTCATCCGATTGGTGCAAAATACATCTGAAGTAAGAATACCACATGTGCCCTAGTAAGGTGAAAAACGTGACGTTCTGAGATCAATGGACCATTTCCAGAAATACAAGACTGCATATATTATAAGCGCTTTACAACAACTATAGTGAAATGACTACACTACAGAAACACAACAATCATGAAATTGGAAAACATATAACATGCTAAAAACATTTAAGGTACAAAACATTATTAGGTCTCTAAGTTCGTTCCTGCTGTCGAAAAAGGCGAGTTTTAAGAGCACTCATAAAAGAGACCACTGTTGTGTCTTTGTTGTTTAATTTCAATGGAAAATTCGTTCCACATCGCCGGGCTCTGATATGCAAAAGTACGTAGTCCATATGACTTCATTTTCACGGTGGGCGCAATGAGGATACTATTGTCAGAAGAGAAGCGTAAGTAACTTTCTGGGATTTACACATGGATGAGGCTGGATAGGTATGCTGGACTATATCTTAACACTTTTGTTTGAAGAGTGAGAATATTTGAATACTCATCCGAAAGGTGAAATTTGAAACCTGATGTCTTTAAAGACAACTATATAATACATTTCTCAAAATGAACTGACTAAGGGCAATAATGTCTTACTTATTATAACGTCATCTTATTTGAATTCTCTATTTATGCACAAACGTTTGGGAGTTTTGAGATTGCACTCGTACTTGAGGCTTAAAATGATTTGAGATTCACACGGGAGGGGATCGGATAAACAAGGTGATATATTAAATAATATTATACAGACACCAGGTCATCAGGCAGTTTAATAATAGTTACATGGAAAGTTAAATATACGGAAAACAACACGTATCACCCTAAGGTTTTGGGTTGGTATGCGTTGGTGTTTTACTGCAAAGAAATACAAGTAGTCTACTACCTGTTGATGCAAGTGGAGTGAAAGTGTCTTGCATGAGGATACATGATAATTGTAGGATTCACAATCGCAATCTATTTGGTTTCAAGTCCTGGACACTAACTGCCATGTCACCACACCTCCTTCCTGATAGGATTGGAAAATCCACCATTTGCTGCACACATTAAAATTAAGACACAATGAAGGCAGTTTGGATGCTGACCAGTTTTGACGTGAATTGTGACAAACAATGTCAACAGTGTGTTGGCAGAACGCCAAAAGAACAGGTTTCGGTTATTTCACTTAAACATGATGCATACTGAGAACCTCGTCATAGTTGCACACTAAACTTTGAACTTGTAAGCAGTATGTAAAACAACTTTGAGCGGCCATTGACTGGATTATATATTACTAGTGCAATAGTCTCAGAAAAACGAAAGCAAAATTACAAACTAAAAATCATTTCATTAAGTCAGAACTAATTGGAAAAATATGGAACGAGCGATATAGACAAATATCCTCATCTTCCATGACTCCATTAGTGAAAAATATCGACATATGAATATAATACCGTCACAACGAATGGAGAAGCAATGTCAATCTACTTACAAAGAAAATGATTGCCAGATATGGTGTATTCCTAAGGGTTTCAAATGAACATTTTATGGAAGACATCAGGACACTTTAATCAACAACTGTAATGTATAAACCTATACAGACTGGATCTCTCTTCATGGAGATGTAAACATGGCAATAGGCTCAGTCTATCATATCATTGTGGTCTTGTATCAGCAAGACTTTATCTTAAAAAATTAAATGTAGTCTCTTGCAAACTGTATATTTCATTGTGTCGTTTGAAAACAAATGCATTTAAAAGAGCGGAATCAGATGCTCATTCGTGGAGTGAATACTTATTGAAAGGCTTTGTTTGCACTAAATATAATATAGATTGATTGCAAAATGCGTTTTGGATTACATTGTTATTATATGTTCACCTGCATGATGAATAGATGCAACATACAATATAAATACGATATAAAATGGTTATTCCATATGAGATGTTCATTCTGGCCGACCTAAGAACTACATTATATAATTTATTATACAGCATATACGTTATTATAATTACTAATCACGGTAATTACTGATCTATATGCATCAAGGTAAAATAACTTTGTTTATGACTTATGCTTGCGAACATCTTGAGTATATTAAAACGAATGTTATTAAAATAACCAAAAATACAATGTTACCAATATATATTTGTTTAATATATGTGTGGGATAATGTACAGAAGTGTAACTCTATATAACAGCATATAAGTGGCTTTTTGAAAATGTTTCTCAAAATAACAAAATTGATAAACGATGTAATAATAAATCAAATTGTTCCAGCTGGCATTAAAGAATAAATGGGAGACACCGAAGAAAACGGAACTACAAAGATTTTCAATAACGGCATTTTCATAACGTGGACACGGAAAAATCAATATCTGTCTACGAAGAACGAAGCTTGAAAATTATATGGTAATCTCAACAAAAAAAAATGCAACTTAAAAATAAATTCCAGAAGCGCAGGAGTAATATGGTTAAATGTGGTAAAAGCTTCTTATTAAAGCCAGTTCGTGTAAACTGTAAGACAATTATGCCCAAATTTCATGTAATATAATTACCTCGACACTAATCACAACACTTTAACAAGTAAATATTGGCTGCTAAATGTCTACTAGTATATTCAATAATGGCATTTTCAGGACTTAGACACTGACAAATCAATATGGGTCTATGAAGAACGAAGCTTGAAAATTATATGGTAATCTCAAAATATGCAACTTAAAATTAACTTCCAAACATGCAGGAGTAATTCGGTTAAATGTTGTAAAAGTTATTATAAACGGTGTAAAAAGTATACCCAAATTTCATATAATACCATTACCTCCACACTATTCACACCATTTTAACAGGTAAATATTGCCTGCTGTATTATTTCCATCATTTGAAGATTTAAATATGACATAAAAGAGAAGTAGATTTTGATTAGTTTGAGAAATGTTTAGAGTCTGTGAGTGTACGCATGAGAGAGAGAGAGAGAGAGAGAGAGAGAGAGAGAGAGAGAGAGAGAGAGAGAGAGATAGAGAGAGAGAGGTCAATTATAGTTACTAAATTGAAAAGGAAAAACGAAACATGGTAAGGTGTTGGTTACATAATGTTTTACTCAATGAATTGATAACCATACGAATAAATTAAGTTCTTTTTTGAATCTATAGATGTACATCAGACACTGCAAACGTTCGATAAATACTAGAAAACTACTATGAAATACTATGAAACTAGAAAAGATAAAGAAAAAGTGCGGCAGAAGAATCATAATTGTTACCATAAAGTGAGATATATGAACAAAATAATGAAATAAGAAAAACACATCTATGGGGGAAAGAGGTAAAAGTTGTTGGTCTAAAATAACATGTTGGCGCTAAACATTATCTTAACATGAAACTTTCAAACCTCATGTTCACTTAACACATATATAAAAGTTATATTAATAAGGATGTTATAACATTTCCCATACCCATTCCATAAACACAAATCAAATAAATTAATAATTAATAACGTTTTGGCTGTTTCTTAGTGTACTTTCAGTTTCTATTGTACCTTACAAATTTTAATATGATTTATTCAGACATATGTCAAATCTGGCACTATGAACATAACTGTAGAGTTTACTTATGACTCATTTATCATATATTGCCATCTAAATCCAGTGCGTTTGTGTTACACAAATGGATAAAGTAAATAACTCCATTTTAAATGTAATTCCGTATTTATATTCCTTCCAAATGCATGCTTATTCTTTAAATTGAATGTAAAAGCTTATTCAAACATATTGCAATCAATGTGAATACGATATACACGGGTCGCTAAAAGCATAACATTGTACTCAATGAGGACCACCAACATATAGTGTAAGAACTCAAAGAAACACACCATAAGATTGCTCGAGGCTATATGTTAGTCCTGAAGTCGATTCTCAGTAATGTTTGTAAAACTTTCAGGACAGTTTTGTAAACGATACAAAACAATTGGCCTCCAAACAGTGCTTAATATTTCAAAACTTTACATTTATAACACTGAATATTTCATGCAACAACAAAAAACGATACGCATAATTTTTTTAATCAAGTCTGTCACATAAATTCATTGCATAAATCACTGTACACTTTTGACAAATGATGCTGATGTAACAAAGGATTAATAGATGCAAACTCTATACACAGTTGGTTTTGCTTTGCAACCTACGCAGTAAACATCATTGGAAAGAATGTTTTCATAAGTATAGAACTTATCCAGATTGTCTGAGCAACAGTTTTGGCCATTGACTGTTCGGTAGATACCAGATTTGTGATCTAAATGGGACCCACACATACCGTGTGCTTAAAATCGCAATAATGTTTACAAAGAAATCAATATTTGCATGCATTATTATAATACTAACCTAGACAAAATTGCTGAAATCAGATCCAACTTCTTTTACAATTCCTTCAAATAGCTAAAATTGGACCTTGATGATATTCCAATAAAAAACGGATTTAAATGAAATACATTAACTGAGGATGTTGTTCCTCTTAAATCCCGAATACAGATATCCAAGCGTCGAAGCAGTTTAATTGGTATCCGTTCTCTTCGGAGAAAAGCCACATACTTTATTCTCTTAGATAGTTTTCTTTCTTGTATAATAAAAACAAACAAAACAAATTATTGTTGCCTTATGAATTTCATCTGAATCTTGCCTCATTGATTTCAAATTTCCATATAATTAAAATCAAACCGTATGCCTTTTGTAGATCCTTCCCTGTGTTCCCCTGTTCGTTAAATGTATCGAATTATTTCATAGTTATGGATATTTGTGCTAAAGACCAAACATTTGACAGACTTCTTGCCTGAACTTCCTGTCAAAAAATCCATAAATAATTGGATTTGCCATGCTATTAATGAAGAACGACCATCGAAATGTCTGGTATGCTACAATTTCTGTAAAAGATAGGTTTGATAGAAAATCTCTGTTAAAAAATCTACAAAACGAAGAGCCCAGTTTGGGAGAAAACTGACAAAAAGCACGACTGTGATGATGAAGAAAATACGAGTGAAAGCAATGGTTTTACTACGCTCTTTCTTCTTCTTGTTTCCTTTGTCAATATTTGGTTTTGTGGTGTTGTATGTCTGCTTTATATCGACCGGAATGATTTCTTTCTCTCCCTTGCACGCTGATGATAGGATGGAAATACTGTTATTTTCCATATTATTGCCTTTATCCTCCGATGATTGTGTTGCTGCTGCGTTATTAGCAAATTTCGAACAAGGCAGTTCAGTTATCTGTGTTTTAGTTGTGGAGGCTTCTGGCTGATTCGTTCTGTAGATTCGCTTATTCATTTTCCATACTTGTTTTCCAATTAGAGTATACATGATGGAAATAGGTATAACTGATGCAATGAAAAGGAAAAGTAACACAAAGCTGAAGTATGCTGGGTAATTGGTACCTGCAAAGTCGTCGCTTATACTACATTCTAAACCTTTCATTCCACCTGTTCCAACTGTATATGTTTTGGTTCCGTACAAAACAGCACCAGGCCAGGATAAAAGACCTGCTAAAAGTAGGTCTATGACACGGACGTATCGGGACATTTTCTCTGAGAGTTGTTTTCCATGAGGTGTACATATTTTACGATGCCTCTTTGTAGCGATCGTCACCAAAAAAAAGCCAGATCCCATGATAAGACAAAAGTTCAAAAATTGAAATATCTTGCAGACTGCATCGTTTGTGAACTCGATTGGATATCTCAAAACCGTTATGAATAACGGCATTGACACACTACATGATGCTAGGTCAACCATCGCGAGACAAACAATAAATGTCCTATGAGTAGAAGGTTTGTATTTTCGCAGGTACACCCAAATAACAATTACATTTCCAGGAATTCCAACAATCATCAAAATGCTGATGAAGACAATGCTTCCAACATTTTCTAGAGCGTTTTGTTTATTGAGGTTTTGAATCATTTGATCACTCATGTTGGTATTATTCGTGTTTCCAAGCATAGTTGTTTTCATGCAATAGATTAATCACGACTATCCACAATGACAAACGCGACAATTGTACACGAGAGTGATTGATCTCCAACTATTTATCGCCCGCTGTTTATTTGTTTCATGTTTTATTGTAATTTGAATTATAACAAGGAAATATTTCATTATCATTGTTGGCAACGATATGAGGTCATTTTATGTTGACCATGCAATTCACGTCTCAACTTCCTCATGAAGAAATGTGATTTAGAATACAACACGAGTCTGTAACATCCGAATATTAGTAAAACAGCAAAATCATTTTAGTTATGTTCAATAATTTATGTTGTCCGCTTTTCTAATAAGGGACTGACATTTAGCAATAACGAAAGTGTTCCCTTAATTTCAGCTAAATTATAATCTTGGAAATTTATTGAAAATAGCTTTGAAATTTAACTTATAGATAAATTCTGAAAGACTGTGATTTATGTGCCAATTAGAGTACCGTTAACGACACATTATAAGAACATCGTGTTTGTAATAATTATTTAGATAGGAAGTAGATGGGAACGAGTGACTCGGTAATGTATTTAGTAATTGTCTAAATGACCCAGAGGTAGGGTCAAGTTATGTGTGAACTAATATTGTTGTTTATAGATCATTATTTTATATGACCTATCGTGAACTTTAACCTTCAGTCACCAAAATATGCAACTGGTTGTATTAACCTAAATGCAAACGATCCAATGGCCAAGGAACTCCCTAATTTAAGAAAAATGTATTATGCAAAACCCTTAGTTCTACCAGCCACAGAGGCTATTATGTTTTTCTTCTTCACCGCAAAATAAATAGGATTGTTTCTGCCTTTCGTGGTTCTGAAAATCAGAGTGCACGACAAAATGTTTGTCATACTTTTTTCATTCTGCGTGAAAACTAAAGCAGTATTTTAATTAATATTCAGTTCATTCGATAAATAACTGGTTTTACGACATTTGAATAGAAGAAATGTAACATTAGGACTACTTTGTTTCTCCCGCTATAATGTGGAGGATTCTATGTCATTATGTTGTTGGTCACTTCTATTTTTTGTCAAATAACATTTTATATTTGCTAAGTATCACGAGTTCTTCACGATGTATAATGACTAATTTGATGGATGGTTTTATATTGTCAAAAGGTGGAAACCTAATCGATTTGAGTCTAAAATACTCAAAGGCCATGATCACTGTAGCTGAAAAAGCAACGTTTCCGGACGAGAGCTTGAATTTCACACTATCAGTATTTACCCATTGTTTTAGATTATTGTTCATGTAACGAAGGAAGAGTATCGACTAAAGGTCTAAAGGTCATAGGTCATTGTCACTTTGGTTGAATAATGCAGGTTCCCACGAAGTTCTTTAGTCTTCCATCATCAGTTATTACCAATCGTTTTGCATGGCTTGTTATGTTGGTAAGAAAAAACTATACAGATCAGGAATTCAAATAGTTCAAAGGTCAAGGGTACTCTGACTGAAGGAAGAAAATTGGTTTCCACAAAAAATGACACTAGCTATGCATTTGGACCAACGTCTACGAATGGCTTTCACTTTGGTCAAGTCGGAATTTGTTGACCTTTAGGTGTAAAGGTCAAAGGACATGGCCTCTATAACTGAAAGCTGAAAAACGTTTTTCACATAATAACATTAGCTTTAAACTACAGAGCAAGTCCAACTTTTCTGGATGACTTTCACATTGCATAAGAAAGATGCAAGTGGATTCGTGGATGTGAAAAGGAATGAGTGACTAGAAACGAATTTCTTCATAATAATGTTACTTATTTACGTAGCCAAGTTTAACATTAGTACAACGTATAACGTTCTTTTCACGGTGTTCTTGTTACATCATGAGATCAGAAAAGAAGTATATATTTCCATGCATAATTTCTCATTAAGGTACGCACCTAATTTTTTTTATTCACTAGTCATTTGCCTACATAATTTGTGAACACTGTAACTCCCAACTTTAATATATAATAAGTGTTTTCCCATTCTTATTACCGCTTGATGTCACCAAAGATTTTGCTATATTAAGCTTTTACATTGCTTCAGTTCTGTCAATCTTTATACGCCTGGAGATTGAACATGAAAATTCAATGAAATATGCAGATATTCTTAGACAGATCCTAGAGTAAGATGATTTCACTTTGCTGTAATATAATTAATTACTTTCTTCTTATTGTTAACTATTCGGAATGTCTGTACTTTCCATCCTTCTCATTTGCAGTTTTGCAGTTAACCAGATCAAAGTTAACTTCATTAGCAAAAAAAAATTGTTTTGGTACCGAGCTGTCAAAAACAAATTTCAATCGCTGGTAAATGTGGTGAAAGCGTGGTTAAATATTGCTCTTTCATAATTGTGTCATCTGCGTTAGAATGAAAAATAGGTTGCTCGTATTTAAGCGTCGGATGTTTATGTTTTTGCATGTTAAATACTGGGAGGATTTTTGGACCTACCAGTTGGTGTTGTTTGTTTTAATATATATATATATATATATATATATATATATATATATATATATATATATATATATATATATATATATATATATATATATATATATATATATATATATATATGTATGTATATATATATACCTATATATATATAGGGCACACTTTCTGTTATTGCCATGATGAGATCTACTGGTATTCCTAACTATATAACCCTGGTAAGATGTCACCAGAACCAGAAAGTTTTGATAATTTGTCTTCTTAAGTGTTAAACACCTTAAAACGTATTTGCGAATTTGAGAATGTGAGACTTGTCAATAAATGTAACCTAGCCAGTTTCATTTGCATGTATTTCTAAGTAAAAGAAATCTATTCCCATAATAGAGTTTCATGATCAAAATGATTGAAATAATACCTTAATAACACCATTCATTCAATATAACTAAGGCTTGGACTAATATAAATGATTGACTGAAAAAGGTATTTATCATAAACCGTTCTTTGTAATACTCAAACTGTTGCAGGAAATACGTTTCTGGGCAGAGACATCAGTCTACAAGCAAAACGTAATGCGTATAAAGTCGTGTTAATGGTGGCCATGATGTGTGCCCACAAAATCAGTACGTTGCACGGGTACGATGCAAAGAAGATGAACTGTATTGACATTAGCTGACTGAGTGAGCAATCTATCAGGATAAGATGCCCGGAGGTTTCCAAGACACCGATATTTTCACAGGGATAAGCAATCCAAGTCTATACACTCTGTTGATGAAATCATAGTTGCGATTGGCAGGTCACGTTATAAATAAGTTCATATAGCGACTTACAACCTGTATATTCCGCAGCAAGCTAGGGACGTAATTTGTGGGGGACGGGGTACATGGGAAGTGGCTTTGTTCTACTCCTGAATTTCATGTGCTGTGTTGTTGTTGTAGCCTATATACGTTCCCTCCACCACCCGCCGCACTCTCGAATCACGTTTTGCCCAAAAACAAAACAAATGTTTAAATGACGACACTGCAGCGAGCTGAAGGAGGGGAAACGATTTTATGATGGTTAGGAGAAACCATTGAAAAGTTCCTGAAATCATCCTTGATTATCTTCAACATGGACCCAGTTTTGCGTGAATATCTTGCACATGATCGCTCCACCTGAAGCAGTCTCAAATATTTTAGAACAACATACTTTGAATGATGGATAGACAATGCATAAACCCAAGCATCGTAAGTTACAGAACGGAATATCGTACTCTAATAATCAAGAAAACCCAAACGTCATTTTCCGTCAAGTATGCAACAGACAATTTAAAGCAAAAAATAGCCTCATCAGTTACTCAAGTACTCACAAAAAAAGAAAAAAAAAGAGAAATAAAAGATAGTGATGTCGTAGTCATCGTCGAACTCATCGTCGAACTCACAGGACACATGTAGACTACAGGTGATCTCTCTGGATTCATAAAGAATGCGCGTTCCAAAGCATTGATTTTTTACTGGTGTGCATTGTGACCTACTTAGCCTTTTAATTCATTTATGAACGTTTGATTCTATACCTAAATGTATGTCATCATAAAATATCAAGTTAATTGTTTTTCTCAGAGATGTTAATGTGAACTATTTGCTATTAAAGTTGTAATTCATAACGACCGTCTACTTTTTCTTAGTAGAAGTCTTTTTGCTCTGTTTAACATTGCAGTAACAATAATGCACAATACAAGCTTGCCTAAGCTTTCAAAGTGATATATGACGATGCATAAAATATCATTGTTGACTTGCTATTGTGTTACCTCAAAATCTAGTGAGCCATTGTACCAAGAATTAACGTATTGTTTGTGCTTTCCTTCCATCAGAAAGACAAGTAAGAATATAAGAACTACAATAGCAGTACGAAAAATCAGTGATTTCTCTCTCAATCTCTCTCACACATTGTTTTTCTGTCCGTCTGTCTGTATGCCTATATATGTATCTTGATTGATAGATAGATAGATAGATAGATAGATAGATAGATAGATAGATAGTCAGACAGACAGACAGACAGACTGACAGACAGACAGACAGACAGACAGACAGACAGATATATAGATAGATAGATAGATAGATAGATAGATAGATAGATAGATAGATAGATAGATAGATAGATAGATAGATAGATAGATAGATAGATATAGATATAGATATAGATAGATACAGATAGATAGATAGATAGATAGATAGATAGATAGATAGATAGATGATAGATAGATAGATAGATAGATAGATAGATAGATAGATAGATATATAGATAGAAGCATAAATATAACGACATTAGTACAGTATACTTTTTCGTATCAATCCACTCGTATAGGTACAATATTACAAAAACTAAAATGAAAATATACTTGCGAAATAGGAGGCGGACATAACTAATAAGCTGAATAACTATGCAATATTCTGCAATTTTCGCTCCCGAGTTTTAATACCACGTCTCAGTTTGCGCATTAGTAACTAAAAGTTGCAAACTGACAATTAGACACAATCTGTTTTGTATCTATAACATTTTTCAGATCGGTGACGTGATTCACCTCAGTTCGACATGATAGCAAACAGACTTGAACAGCAGATTTTGAATATAATTTTCAATTGAAATTTGCACGCGCAAGAAAGCTCTAATTTATTTTTCGTTTACTTGTGGATATTATTTGTTTTAAACTGTATAACGTAAAAATAATCAATGACTATTTGTTTCTATAACTTTGTACCTATTTTAATAATCACGATTTATTACCAGTATAGATGATTTATTCGCAAATCGGTTAATATAAACCCACAAACAATGCTTTTTAGTTTTACTTTTATACATGGAAGTATGGTTATCAGGTAAACTA